>JAOSBO010000009.1:10891165-10912632 GCA_027563915.1 Erythroxylum rotundifolium | reverse complement strand
CGGAGAGGAACTATCTGTTGGAGAGGCCAACGTCTCTTCAGCTGTCAGAGATGCAAATCTTGAGCCTTGATGGCTCGTGTGAGGGATGGCGGAGTTCCTTGTTTGGCGATGAGTTTGGGAGGACGGTGGCCGACAAGCCCTTCATTGAACCTGCATCCAAGGTCAGAACTCTGGGTTGTTAATTCCGTTCGAAGGAGGTACTGTGCAAGGCGCTAAGGGAGGGGGTCAACAATTGGCCTAACGATTGTCTTTCGGTGGGAGGCATAGTGTCTAAGGTTTTAGGTGGTCATTTAGGGCAAGCCGGAGATCCATGGTTGACGACTCCACAGGTTAGGCAGATTAGGGGAAGACCCTCGTAAGCCACTTTGATGGGTTTGCTGTCGAGTTCCATGATAGATCAGAGCAGTGCATTGAGGTCTAGATCCACCGCAACCCGCGCAAACTTACCTCGGTAAGAGTTTGCATATTTGTGTTGATTTTGAGAGTTTGTCCAACCAAATTGCCCAGCGCGGTAAGGATTGATGGGTGGTAGCGAGCCATCGACAATTCGAGGAATCTCACCCACGCCACCACGTGCGTGATCTTTCCAGTTGTCAAGCGGAACTCCAGGTACCAGAGTTGCACTCAGAGGGCGTGACCCTCGATGATCCACAGACCTTAGGTGAGAGCCCGTATGAAGCCTTCCTCTTCCACGAAATTGATGAGATAAAAATCATTGTCTAAATCCCCCAACTTCATGGGGCCTTGAGGTTTCCACATTGTAATCAGTTTAGATTTAAGCATTTTAAACCCAATCCTTCGACTGAATAATTTGATTACTATAGCTTGTGCCTAAGCGTGGTCTAATTTGTCTTTGAAAGTATGGGAAGGTTCCAGACCCAAACCATATGTGCCTTGAATGATTGTGATATCCCCATCTATTATTTCGATTTTTTCCTCTTCAGGCCATTCTAGACCCTGTGCTCTAGAGCTAGGTTCGAGGTGGCCAATCACCACTGCACTGTAATTGAGTGGTGTGTTCTGGACAGTAGGGGTAGTGGGAGGGGGTTCTTCCTCCCTCTCTCGAATCCGAACTTTCTTTGCAGCATGTTCATAGGGAGTGTTTCCCATCATGATTTGACCCTAAAGAAACTGAAATGGAGAAGACTTAAGTTACAACTGGAAGTCTGGAACAGGGTCAGGTGAGACGCATGCTATTCGGGAGAACCAAAATTAGATCATTGAATCAAATGTAAGGATTCAAATCTGTATGTCATTAATAACAAAGTCAAATCAATTGAACTAACATTTTGAACTAAAATTTTAAGGATATAAAATATTGGTCACTTAATTAAGAAAATTTAAAAGCTTGTGCACTAAATTAAAAAAAATCCTAAAAAGTTGAGCATTTTAAAATTGATTATTCTTAAAAAAACATTAACATTGAGAGCATAGATAACAACGAGTTGAGTGAATCCAACTTGATCCTTCTAATAAACGAGTAGTGTAGGTTTAGATGTCATTTTTATTTCACTCTTCAAAATGACATCATATTAGTTTTGAATTTATTAAACTTATAAATCGAAATGATATTATTTTGAAAAATTAAACCAAGATGACTTCATTTTAAACAAGAAGTTTGGATAGTTTGAGCTGACTTTCGACTTGATCTTCTAAGCTCGGACTCAAGTCTGGCTTAAAATTAATTCAATCTAACCTAATTTGTTGATTTTGGATCAGATCGAACCAAAATTGGTTTACCAAACCTAGTTGAGATAGCATTAATGTTAATGCCACCTAATACTAACTTGCTATAAATAAAATGGTGAGACCTATCCAAATAATCTTATCTAATATAATTGCAATTATTATTTGAGACCTATTCAAATAATCTCATATAATATAACAATCGTTATTATCATAATGTAGAGCCTTCACTAAGAGCAAATGATAATTTTTGATTGGCTTTTATCCTTTTTCAAATGTCTTCTCTCAGTGATATATAAACAATACAAAATGGTTAATATTGGAGGTTATTTTTGGCTTGGCAATCCCTATGCGTAAGTTGATTGCTTTTATAACTTAAAAGATTTTTAGCAAGCAACTTAGAACTTGTGGCTTATTCTTTGTATGGTGGAAAGTATAACATTGTGTTTATAATGACTTGTCTAATATTTAAATTATTATATGCCCTTAAACTCTCAAATATATAATGTTTATTTTAAAATTTTTAGATATACATTCTCCTTCCTTTTAATACGTTTCTCCATTTTAACATCTTGCTTCAATCTTTGATGTTTGAACGATACTTGAGACAAATATTACTCATTACTTTATTTATCATGGATTCTTTGAAGCCATCATTCGAGTGATTCTAATAGTGTTTGGAGTTGCATTTCCTTATTCCACTTTTTTGACTTATGTTATTCATATTGCAGATACTTTGTTTTGTTCATATTTATTAAACTTGTATTTTTGTAAAATTATTCTAAAATGAAAACAATACAAATTATTAATTAAATACTTTATTTGATTGCTAGTTTCATTTATCTTTTACTCGCATTAAAATTATTTTTCTTTTTGTGTTTTAAAACTTTTATTCAATTTTTTTACCTAATTCATTTTTTAATAGGTCTTGTTTTGTCATTAGATAATTAATTTTCTGAAGTGTTGCTTTTTAAGCATCATTTGTGTTTTATAAGTTTTAGGTAAATTTTGAGGAATAATTAAAATTTAATATAGAATTGTAGATTAAAAATTTTGGACTTAATAATGGAAGATAAATAACCGAATTGCAAAATGATGAGGACTAGGGCATAAAATAAAAAATGGAAAAGAGGATGATTAGGAAAACAAAAAAGGTGGCCTCATGTGTAACTTACAATTTTTCTATTATCTAGCCTAACAAATTATAGCATTTAAGATAAATCAAATGTTAAATTATAACAATAAGTAAAATATATCAATATAATTAACTAACTAGAACGAAGATTAAACTAAGAAATAATTAAGAAAAAAATTGGTATTAGATTTCTAATCCGCCTATAACTTCTTGTACAATCATGATTTTACTAATCAATTTAATCTTTAATTCATTAGACAATGAAAATTCCTATCTTATGTTAATATATTTCTCAAGACTATTAACAACTAATATTGGTTGATTAACTGAAACCTCTTTCTAGTTTAAACCCGTAAGATTGCATTAATCGATTTGTGAATTTCATTATTATGTTTGCCACTAATCAGTAGGATTTATGGTGACCTATCTCTAATTTTGCAAGTAACTCCTTTTAATTATGATAGATCTATTCATATAAAAAGATTTCTTAATTTCAATCATATATGAAACAATACACTAGCAGTATTACTTCAAGAATAATTAAGATCAAATAATTGAATCCCATTGAAACTGAATAATAAATTAATTTAAAATAAAATCATTATAAGGTCTATCCCAGGATTCATCTAATCAAAGTACTAACAAAAGTTTAGCTCATAGTCATAACATCAAGAATAAAGTAAAAATAGAAAATTAAAATAACCATGATGAGATCCCTTTTAATCTTCAAGAAATTCACTTTAGATTGATGAAAATCCATTGGAATATGTTTCCTTGCTTTTCTTCATTCACTCTTTCATTTTAGGAATATGTCCTTTCTTAAGCCCATTAGACCTCATACAAAACCCTTTTTCTACTCCTCTCATTTTCTCTTTTTTTATAATCAATTTATAGCTTGATTTTCGAATTTTGGAGTGGACATGCTCAATCTTACTTCAATCTTCGAAAATTATGAAGAAGCATAGTATAGGGAGCTACATGGACAACCACACAGTCGCGTAGACTTACAGTGGCAACCATAAAAATAGCTTCAAGTCTTTCATTTTTATTCTTGTTTTTACCCTGATTCTTCTCCTTTTTATCCATGACGACAGATAAGACCTAAAAATATAATAGAATCAAAATAAGTACCATAAACAATAAGAAACTCTAAAATAAATAAGTAAAATGTATTAAATGTGGGGCTGGAAATATATTCTATTTAGCATTTGTGATAAACTCCCCCATTAATAAGCATTTGCTTGTCTTTAAGGAAATTAATTTCAGTATTCTCAACTTAATAAGAAACAACTTTGGAAAAGAAATAAATAAAAACGATGTCCATCAAGATTTTCCATTATTCATTTAATTGCAAAGTTCATTGAAATGTTAAGCTTTTAGTTGCTTTCATCAAATTATAAATCAATCCAAATCAATCCAAATTATTCAAATTTTAACTCAATTGACAAAATTCCACTTAATGCATCAAGTAAACATACATAAGAAAAATGCTAAAACCTTTCACTTTCGTACCCCTTTATTAAAAACAAAACACTAAATTTAAATGCTTTAGCATTTAGAAGCTTGTCTAAAAAGTCACCTAGCCTTTTGACATAAGATTAAACACCTTATCATTAATACTCTCAGTTACTCAACTGGGTCACTCTATGACTACTAGTATCACTCTTTAACTTTGACCTTTTTATGGTACAAAGCCATAAGTGTGATTATGTATGCTCATTTTTTCACATACTACTTTATTTTTCTTTTCTTTTTATATATATGGGGTAATAAAAATGCTAAAAATAATTCACATTTAACTCAAT
Source organism: Erythroxylum rotundifolium (assembly GCA_027563915.1). Lineage (NCBI taxonomy): Eukaryota > Viridiplantae > Streptophyta > Magnoliopsida > Malpighiales > Erythroxylaceae > Erythroxylum > Erythroxylum rotundifolium. The sequence goes on along the minus strand of JAOSBO010000009.1, from coordinate 10,908,006 downwards.
GCAGCAAATAATACATAAAGTACCATAATGCAAATCAAATATCCATTATCAAACTTAATGAACTAAATTAAAATTAACTTAATCATTAAAACTCATAATTATTTGCATAAACAAATCAAATCACAGTCACAACCAAACTCATAATGAATCATCTTGATCAACATTCTCTTTAAAAAATTTCAATGGGCTAATTATAAAAAAAATTAACAAACTTGACTACTAATTCGTTTTCTATACTTAAGTTATACACTGAGGAATGTACAAAGCAACGAAAAATATTAATAATGAAGAGGTGAGGATAACTTATGCTCCTTTGATTAAAAAAGATTTCCATTCTTGTCCAATTTCATCAACATCCATCCATTATTAGTGAAATATTTTCTACTTTAAAATAAGGGTTAATATTACCTTTATAATTTGTAGAACTCTATCAAATCTTAGGTAACAAAATTAGGACCATGGTTGCTTGTGCCTATGTTAAGGTAACATGTACTATCTTTTTTTTTTTTTAATTCCTTACATTATCCCATTAATAAGGTGAGCTGAATTTTTACAAACTTCACCTTCTCATTATCATTTTAGCTTTGCTCAAATATGCAAATATTTGAATATTTATATATTAAAAAAGATTAAATCCTAATGGGTAGGGAAAGGAGTAATTTATATATTTTATAATTTAATCTATGTATATAATTTAATCCATTACATGCATCACATAATTGAGTGAATGATCAAGATTATAGTTATTTAGTTATTAATTAATCTTAAAATTAATTAGTTAACCAAATAATAAGTAATATGGTAATAGGGGGAATAGTTTTGTCTTTGCCACCACCTATGATTGTTTTCTTCATCAGTCTTACCTCTAGCCACCTTGATTGTAATATGTAACTCTTTGTTAGCGTTTTCCTTGAATTTCTTATCTTCATCGCTCAACTTACCAAAAAAATCAACATTGATAGTTGCATATTTATTTTCTTGATTACTATTTTAGTATTCAATGATTATATGGAATATTTCATAAAGCTTTTACATCCTTAATAACTGTGAAACAAATGTAGAAAAACTCATTCCCATAACAAGTTGAGCCTCATCAAACTGATTGCACCTGAACAACTTAAACAAAGTTTGTGCCTTTTTTCTTCCTTTTCTATCTTTATGCTTTTATCCTTTTTGGATTTTTGGGCCAGCTCATTTCTTCACATTAAGTAGACAAAGTTAAAGGAATAATATATCTAAAAATACAAAAAAGAAGGATTTAATGGAAATAATATAAAATAATAGAGAAGATAACTCTATATAGATGGTGATGGTTAAGTGCTTCTTAGTCAACCTAATAAACTTGTGCCATTGATGGCACATCAATTACTCAATGTATTGATCTCATGACTCATGGATATAATTTTAAAGCACCCAAACATGTGTTAGAAAAGTAAACTTGATTTTTAGGCCCAAAAGTGTTGAGTCTCAATCCATTATCTTTGTAAACTATGATCCACAATTGTTCGATTATTTAGAGTCCACAATCTAGAATTATCCAGTGGTTAGAATTAGGTGGATATTATATTAAATGATGGATGTTCAAAGAAGTAGTAAATATAAGTAGATCGAACTTAAATTTAGAATTCTCCCATAACTCCTCTAAATAGGGAATTAGTCTCATATTATAACAAGCCGCCTTTGCTCTATGTCCTTTCCCACTCCACTTTCCCAAATTCCTCTTCCAATATCCTTAATTCAATAAATTGGTATTATTGAAGCCTAATTATTTTAATTATAAAAAAGGATGGTAAATAAAATGTTTCCTATCTAATTCCCTAGTCTAACTGAAGACAACTATAAGAGTTGGTGTATTCACATGAAGGCTCTACTAGACTCTTATAATATATGAGAAATGGTAAAGAAAGGTTACGAGGAACCTTAGAATGAGGCTTCTCTAAGTCTTTCCAAAAGGAGGTTCCGCATAAGGTTACAAGGAGGGGTCAACAAGCCTTTACTCTCATCCACCAAAGGTTAGATGATGTTGGGTTTAAGAAAGTTACAGATGCAACAAATTCAAAAGAGGTACATGAGATTCTTCAAAATGCTCATAAAGGCATTGATAAAATAAAGAAGGTATATCTATAAACTATTTTTCGTGAGTTTGACTATCTTAATATGAAAGAATCTTGTTAGAGTAGTGCTCTAAAGGCAATCACCTTTAGCACTTTTGTATAAACTTTATTTAGATTAATAAAGCAAAAGGCAATATTCATTAATTTGATGTCCATTTATATATGAATTGATGTCGATCTTAAATCGAATTAATGAAGTCCATAATACAAAACATAGCATTAAGGACATGATGTGAGATCATGATAATGAGATTCCTATCATGTTTAATTATGTTAGTATCTAAATAATCCATAGTCATAGGATTAATAAGACTAAACATTATTAATCCAAATAGACTAGCACATGCTATACTCCTTGATTTGATCAAGCAGTAAATCTCATAAACTATAAGCATGAGATGTTTAGAGTTAACATGTGGATGCTTACTAAGAGCAGTAAGTACATCGAATGACCTGCTATGAGATTATCATATGGATGATCTATCAAATGTCAATGATTTAATCTCATCATAGCAATGGTGTAAATATCCTTTGACTTCAGGTACTCAAGTATATCTTAGATACTAATCTTGTTCTTGGACATCATTCTTTGGAACCTCAACACCAGGTCACTCTTAGGGTGGTGATTGGGTACAACTATTGGTACTCGAAGGTAATTGGGTAGCCAATAAAGAAATCCCTATTCCTGATAAAAGAAGATGATACCCATGGCCTCTTGTCGGGGTCATTACTAAGGAGTCTCTGGCTAGAGTAGTTATGTGTCATGAAGAGAGTCTTCAATAACATATGGAGTAATGAGATCTCAGGAAAAGAACTAATATCACTTGGACTAGATGTGATGTAGTCAGTCTAGTAGGAGTTGACACATAACCCATACTCCGAGCCAAGTAGGTTATAGAATGGTGAAGGACAAATTGCATGGTAATTGTATATGGAAAGGTTTGTAAGTTAGATAATTAAATGTGAAAGAGTTCGTTTGTTAATCCACTTAAATTCTGATAAATTGCCATTATGAAACCCTTTCTGATTTGCTTGAATTAAGAGTTAATTTAATTGCCCAAAATAACCGGGAACCTAAGGGTCAAACTCGTAAAGGATCAGATGAAAAACAAAGTATGTATGACTAGAAGTAGGCCACGATTGTGGCTCATAGGCCACGATTTTGACCAAAGGTAAGGTTTTCTTTTAAGTCGGCCACTATCGTGGCCTATGCTCGATAGATATACATAAGTCAGTTCTTCACTTATGTACAAAAGGTCTAACAAGCTCTTACACACTCAAGTGAGAGGATAGGGGTTTAGAAGTGTTCTAAAGTGAGAACGAAGTGTCTTAAGTCTTGTTCATGCAATTTATGCAATTGTTGTGTGAATCAAAGTGCATGCAACATGGTCTTGATCTTTCTTTAAATTTGAGCATTTGCTTTAACTCATCTAGTTTTGTGCTTAAACCACCCTTACATATTGTTTCTTCTTCATCTTTACGTGTTTTTGGGCGATCAAGGAAGGTTTTCGTGTTTGCAGCAACAAAAATGGAGAATAATCAAGAAAGGAGGAGAATTAAAAGGTACAAGTGTTTAAATTTCACGTTCTTATGAGTTGTCTATGCATGCATGTATGTTTCTGGATTTTTGGGGTTGTCATATAATTATAATTTAAATTCTGGCACTTCCACTACATTTTCATGCATGTGATGCATGAATCCATGACATTCCAAACTGTGGTATCAGAGCCAGGTTTATGCATGTATTAGATGATGTATTGAACATGTGCAAAGTGTTTGTTGGGTTATGACTGACATGCATATTGATTTGGAATAATTCATATAAATTGTAGAATTTTTTTTCTGATTTTCTTTCATAGAAATGTTTATAAGGTGTTATATCACGTTTTTGTCAAAGGAAATTACAATTTAATGTCATTTTCTATTTTATTTCGAATTAATATCTAGTCTATTCATATGTTGGTTTTTAGGAATTTTTAGAAAATTGAATGCATACGCTGATTTTGAAAATTTCATAATAATTATAGAATTTTTTTGATTTTCTTTCACAGAAATTTTTTTAAGGACTTATGTTATGTTTATGTCAAAGGAAGATGCAATTGAATGTTATTTTCTAGTTTATTACAAATTTAGTTTTAGCTTGATACAGGTATGAAGATCTGGGAAAATTTGAAAATCTAATGAACATGCATACTTGTAAATTCTATATTAATTTTTATAAAAATTGTTTTTATGAATTTTATGCATGCACATGCAAGATAAGATTTTGCTACATGTATGAGATGCATGAAACTTTTTGTTAAAGTGATTATCTTATGCATACATGATGTAGAGTATAACTAATGTTAGAAGTAATATGACAATTGTCATAGATATGTGATGTGCTGGCTAATTTCACTTAGTTAATAAATAATTCCTAGGAATTAGTTTTTAGATTTTTTTTATTTGGCACATTTAGAACGTGTATATGACTCTAGAATTTTTCCAGAATTAGTTGAATTTGATTCAATTAATAAATCAAGTCAAAGTCAACATTGGTCAACTTCTTAAAAGTTGATGAAGTTGACTTAATTAATGACTTATGATGTATGTGTTTCGGTTATAAGACCTTAATAAAGTTTTTATGAGATAAGAAATGTATTATTTTTATGGTAGTAGCATGCTTAGTGCATATGCTTGAAATTAGGGTTTTGAAAATTTTTCGAACATCGAATCGATCCTTTTAGTGTTGAGTAAGTTAACTTATTTATCTTAATGATTTTAGCTGTCAAGATATTATTGGCTTGTTCTGAAATTGTTTAGATAAATTTAAGATGACCTAGGGATATTATAGATGACTAATTGATGTACGAAAATTTTGAAAACCCTAGGGATTAATTTAGAATTAGGCCAAGTAGAACATAGCATTTCTAGTGTGACTAGAATAAGGCATATATACTATAATTAAAGTGTTTTATCTGGACATCAAAATAATTGAATTTTAGGGTTTCTAATTGAATCATATTCATAATTTAAATTAGCCAAGACTAACTCTAGTACCTGATTTGGTTCAAGAGTTGAATCAAATCATGAACTTTTGATGCATATTCAAGTTTCAACCTCAATTAATCCTCCTTTGTGTGATACATGCATTAGATGCATTATAAGGGTGGTTATGGACATAGGCTTAATTTAATTGAGTTTTTCATAATCTGAATATATATATGTGATATATATACAATATCATCCAACTATTGATGAGACCAAACAACAAATCCCTCAATAGAAATATTAGGAGTTAAGTCTTCCGTTGATATGGCAAGAAGTAGAATTCTTTTAGAGTTAGGTTGTTGCGTAAACCCAAGCCCGCTCTACATGAATATTTTCAAATTATAGAAATTAGATCTCCGAATTAATGGATTGCTCCTAATTGGAAGCGTTGATTTGTTAGGCAATATGGATAGAGGCAAAGTTGGGTTATATACATGGGATATCTATAAATCAAGAGTTAATAACCTAAGGAGTATGCTAAATCAATAGCTGATGGCACAAGTTGATAGTTGCATAACTGAATGCAATTGGTATGAATGATACCTACCAACTGACCTAATGTGACTTGTTGGGCAAACCCAAGGTCATTATTGGTAATATTGGATATCGACCCATTAAGAAAACTGTAAGTTTTCTTTAATCCGTAGTGAGGGCTATGGACTTGAATAAGAATAGTGGGACTTATAATGCATGTGATTAAAGTCCTTATCGATATACATTAGAATACATTCTAACACTTTCTCTCATTCTTGTAGGTTATTGAATCACCACGATGGTATGAACTTACGCTCTTTATTAGATTCCAACAAACTCACGAGACCTAACTTCTTGGATTGGCTACATAATTTGAGAATTGTTCTCAAATATGAGAAACTAGGATATGTCCTGGATAAACCACTTCCCAATCCCCCTAATGCCGCTGCATCTGATGAGGATTAGAAAGCTTACAAGAAGCTAATAGAGATAGTGAGTTGGCTAGCTGTATAATGCTGGCCTCTATGTCACTAGAATTGTAAAAGCAAAATGAGGTTATCGATGCACATACCATAGTCTATCATCTAAGGGAACTGTTTGATGAGCAAGCTCAGTCTGAAAGATTCGAGACTTCAAGGTTGCTTTTTCACTCTAAGATGGCCGAAGGATCATCTCCAGTGCAGGATGCGTTCAAGATGTATGGATATATTGAAAGGTTAGCCAGTTTGGGTTTCATAATGGATTATGAATTAAGTATAGACTTAATTCTGATTAGTTTGACCGATAGTTATTCACAATTTGTGCTTAACTATCAGATGAACCAAATATCCACATTGATCCCTGAGCTGATTAATCTACTCAAAATAGATGAGCAAACTGTTAAGAAAGATAGTAAGGATGTGATGTTGGTGGACTCTACTTCTGGTTCTTGAAAGAAGAACCAAAAGAAGAAGAAGAAGTCCAAGAAGCCAATGGGAGGTGTAGACAAGAAGGCAAAGGAGACAACATCAAAGGAGATATGCTTCCATTGCAACAAAGAAGGACATTGGAAGAGGAACTAAAAAGCTTATTTAGAGTTGCTAAAGCAAAAGAAGGCATTATATACTCCACTGTCTACTTTAGGTATGCTATTTGTCATTGAGGTTAATACTATTTTTGATCATAACATTTGGGTATTAGATACAGGATATGGTTCACACGTATGTATTGATATGCAAGGTCTCAGGGATAGTAGATCGCTCAAGAAGGGAGAGACGGACCTATATGTGGGAAATGGCTGCTGCATCAATCTTAGGAATATATGTTTTGCATCTTCCTAGTGGTCTAGACCTAATTAAGGATAATTGCTATTATATTCCCATTGTGAAAAAGAACATTTTATCTGTTTCATGTCTTAATAAAGCAGGATTTCATTTATCCAAAGGATAACAGGATTGTATCCCAATGGATTCCACCTTATGTACCGGAATATAATAGTGTGGCTGAAAGAAGAAACCGAACCTCGTTGGACAAGATAAGGATAATTATGGGCTTAGCAAATCTAGAAAAATCATTTTGGGGTTATGCACTCGAGACTGCTATTTATGTGACAAACAAAGTCCCTTCAAAGGCAATTGAAGTTACTCCATATGAGATATAGACTAACAAAAGGCGCTAACTTCTCATATGAAAGTCTATTGCAGATTCAATCAGACAAGTTTGAAGTGAAATCTAATAAATGTCTGTTTATAGGATATCCTAAGGAAATAATTGGATATTAGTTCTATAATGCTCTAGAGCAAAAGGTTTTTGTTTCAAAGCTTGCTTTCTTTTTAGAGAGAGAGTTTCTTCTAAGAGAAGACAGTTGAGCAAAGTTTAACTTGATGAAGTTCATAATGCTCAAATAGACACAAATTAAGTACCTGAACCCGAAATTGTTGTTCACGGAGATGAGACAGCAGTTGAACCTTCTAATACACAAAATGTTCATAGGTCAAGTAGGATACACAATGTTCCAAAGAGATATGGATTTCTCATAAGTGAACAAAATGATATATTGCTCATAGAGGACGATGAGCTTACAACCTATGAAGAGGCTATGAAGAGTTCAGAATCTAAAAAATGGCTTCAAGCCATGAGTCCAAAATGGATTCCATGTATGAAAACCAAGTATGGACTTTCGTTAAGCCACTTCAAGGGCTAAAACCCATAAGGTGCAAGTGGATTTTCAAGAAGAAAATCAACATGGATGGTAATGTGATTACCTATAAAGCAAGGCTAGTTGCTAAAGGATATCGTCAAAGACAAGAAGTTAACTATGACAAGACATTTAGCCCTGTAGCCATGCTTCAATCCATTAGAATACTCCTAGCCATTGCTCCTAATTATGATTATGAAACATATAAATGGATGTGAAGACGACTTTCCTGAATGGAAACCTAGTTGAGGATGTGTGTATGATATAACTTGAGGGCTTCGTATCCAAAGATGGTAAAAGGGTATACAAGCTGCAGGAATTTATTTATGGATTGAAGCAAGCATCTAAGAGTTGGAACATCCGATTTGAAGAGATAATCAAAGAGTTTGGTTTCTCACAAAATCCTAACGAACCTTGTGTGTACAAAAAGGTTAGTATGAGTGCTATCATATTCCTTGTGTTATATGTGGATGACATTTTACTAGTTTTGGGTAGCAAAAGAGCACTTTGCTACCCATAACTTGAGTTGAAGGTAAGGCAGAACCAAAGTTTATAAGCATCCACCACACTCCGCTTGCGCAGCCCATACTAACACAAACGTGTTCCATTCCCATATTGATTGATCTAGGATTCGAACTCCAGATGTGGGTTGTCCCAAGCCGTAGCCTAGTAGCTCTGATACAACTTTTGTCTTTTTGTCTTCGTTTTGTTTTGATTCTATTATTTTTTTAATGTTATCTAGAGATATTATAATTTTGTCAAAATTTTCATTTAAAAACCATAAATCTTTTGATAATGTTAATTCTTTATTTCTAATGATTTGAAGTTCATTTATTAAAGGTTGTGTAGTACTATTTATTTCTTTTAGTTGATATTCAATATTTGTTTGTTTTTCGACTAATTCAGCTAACTACTTAGTAATACTTATAAGGTCAATATGGGTATTGACCTTTAGTCATTAAATGTTCTCTATAAAATTTATATGCAATTGCAATTGTTTCATCTAGATTTTGAGATTGTAATGGAATCGCTATTTTTATACGAGTGTTAAATTTTATTTTTTCATATGCTAAATTTCCATTCATTATTCCTATTATTTGATCATTTAGATTGTTCATTCGTTCATCGACTATATCCATTCGTATTGGAGAATCTATTCCTTCTTGAAAAGTAGAATTTAATAATATTTGCATAGTAGAGAGATGAATATATCCTATTTTCTTTTGTTTATCTTTGGGAATTTTTTGTAATTGTTTATAAATCTATTTGTGATTAATTAGGTTAATACGAATATTTCCGTTACATTGATCAATTCTAATTGGGGTTTCATGTACAATATTTCTAAAATAAATAATATTTTTGATTAATAATGTTTTTAAAAGGATGATGTATTATATCTTGGCCTTCTTTTAGGTTTAAACTAGTTTTAGATATTTGTTTTTGTTTTTCTTTAGATAATAATATATTAATATGAAAAGTACTAGTAGATTTGGTTAAATCTAAACAATCTATATCTAGTATATTATCTGAAGTATTATGGATCATGATTAATGACAATTAAGTTGTTGATGTTCTAAAAGCTGATTTCTTGTAGTTTGTACTTCTTGTTTATAAAGATTATATAAATAGATAGCGTTAGCTAAACATTCTTTTATAAGTAATAATCCTCTATTGTTAAAAGAAAATTGTAAATAATTATAATGTTCAATTTCAGTTTTATAGGTAGATACTACACTTTCAAAATAAAGGATTTCTGCATCTGCAGATAGATATAATACATTGATTATTCATGCTAAATGAGTTTGATAATGATCTTTAAAAAGATTAAAAGTTTGCTTTTTTTTCTTCTTCTTCTTGTTCTAAGAGCTGCGTATGGTTGTTAATTATATCTCTAAATGTTTCTAGAGTGGCTTCAGAAGCTTGAATAGAAAGAAAGAATTCATATATGTTAGTAAATTCTTTAATACAACTTTAACTAAGTTTTATTTTTCTATCCATATGTAACATTATTCTATGTAAATTGTGACAGGTTTGGCATATAGGCATAATTAATGAAATATTTTTCCAAATAGATATTGTTGAAGTATAGATCTAAAACCATGAGTCCAACAAGTATTGAGAAAATCAATAAAATCTCGTTTATCTAAACATATAAAACTGATATATAATATAAATAAAAATGGCTGAATATAATATATGCTAAGTACTAACTATATACAAATTGATGAAATAATGACTTTAAAAATCATACCTAGTTTCCTTGTTTTTGTTTAAATGCCAAATCACAGGCTATATTTGGAGAGAGAGGTTACAGGAAGAAGTTTAAGAGCTTTTATTTCACAGTGAAGGCCGGAGCCTTAGAGTACATTATATAGAAAAGAGAAGGAGAAAGGACAAAAAAGCTAAAGTTAGATAGGTCACAAAGTAAAGTAGGGGTAAAAGAAAAAGCAGAAGTAAAAGCAAAGATAAAAGAAAATGGAAAGAGAGTTGGTTGGTCATATGTCGGCCAGCAACTTTAATAATTTACATTTTTACAAAAAGACAAAAGGATGTCTATTTAATGCTGCTTTCTTTTGCTCTTCAATAATGACTTCGTCAGTGGAAGAATTGTCGTCTTTGGATGCTGAAGTGGTTGGACACTGAGCACAATGATGCGTTGGATAATTGCGTAATTGTTGACAAATTAAATGCTTCCAATTAGTGGATAAATTCTTTGAATATGTCGGATATGTATGAAAATTGTGCTTCCATTTTTTCGATTAGTTGTAAAGAGTCGGTAGCTATTGAACTTCGGTAGGTAGAAGTCATGAGTATATTAGGTCCTCTATAATTGAGCTTCGGAAGAGATTCGGAAGTGATTTTTAGATACTAATTGCAGATACCTTCAATGTAATTGAGATTAAAATGGTTAATTAAATCCTATATGACTTTATGCTTTGGTGGTTCATTTATGAGTGGATACATTTCGTTGCTTATTCCAATTTGGATATAATCCATCTTTGGGATTTGGATTGTAGAATCTTTAAAATTGTCTACTTTGGTGAAAATTGGATAAGTGATGAATACTTTAAGAAAGACTTCTTTGTCCTTGGTAAACTAATCCTTGTAATTTTTGATTTCTTGGATAAATCTAACAAGGAATTCTGATAGACTGTGTAAATTGGTGAGATATATAGTGTCGATTAATCCACTTTGGAAGAATAGATAAGTGGTTAAAGGTTCTACTTCAGGAAAAATGATTGCTTTTGGTTCATAGCGTCCTATGTTTTGTGGATAGTATTGAAATCGCTTCTGGGCTTTAGTCCATTCATTTAATGCTTGAAAACAGTTATAAAAATATATATGGTGTTATTCCTTTCATTTCCTCCTTGAGGGCTTTTGTAGGTATATCGTTGATGCAGTCCATGTTAATGAGTTTTCCTAAACTTATCATTTTAGGCTCAATAGGTTGTTTCTCTAAGATTTGTTTATATTAAGGTTTTAGAATTGGGTTTCTGAAGTCAGATAAGGCTTTTTCTGCTTCAGCTTTTGTAGTGTAGGCTTTATGTATAATCAATGGTTTTCTTGTGATGTGTACAGAGGCCTTGTGCCATTCGTCATACAGGCCTGCCATAGGTCCATTGAAAATGACAGGTTTGATTTTCTTTATGGTCTTCTTTCTTTTGGGCTTGAATAGGCTCAGGTTGAATAGTAGATGGACTAGGTTGTATAAAAGAAGTGGTGAGTGTTTTAGTTTGAGTTATTTGTTGTGGTGTAATGGGTTAGATATTTGGAAGTGTCTATTTTTCTATAAGTTGAATAGTTGATCTTAGTTGGTTTATTTCCTTAGTAATAAGTCCAACTTGTTGTTGTAGTTCTAGTAACTCTGCCTCCTTTTTGTTTAATGAATCCTTTAAATTAAGGATATCTACTTCCATTTGCAAGTAAGTGTATCTATAAGACTGTTAGCAATAGATGTAATATATTGAATTTGAAATGAACATTGAGCTAGTTCTAATTGCCATCGAATTAATTGACCTTGATTATAATTGGTTTTTATATTATATTTTTTGAATCCACATAGATAATTGGAATCTGTTTGAATAAGAAAGTTGACAAGCAATAGGTTCACTTTCCATTTGCGTAAAGCTTTTAGACATGCTAATGTATCTTTCTCATGAATAGGATATTTCCTTTTAGTGGGATTGAATGTCCCATTGATGCATTTACATAAAAGATATTTCCTTGAGTTAGGTGATTTTGACAAAAGACAGCCAGCCCATATGTCCATACTTGCATCAATTTGTACAAGTAATGTATCCTTTAGAGAATAATTGTATAATTCAGGTAGCTTTGTACAAAGAGCTTTTATTGCTTTAATAGTATTAGAATCTTCATTAGTCCATGACCATTGTTTCTTTGTACTATATTTTAGTTGTAAAGATTTTCTTTCTTTAGCTAAATTATTAAAAAATACTTGGTCAGAAGTCTAATTTAATAATCCTAAAAATTTTTGTACTTCCGTTATATTTTTTAATTTATCAGGAAAATTTTGTAATTTTTCAAGGATATTTGGTTTAATTTGATTTTCTTTTTACTGAGAATTAATCCTTTCTGTTGACATCTGGATAAAACAATTTTTACTTTGTTTAAATGATCATCCTTATCTTTATTTGAAAAGATAATAATATCATCAATATATGCTAAGGTAAAGTCATCTAGTCCTTCTAAATTATTATTCATAAATCTTTGATAGATTCTAGGTGCTTGTTTTAATCCAAAGGGTGGATAGGTAAAATCAGTTAAAGGTTTCATATTTTCATGTAAGCGTAATCGTCAATATCCTAATTTTGTATCTAAGGTTGTAAACCAATGATGTCCTTTTAATCTAGTAATAATATAATCTTTTCGAGGAAAGTTATAAGCATCACCTACGTTAGCTTTATTTAATTCTTTATAATTAATTATCATTCATCTTTTTTCACGTTTTTGTTCGGAATGATTATTGACATAAATTGCTGGGGCTGAATGTTTACTTGTGCTTAGTGAAATTAATTGTTTTTGTAATAGTTCAGAATATTCACTTAAAAATTCTTGTACATCTTATTGTGTACAAGGAATATTATTTTTAATATTAATTTCTTGTGTAGAATCTTTTAATTTTATTTCGATTAATTGGTTGTTATTATTTTTGATTGGATATAATTGGTTTCACTACACACTTTGTCTATTAACGTTTCTATTTCAGTTCGCAAGGTTATGTTATTAAATAAGTCAAATTGTAACTGATTGAGTTTTTTGGTTACTAATTGTAAAGTTTTATAGTAAGTGGTATGATAAATAGGAATTTTAAGAATGATTGATTTCTGATTTATTGTTTTAATTATTGGTGCTTTTAATGTTATATAATGTAGATATTGACAAAAAGGATTTTATAATTTAAGAAAATTATTTCCTAGAATTAATGGCAATCTTGATTCTTGTTGATAAATAGAAGGGACAATAAATGTATAATTTTCGATAATAATATTATTATAGTAACTTACATATCATATAGATTTTATACTTCCATCATCTATTCGTATTTGTAAAGGTTTATTAAATTTTTTTCCCAATTATTTAATAATGATTTGGATGCTATACAAATAGTTGCTCCTATATCTATATATGCATTAACTTTTTTATTCTGAATCTATACTTGAATAAAAGTTGTATTCGAATTTAGATGTTGATTCTGATTCTGAACTTTGAAATTAATATTGATAATAGATGAAAGTATTGAATCGGTTTCATAATCTGATCCTAAGGGTTCTAAAAGTTGCTCCTATATCTATATATGCATTAACTTTTTTATTCTGAATCTATACTTGAATAAAAGTTGTATTCGAATTTAGATGTTGATTCTGATTCTGAACTTTGAAATTAATATTGATAATAGATGAAATTATTGAATCGGTTTCATAATCTGATTCTAAGGGTTCTAAATTATGTTTAATTACTGAATTTAAAACATTTATTTTTCTTTAAATTTAGTTTGATTTCTTTTTGGGCAATTATTTACATAATGACCTTCTTTTTTACATAACCAACATCTACATGTTTTCTTATTTTCAGGACAATATTTCTTTTTTGGTTTATATTTATGATAAGTTTTTCTTCTAAAATATTTTTCATTGGGATTAAATTTTTGTTGTTGATATTTTTGATATGAGCATTTGCGCCATTTATATTTTTTTTGTATTTTCTTTGTTTTCTAACTTTGGAGATTGATTGTAACATCCATACCCAGGTACTTCTGAATATTTGGAACAACATAATTGAACATCTTTGTATCTTAATGTTTTGTGTAATTTTACTTCTAAACATTTTTGTGCTATTACTTCTTTTGTAATTGTAATTGCTCCACCTAAATTATAGGCTACTATATTTTTATTTTGTTTTTCTAAAATTCGTTCTTCTATTGTTTTGTTTATAGGATAAGGTAATTTTTGTATAAATTTTTGTACATATATTTCTTGTTCAACTCTAGTTAATTTATAATAGTATTTTTTAAATTCACAAATATATTCATCTAAATAACAAATTTCACATATTCTCATATTGTTTAGATGCCATAAAGCATTTTTTTTCTTTCTTGACTTTCAATTTCTTGTTTGTATGAAATAATGTCTTTTCCTATAAATTCTTTGCAGATTTCATTTACTACCACTTTAAAACTTTTTATAGGTTCAATTGCTTTTAGAAAATCAGTCGTATTTTTGATTTGTATTTCATTATCTAATAAAAGGTCTAATACTATGCTAGTAGTTTTATAGGTAATAAAATTCCATAAAGTACTTATATTATTAATTCCTTCAAATGGTTTTTTCTAATTGTGTGATTGATTCTAATCTATTTGACCATTCTAATTATAATTTTTCTGGCGCTATTACGCAATCTAAATTGAGAATTCCATTTGGTCCTAAAGTTACACGCTTAGGAGTATATTCTGTAGGAAATTTTGGAAATTTATTATTTTTTCGATAATAGCCAAAATGATTTAATTCTTCTTCTGGTTCAATGGGTTTATAATTCCAATTATACTTATTTTAATCTTCGCTTTTTCTTTTTTCTCGACTTTGGCTATATTTTGGTTGTTCGTCTAGTTTATTCTATAACACTTAGTGTTATTGATATGAAGTTGTTTAAGATACTCATTTTGACTCATATGTGATTTTAGGCATAATTCGGAAGCAAAGAAGTTAAAATGAATCAAAAACATGATATTCAGATCATTTTCTGAAGATTAATATTCACTTATCTTCATGGAGTAAGAAGAAGAAAATTAAAGCAAGAAGAAAACAAATTCAGCCCAAAAGAAGTGGAACCATTGTAGTTGGAAAAACATAAGGTGGATAAAGAAAAATATCAAAACGACAGTGGAAACAAGGCAAAACATCAAGAAGCAAATGAGTCCAAAGAGCTGCATAAAACGACGCAGTAGCAGATTGGGACGCCAAGGCCTAAATGGCGGCGCAACAGATTGGGATGCTAAAGTTAAAACGCATTCAGGTCAGACATCTGCATTCAACGCAGATGTTATAAGTTCAATACAGACAACGTCTACGTGTTGTGCGTTAAATGCAGATCGTGACATGGGATGCGTTTTACTTAAAACACACAGTAACAGATGAGTGAGTGAATAGTAGAGTGGACCAAAAACTAAATCCATAAATAGAGAATAGTGTGGGGTTTTAAAGAGGGGAAGAAAATAGAATAATAGCATAAGGAGCCAATTGTAGACTAGAAGAGGAGCAAAGAGAAGGGTTTTGATTAGGTTATTAAGGGGGACTGAAGCATTATTTTTAGGAAAGACCCATGAAGGGCCAGAATTTTCGATATTAATGACTCAGGTTAAGTGTATTTCATTATTTTTATTGTTTCTTTCTGTCATTAGAAAATGATTGTGTTATCCTAAGTTAATTGATTTGGGTTTTGTATATAAATAATCGTATTCTCTTTATTGTTTGGTTATTTGTGTATGAACCCATTGGATATTGAGAAAAGTGATTTTACGTCATTCATTGAATCGTTTGTTTGCAAACTCATTGCTATAATTTCGATATAATTCGTAATTATTATGTTGAAATTCATATGTAGCGACTAAACATTAGGGATAACATGACCTAGGTTAAACGACGCATCGTATATGGTTATTACCTTGATTAATCGGTTTTCTTAATTTGTAATGCTACTACCCAATTGAATCTAGAAATCGTATCCTATGTTATGCAGTAGTTAGGTTTATTTAACAATTGTATCTTGATTAAACACTACCTAAGAAAAACTTGAGTTAATTATTAACCTATGATTAATAGTTACTAGGAGAGGTTTGAGAATAATAAATTAATGAAATATGTTTAATTAGGATGTAGGTTGAGATTAAACCAAAAAATTGGGTCCTACTAAATTTCTCAATTTTATCACTTTTGACATGTTTTCGTTAATTTGTTTTTATTAGTCTAGTTTCATTTTATTTTTTTATTTCTAAAACCAAAATCCCCTAAACCTAAACACTAGTTAATTTCCTTTCGAAAACTTTACACAGACTCTCTGTGGGATTAACCTAGACACACTACAGCTATAGTAGCAATCTACTTTTTATTTTAACCAGTGTTACGATGCGCTGTATATACAGAATCATATATGTGCCATTAGATGTAGTAAAAGAATGAACTTAAGATGTGTACCTTACTAACTCCTTCGTTCTTCATTGTCTTCACCTCTTCGGGTTACCGTAAACCATAGTGACTGAAGGAGGACATCTCTAGTGATATCCACACAAAGAGCAAAGCCTGAAACATCTTACGAAGAAAATGGTTAGAACATACAAAAGGTGCTAGCTTTTATGTATGTTCTTGAGAGAATAGTTTAGAGAATAAGGGGTCGCTTGGTTCACATAGGGCAATGTGAATGAATATAGTGAGGAATGAGAATGGATAAATCATTACCATTGATAGTGGTTGGTTAAAATGAAGGAATGATTACTATTACCATTGATGGTGGTTGGTTTGTTAAAAATATTGAGA
>JAOSBO010000009.1:10801851-10817654 GCA_027563915.1 Erythroxylum rotundifolium | reverse complement strand
ATGAATTAAGTTAGAAAAAATAAACTAAGCGTAAGAGATGATAGGTGAAACTTGTAGTGGTTGAAAGAGCTGGAAAAAATGGCTGGGATTTTTCAAATAGAAGCATCCCATGCTTATGGGAATAGGTCTATGATCGTGGGAATGCCTAACGAAGGCAGAAAGTTTCTGCCCACAAACCACACAATCGTGGGAATTGGTTAAACATCCAATATGCTTCTTTTATATATAGATTGCAGCAATATGTGATTAGGTACTTTCATGTGATGCAATTAGGCTTGAATGAAGCTTGAATTGAGCCTAGAATGATGTTTGAATAAGTGATTAAAAGCATCATATGTTTAGGGAGAGGATTGAGGATAGAACTTAAGAATGAACTATTATGTATCAAGTGTTCAAATCTGAAATTTGGAGATGTCATGGGAATGAAAGTAAAACTTTGAAGGCTAATGTGATCCAAAGTAGATGGATGTTGTGTATTAGTAAATATTACAGATAAATTGGGCATTTTGTGATCTTATAAATGCTAGAATAACTTTAGTATATGATTGAATGATGAATTTAGAATAATCTCAATTAATTGAAGTGTTAACCTAAGTTCAATTTAGACATATATGAGTTTTGAATTATGAATGATCATAAGATGTGAATGAAGTAAGTATACCAGGATTGTCACTGAGCATGCATTATACATAACACATATACATATGTGTATAATTGAGTATTAATGTGATTGTGCAATATAGTAATGTGTAAATGTGTGTGTTGCATGATATAGAGGAGCAATTAAACCGACCACATCCAGACATTGTTAGGACCTCAAGGCAATAAGCTATCTGGAGAAAACAGTGAGTAAACTAGATGGTCTCACACTAATTTACTATTTGTTTAAATTCTGTATTGAATTATTATATGATGTGAATTTTCTGATTTCGTACTTTGATGTCCGAGGTGTTTAATACGTAAAATTGACATTAGAAGTGCTTATTATATGTGAATTTGACGGAATAAGTTATACTCAACTTAACTATTGAATGTTGGACTAAGGTCTGATGATAAATGCGAACGAGAATGTGAACGTGAATATGAATATGAATATGAATGATTGAGCTCTAGAGATTGATTGATTACATGTGATGCATTTCACTACATGAATGCATATAAAATAAAGGTATATGTGAGTCGCTAGTAAAAATAGAGCTGAAAGCTTAGAATGTTTTAAAAGCCTCTGGCTCAGTATGTAAAGTGAGCCCTACATCTCCAACAGATAAGGGATAGCTATTAATAAACCCGGTATCTACAATAGATAGGGACAGTGAAAAAGGCACTTGGTCACAACAATGTAATAATTGAATGTGAGTCTTATGAGCATCACATATACATTTGATATGTATGTTTTGAATGATGGTAATGTATTGTTGAATTGTGTTGAATGTGAAATGAGAAAATCGTGAACAAATTGTTTTGGTGATGCTACATGATGATAAATGAAATGATATGAATTATATGATTATATAAATTGTCGTGTTATGTGTTATGTGTTATGTGTTATGTGTTATGTGTTATAAGCAAGCCATTGATGATAGGTAGCTCACTGAGTTTGCAAAACTCATCAAAATTGCAACGTTGACTTTTCAGGTATGAGAGAGGCGACTTAGCTTCTAAGACATCTTAGAACAAACTTACTATTACTTTTGGATAGACGAAATGGCTCAAAGGTCGGCCAGTTAAGATGGAAGGATTTAGATAGAATTTTTTGTATATTTACTTATACATGTAGCGTATGTTTGTATATAGAGCTATAAACTCTGATCAGCTTTTGATAATGTAAATATGGGTTGAAATGCTACAATGTATATTTTGTTCTATGAAATGAAATAAGGAATTGGGTTTTAGATATTATATTATTGTGTTTTAAATTTTATGATGCCAAGAGACAAGCGAAAGTGTTCTAGCTAGCACACTACTTTCATCGGGCATGTGTCAGATAGGAGTGGTACACTACAAAGCAGGACCTAAGGCATCTGCTACTCTTTCTATTTTCTTCTCTATCCACACATTATCTTTTATCTTATATCCAAATTGGTAGTGAATAGATGAATGAAACTTGATAGGTTTATACCAATTTAGATTTTCAGAAGATACTCCATAATAGGCAAAAATCTTAGTGCGTAACATCCCATAAGGCAGACCACCAGTGTGGTATCATTATTAGGAGGTTCATCTTATTTTCCTTCGGTAGATTGTACAACATATGTGTCCAAGAGACTGCATCTTTCCATTAAACTGTTCTTTGGAAAAATTGAAGTAGTTGATATCGATGAAAGGCATCATGGCATTAAGTCTAAATATCTACACCAAGGTCTCCCTTCATGAGTATTCTCGGTATGCAGGCAAATAAAATTCACAACTACTCCCAAATCATGATCAGTAATGTCCCAGTTATGACAAGGATGGGAATTATATTCAGCATGTTTCCCAAGATTTCCTCAATAACCAAAATCTCACACTTACGTACCCAAGAAACAATTGCTAACTTCCTATAAATTTCATCTTTTCTTCTGTGTCTATAAAATTATCTAACTAAATCATCAAACACTGTCTCATTCAAATTTAAAAAATTTTCCCAACCAA
The DNA here is from genome assembly GCA_027563915.1 of Erythroxylum rotundifolium. Classification (NCBI taxonomy): domain Eukaryota; kingdom Viridiplantae; phylum Streptophyta; class Magnoliopsida; order Malpighiales; family Erythroxylaceae; genus Erythroxylum; species Erythroxylum rotundifolium. Next base: position 10,815,023 of record JAOSBO010000009.1, on the reverse strand, counting down.
CAGTAAGAAAATAAGAAGAGATGGGAATACTAATGTCACCGAACAGGAGAGAAGGCAAAATGCATCCAGTAACCACCTTTCGCTTCTTGTAGTGCATTTATATCGTGCTTCAACTTCCATTGACTGAAATAGCTTGACTGGTGCTAAAGACTCTCCTTTCTTATGTTTCTTTGATTTTGACCTCTTAGCTTTTGGAATTTCTTCAAACAAGGATTCTTCATAAAATAGCTCATTCCTAGCAATGGGGTCCTTAATATTCTCTTCAACCATAGGCACTTTGCCTTTCCTTATTTCTTCCCTTTTTCTCTTTTAAGATTCTTCTTCTTCCCTCAGTTTAGCGTTAGAACTTTTTTCTTTTTTAGTAATTTTTTTAGATTCAACAATTTTTTTAGCCTATTTTGCAACACTTCCTCTGGTTTGTGGACGTCTTAGTAGTCAAAGTAGTTTTTCATTTGGATCATTATCATTAACGATCTAGTATACTTCAGGTAATGTTTTTCCTGTGGAGCCAGGTTGAGGTGTAGGCGATGGTGGTGGTGTGGAAGTTTTGAAAGACAAAGTAGAAGGAGTAGGAAGAGTGAGAGTAGGCAGGGAAAGTGAAGGAGAATGAAAACTCACTTTTTTTGTTAACTCCCCCTTATTAAAAGATTTTTCTTCTTGTCCTCCTTCTTTTTCTTTTTCTTCTTTTTCCTTTTTCTGATGAGTTAGAGTTTGAGTCATCATAACCTTCTTGACCAATGTGTCATAACACTAGTCAAAATAAAATAACTAGACTACTACTGTAGCAGTGGTGAGTCTAGGACGATCCTATAGGGAGTGTTCGATTAGTTTATGAAATAAAATTAATTGATGTTTAGGAAATGGGGGGTTTTGATTTAATAAGAAAATAAAATAAAATAAACCTAATGAAAACAAATTAAAGAAAATATGCAAAAATGATAAAATTAGGGAATTCGGTAGGGATCCGGTTCTTTGGTTCAATCTTGATCTACACCCTAATGAAGCATAATTCATTGATTTGTTGTTCTTTTATCTCTCTTAGCAATTATCGACCGTAAATTGACAACAAGCTCTGTTAATCTTGATTTTTCCTTAGATCCTAGTCAATCACGAAGTACCTGTTAATTAACCTTAGCTATCGAGAAACCTAGAATAAGCTCTCTAAGTTTATTCAAACAACCGCATTATGAATCAGAAAAATAGACCAATCTATGCAATAATCACACAATCTCAGATTATTTAATCTATGTTATATTATCTTTAATGATTCGGAACTATTAGTCACTACATATGAATCAGAAATACGACAATTATGTATTACATTGGATTTTAACAATGGTTTTTCACAAAAAACAATTCGATAGAGCATTAAAATCATTGTCATTCAATACCCAATTCAATAAACACAAGATAACATAATCAATTCCTAATAAGAAAAAAAACAACAAAGTAATAAAAAATGCTTAACCTAGCTCGTCGGCGTCTATGTTGCATCCGAACCGGTGTGGGGACGTTTAGCCTTCCATGGGTCTCCCATGAAATAGCTTAAACGTCATGAAAATCATCCCTAACCGAAACCCCCTTCATTTGTCTCCACTTTGCCGTAAGCTTCTTATTCATATCTACTGTTCATCGATGTGACAAATAAACTTAGGGATTTTTGGTCCACCCCACTATTCACTCACTTCTCTTCTCTCATGCCTAACCACAGCTCTTCTCTATTTCTTTCAGCCAATAAGCTGAGGCTACCTCTCTATTTCACACCTGTCCTCCTCTATTGCTTGATTTGATAATTTAACATTAAGGTTTCTAGTCCACGCCTCCTGTTTATCCCTCACTTAACTTGCACTGTGTGTTTTAAGTCAAAACACTGCACTGCCTACATCTGCGCAAAACATAGATGTTGCCTGCATTTATGCACAACGTCTACGTGAATTGCATATATGGTCTGCGTTTTTCTCAAACATTTGTTACTTGCCTCTAGTGTTTTATTGACATTACCGTTTTGCATAATCTTGCACTGTTGTTTTGTTCATCTGCTACTCTTTAATATGCTGTCATTTCACTATTTACTTGTTATTGATTTTTTCCTCATTTTTCCAGCAAGCATTCTTCTTCTCTATATTTTTATTTTTTTCTTCTTGCCTTTTAATTTTCTTCTTCTTATTTTATGAGGACAAGAAAAAATTAATCTTTAGAAAGCAACCTAAATATAGTGCTTTTAACTCACTTTAATTTCTTTGCTTCCAAATTGTGCCTAAAATCATATAGAAATTAAAGTGAGTATCTTAAACATTTTTGTATCATTAATTGCTAAGTGTAAATGATTAAATGTATCAAAAATTAAATACATATCAGTTTCCCTACACTTAAATTTTGGTCATACTCGGGCAAAACATCCAAATTAAGCTCAAAGATCTAAAAACATTGACTCATTTCCCAGATATTCAAAGAATATATAATCACAAGCAAAGATGAGTGACTTTCAAAAATTATAGCAAGGTGTCAACATTCTAAGCATTTACTCATGATCAATCAACATTCAAAATCTTTAAAAACTAACCAATCTAATGGTAGACTCAAAAAATGTGTTTAACTAAAATATATCAATGGGTACATTAAACACCATTCATGATTATGACAATCCACAACTTTGTATATCATTTCATCTCTCCAGCACCAAATTCACATGCAAATTCACAAATCAAAGGGCTTTTTACGGTTGTAATGTGGGCAAAGATAAGGCGAGATGTATTTAGGTCAAGTAGCATAAGAGCCATTAAGCTAGCGAAACAAAGCAACACTCATCAAAAGCTAGGTATCATCAGCTATGATGAGTACAATATTTATATTTCACAACCTCATTAACTCTCAGACACAAACCATATGAATCATATACCAATCCAAAAGAATCACTCATACCATTGATGCCAACAATACATTGAAACTACAAGAGTAAACCTTCCAAGCCAACATCTACCTCATATTCAACATACTCAAATATCATAATGATACAACTTTAGGAAGAAGCATTAATCACGAATAACTTTGTAAATTCATAAGCACTTGTTCCTTGATAAATTTTTCTTTTTTTATTTCTTTCTTTCTTTCTTTTTCATTTTCTTTTCTTTCCTCTTTTTTCTTTTCTTTTCTATTTTCTTTCTTTTTTTAACATTAAAATAAACCACATTAACATGGGAATTTCAAAGATAAGACATAAAATAACATCCCAATCATTATAGCCAATCCACACATATGTACACCCCACACTTAGAATTTTGTACATTCACAAACTTAACAATCACAAATGCTCCACTAGCTTTATGGCTTGGGTAAGACATTTGGTTAATAAAGCATATAATATGGATGACACAAAAAGAAAGGTATAAAGCTTAAAAGGGGTTAACAAGGGAAAAATCAGGTCAATAGGGTAGGCTATTTGGCTAATGTATTTCGGAAAAGCAAAGAATGCCTAATCATTTCCATGTTAATGCATGTGATAAAAATTGTGTTCTTGAATAGAAATTCGATGCAAAATCAAGATGTACATGAAGTTCACACATTATCAAAAGACAATGAGACTGATATGGATGTTTTAGTCTAATAAAGTTCAAAATCTCACTGCTTTGTCTACCACTAGTCACTGCTCTTCTAAAGATAATGCATATCGATCAATCACAAGAGTAAAAATAAATGCTAAAGTTGCCATGAAATCCTCCAGTCAATTCACACTCTAATTATGATTAAATAATCCTAAAAGCAATAAAAAATGAGCAAATGTTTCTTTGTTTGTTTCATTCTTTCTCTCATTTTGATTGAAAACTTAAAATAAGAAAAAATAAACCAACAAAGAAACACACATGTATAAAAAAATAAATGCAAAAATTTAAAGAAAAGAAATTTACTTCCCTTGGGTTGCCTCCCAAGAAGTGCCTTTGTTTAGGGTCAATGACTCGACTCCTTACTTTCCTCACATGACGAATTTGTGATCTTCTAGTGGTACATACGGTTCCTCCATGTGAGGTTCTTTAGGATAGGGTCTTAGTTGATAATCGTTCCCATTTAGGTTCTTCCCTATCATCAAACTTTCAATCTCAATTGAGTCTATAAACTCCAGAAATTTTTCGAACATCTCTTTGCCTATGCCTTTTCCTCTAATTCCTATAACCTTCTAGGTAAAGGTAAATAGTTAGTCTCAACAATACAATGGAACTCAGTACTTACCTCGGAGTTAAAAGATATGTCTTTTCTTGCCTTGAGCTTCTCCTCAACTTGCAAAGTTTTTACACAAATATCCATCGGGTATTGCTCAGGTTGATATGGTTGCGTTCTTTACTTTATGATGCTAAGCGGATGATAGCTTCCATCAATTGATCTGCCTGGCTTGTCTGGATTATAGAACTTGTTTCCTGCTGGAATTGCAAAGTGTTAGCAATATACACATTAACTAATTTTTACAAGGATGTACCTGAGTCTTGATAGCAAGCTTTTGGTATGTACAGGAATTGCTATGCTTCCTGCAAACTATCTGGAAGTAATTATGCTGATTATCCCATCCATAACAAAAATTAGGTTGATCAGTCTAAACATTGTTATAGGATTGAGAATATGAATTAAAGAAAAAATTTACTTCCATCCATGATGATTTATCTTAATTTTTATAAAACACAAGCACAAAAAAATAAAGAAAAGATCACAAAATAATTAAAAAGAAACCAATTACGAACAAATATATACAAAAAAACAATTAAACTCACAAACAAAAAATAAAATACCGCACTCCCCGGTAACGACGCCAAAATTGACCTGCGCGTTGTAACGCTAGTCAAAATAAAATAACTAGACTACTACTGTAATAGTGATGAGTCTAGGTTAATCCTACAGGGAGTGTTCGGCTAGCTTATGAAATGAAATTAATTGATGTTTAGGTAATACGGGGTTTTTGATTTAATAAGAAAATAAAATAAGATAAACCTAATGAAAACAAATGAAAGAAAACATGCGAAAAATGATAAAATTAGGGAACTCGATAGGGATCTGGTTCTTTGGTTCAATCTCGGCCTACACCTTAATTAATCATAATCCATTGATTTGTTGTTCTTTTATCTCTCTTAGCAATTGTTGATTGTAGATTAACAATAAGCTCTGTTAATCCCGATTTTTCTTAGATCCTAGTTAATCACAAAGCGGTCATTAATTAACCCTAGCTATCGGACAGCTGCATTATGAATAAGAAAACTAGACCAATCTAGGCAATAGTCACACAAGCTCAGATTATTTAACCTATGTTATATTATTTCTAATGATTCAGAACCATTAGTCACCACATATGAATTGAAAATATAACAATTACATATTACGCTGGATTCTAGCAATGCATTTTCATGAAAAACAATTCGATAGAGCATTAAAATCATCATCATTCAATTCCCAATCCAATACACACAAGATAACATAATCAATTCCTAACGAGAGAAAGAAACAACAAAATAATAAAAAATGCTTAACTTGGGTCGTCGATGTTGATGTCGCCTCTGAATAGGTCTCCCAAGAAAAAGCTTAAGCATCATGAAAATCATCCCCATTTTGCCGCAAGCTTCTTATTCATATCCACTATTCATCGATGTGACAAATAAACTTAGGGGTTTTTAATCCACCCTACTATTCACTCACTTCTCTTCTCTCATGCCTAGCTGCAGCCCTTCTCCATTTCTCTCAACCTCCAAGCCAAAGCTACCTCTCTACTTCACTCCTGCCCTCCTCTGTTGCTTGATTTGACAATTTAACATTAAGGTTTTTGGTCCATTCCTCTTGTTCATCCCTTACTTAACCTACTATGTGTGTTTTGAGCCGAAATGCTGTGCTGCCTATGTTTGCATGAAACGTAGACGTTGTCTACATTTACACATAACATCTGTGTTTTTTGCAGACGTTTACTACTTGCCTCTAGCTTTTTCCTAACGCTGCCATTTTGTATAATCTTGTACTATCGTTTTGTTCATCTGCTGCTCCACAATGTGCTATCATTTCACTTATTACTTGCTATTGATTTTTTCCTTCATTTTTCCAGCAGGCATTCTTCTTCTCTGTATTTTGATTTTTTTCTTCTTGTCTTTTAATTTTCTTTTTCTTGTTTAATGAAGACCAGAAAAAATTAATCTTCAGAAAACAAACCAATGTAGTGCTTTCAACTCACTTTAATTTCTTTGCTTTCAAATTGTACCTAAAAGCACCTATAAATTAAAGTGAGTATCTTAAGCATTTTTCGTACCATTAATCACTAAGTGTAAATGATAAATGTATAAATAATTAAACACATATCACTTCTTCACCAGAGTCAGAGATATATCATTGCTTGATTGTTGATTCACTTCGTTTGGAAGATGAAACAAAATTTGATTCTTCGGGCAGAGACAACATTGCCAAAATCTTTCTCTTTCTCTTGTATGGAGTCTCCTGAATGAAGGCTTCCAAAACTTGGGGCTTTTTGATAAAGCTGATACAAATAAGTTTAGTAAGGTGTCTAGTGATCCTACTATTCATAAAAGAGAAGATGATTCAGAAACAAGAGTTTTAGACTCTTTTTCATGTCGGAGAATTTCACCATGGCTGGTAGTAGGAGTTAAGGCTTTCTTTTTTTTTCCATTGGACTTTGTTTGTGCCATTTCAAGTAAGTTAATGAGATTTAGGAGATTTGAGTAGAAACAGAGAGCTAGGGTGCAGAGAGGAAAAATGATGATTTTAGGAATGCCGAAGTTAAGTAGAAGGAAGAAAACTTCTCAAGATATACTAAACGATTCTTAGGAGTTGATTTTGTGTGAAGATGAATAATTATACACACTATTAGAGGAGTTGTGATCGTCTGCATATCTTCTGTTACTCATGTACGAAAAGTTGTCACATTTTAAAAACTGAAATGGCACCATTTAATAACTGCCTTTTTAAGATGTGTATTCTACCCTATTAAACTAATAGGAGCCTTCTAAACTAAGAGGAGCATACTGAAAAAAAGGGATTAGAAGGAGCCTGCTAATATCTGTAAAGAGAAGTAGCATAAAATCTTCATACAGAGTTAATATAAGATAATCTACACATACTAAGATCTTTTCTTAATAAACAAAATCTATCTTCAGAAAGTGACTTAGTAAAGATATCAGTTACTTGATTTTTAGTTTTAACATGGAAAAGATTGATGGTTCCTTCTAAAACATGATGTCCACGAAAATGATGTGGATTTCTATATGTTTAATCCTAGAATGATGCACAAGGTTTTAGAGAGATTTATTACACTTATATTGTCATATAGTATAAGAATGTGATCAAAGTTTAGAGAAAATTTCTGGAGTTGATGTTTCATCTGTAAGATTTGAGCACAACGGTTGGCAGCTATTATATATTCTGTTTTAGTTGTTGAAAGCACTATGCAATTTTGTTCTTACAAGACAAAAAAAATAGACATCCTCGAAGAAATTGACAGTGACCACTTGTGCTTTTCATATCAACTTTATCACCTGTATAATCTACACCACAATAGCTAACTATGTTAAATGAATTAATTTTTAGATACCATAATCCAAAAATCCATAGTTCTGAGAAGATAGTGAAAGATCCTCTTAACTACTTGAAGGAAGCTCTCTTTTGAATTTGATTGAAAACGTGCACAACGACAAAGACAAAACATTATTTCTAGTATTGAGCTTATAAGATATACTAGTGATCCAATCATTCCTCTCTACTTTGTCTCATCTGTGGCCTTGTCTTCTTTATCCTTATTAAGTTTAGTTTCAATATACATATGAGTACCCATCAGTTTGACATTCTCAAAATGATATTTTCTTGATGAGTTCCTTTGTGTAATTGTCTTGACTAATGAAGATACATTTTTCTATTTGCCTAATTTGCAACCTAAGGAAAAAAAAATAGTTCTCCTATTATACGCATTTCAAACTCTCCCTGTATTAAGACTGAGAATTCTTCACAAAAGGATGGATTAGTACCACCAAATATTATGTCATCAATATATATTTACACTATGAGTAAATCATTTTCTTTTTTGTTAATAAATAAATTTTTATCTACCTTTCCTCTTTCAAAGTTATTTTCATGAAGAAAGTTACTTAACCTCTTATACTATGCTCAAGGAGTCTGTTTTAAACCATACAGAGCTTTTATTAACTTCATCATGTTGTCAGGATGGTTTTCATCTTCAAAACTTGAAGGTTGCTCAACAAAGACTTTTGCATTAATATATCCATTTAGAAAGGCACTTTTGACATCCATTTGGAATAATTTAAAATTTTTATAGCATGTAAAAGCAGGTAAAGTTCTAATTGATTCTAATCTAGCAATAGGTGTATAAGTCTCATTAAAATCAATACCTTTATGTCGATTATAACCTTAAGCTACAAGTCTAGATTTGTGTCTTACCACCTTACCATTTTCATCAACTTTGTTTTGAAAAATCCAATGAGTTCCAATGACTGGTTTATTTTGTGGGAAAGGAACTAGATTCCAAACTTTGTTCTCATCAAATTGATTTAGTTTGTCTTTCATAGCTAAAACCCAATTTTTATCAATAAGAGCCCTTTTAACTCTCTTTGGTTCTAATTATGAAACGAAGGTAGTATAATTGTTTTTGAAAGATGATTTGGTTTTTAGACTTTCAAAAGGGTCTCCCAGAATATACTAAAGTGTATCAAGGCCTCTCCATTCTCTTGGTGTTCTTCATTACATAAGCTCTTATTGAGATGTTCTTGGAGAAGGAGCCTGCTCCGTCTTAACTTTAAAAGGACCTTTTTGATCTTGTAATTCTGAAGGTATTATACGTGTAGTTTGAGTCTGCGATGTATTTTTAGGAACTAAAGGATGCCCTTCATCATTTGAATCAGTTGTTGTTGTCGAGGGTAGTGCTTCATCAAATACCACATGCATTGATTCTTCTATCCTCATTGTTCTTTTATTATAAACTCTACATCCTTTGCTAGCAATACTCTAACAAAAAAAAAATAGCTTCATCTGATCTTGCATCAAAATTTCCAAAATTGTCTTTTCCATTATATAATACGAAGAACTTGCAACCAAACGCTCGAAAGTAAGCAATATTCAATTTTCTTCCTTTCCACAAATCATAGGGGTCTTTTTGAGAATAGGTCTTATAAGACACCTGTTAAGTATGTAACAAGTAGTAGATACAACTTCCACCCCTTAACCAGAAGGCAGACCACTTTCACACAACATTGCTCTGGCCATATCAATAAGAGTCTTATTTTTTTTCTCCGAATAACTCCATTTTAACGAGGAGTCCTTGGGCATGAAAAATTATGAGTTATACTATTTTCATTACAAAAATCTTCAAATATTCTGTCATCAAATTCTCCTCCTTGATCGCTCTGAATTAATGTAATGCAGTACCCTTTTCAATATGAATTTGTCTACTAAACTTCACAAAAACTTCAAAAGTATCATCCTTATTTGATAGAAAGTAAACCATGTAAAACTAGAACAATCATCTACCATAACAAAACCATAGAGTTTACCACCAAAGCTTTAAGTCCTATTAGGAACAAATAAATCCATATATACAAGTTCCAATTAAGCACAATATATATTCTAATTTCTAGGACCAACAAATATAATATTGTCGTTAAGATTATCAATTATTTCATAATGGGATGCATACAACGTGACTCTATAACCCTTATCACTTAGTTAACTTACACTTAACAAGTTATGTTTCAATCCATCAACACAAAGAACATTATCAATCGAAGTAGAATTAGAGTCACCAATTTCACCAATTCCAGTGACTTTTGCCTTATTTTTGTCAGCAAAGACAACATTACCTCCATCTATCCTTTCAATATAGCTGAAATGCGATGTTTCATCCGTCATGTGTCTCGAACAATCACTATCAACTATCCATTGATTTTCTCTTGTCTTTGTTATAAAGCATATCTACAGAATGTATTGTCTCATTTTAGGTACTGAAATTTTTTTGGGGCCTTTCAGGTTAGCAGTTTGACCTTTTGGTCTCCAAACATACATTTGAGAAAATTTCTTCATTTTCTGAATGTTACAAAAATGACAAATATGACCATATCTACCATAGTAATTGTACAAAATAGATGAAAAAGAATTACTATAATTTTTTCCATTTATCAGGTTCTTACTGATTTGACTATGGCTACTGTTAGATTTAACAAAGAAATTCTTGTATCGTCTAATATTATTATTTTCATTATATCATATTACAGCCTTATCAAAAACACCTTTACCATTCTCAAGTAATTCATCAAGATTATTCCTTCCATCAACAAAATTAGCAAGATCTTTTTCTAGAGAAATGATTTTTTTATTAAAATTTTCTTTCTCAAGTTCTAGAGTATCAAATTTTTCTACTAATTATTTTACCTTAACAGAATCATTTTCAAGCAATGCATTCTCCAACTAACTTACCTTTTGTTCCAAGAATTCCTTTTTAGAGACTTTTTGCTTATTGTCATTTTTAAGAGACATAATTTTATACAACATATTCTTATTCTCATATTCTAATGGTTTAATCTTATTCCTTAAGGAAGTATATTATTTTTGGACTTCTTAACCTTTTTTGAAATACTCCACTGTTAATTTTTTATTCTGATCATAAAGTTCATAATATGCATCTTAATTCATTAATTTCAATATCATAGTTAGAATAATATTCCTCATCATCTCCTGATTTATCCATAAAACAAATGTTGCTGACTTCTTCAAACTTTTCTTCTTCAAAGTTTTCAAAATTGTCATTTGAACAAGTTGCAATCATAGCTTGCTTTCTGGGTTTTCTATTATCTTTCTGGGTTCTTGCAGTGATAGCATATGATTTGATTGTTTTATGTATTCCTCTTGCTGTTGTTACCTTTTGATAGGAACCTGTTGCTTCCAGTTTTCTTATTTCCTTCTCTTTTCTTCATTAACTTCTTTTTGTAGAAGCGTACATATTTTCTGACCATGAAATTGAATTCATCATCTCCATCTATTTGCAACTCAGTGTCGCTTTCATCACTGTTTGATGGATTTAATTCATCAGCTACTTTTAGTGTCATTCCTTTTGTATATGAGGATCCTTCATTTCGCCTAAGCTTAGCTTTATGGATCATCAAATTTCCTTATAACCAGTAGAGTGAAACGGCGTCAAGATCCTTTTCAATTTCTAGAGCTGTCCCTTTAGGTCTCGATTCCTTTGGCAACAACCATAGGATCTTTATTACAAACTCATCATTGGGATATATCTTTCCCAAATTTATTAAAACATTTGAAGAATTTGTCTATCGTTTCTCCCTGTTTTATGCAAATAGTTTCATCTTGATGCATTAAACTATTTATTATATGTTTCTTTACCTCATTCGTTCCTTCAAAAGTAACTTGAAGTTTGTCCCACATTTCCTTCGCTGTAGAACAGTAGGATATCTTTTTATACTACTCTGGAGATAATGCACAGATCAAATAATGTCTTGCTTTAGCATTCAACTGTGCATTTCTTCTACCAGCGTCAGTCCACACTTTTACTTCGTCAGTAGCAGGAGGTGTGGCTCCAACTTTGATAGCCTACCATATTTTAATATCTATAGATTGAAGATAAATAGCCATTCTCTCTTTCTAATAGGAATAGCTGTTTCACTTGAAATAACAAGGCTTTAAGATAGATTGTCCTTTAAGGCTTCTCAAATTGTTTTTCATGATTTATCACATGATGTAAAGCATAATAAATATGAAACCTTGCTCTGATACCAAATGATAAAGAAATCACACGTAAGAAGGGGGTGAATTGTGTGGAACTTAAAAATTTTGCATGTTACTACCAATTCATGTAAACAATAAGAACCTACTAAATTTCAACAGAAAGATCTGTAAATAAAAGGAGCCTATTGAATAAAATGAAAGGAGCTTGTTAACATTTAAAATGAAAGGAGCATGCTATTCAAAAGAGCCTGTAAAAGTTTAAAACAAAAGAAACCTCTTGCAATATTAAAATAGAACAAACCTATTCTAAAAGTGAGGGAGTCTCTTAACAAATTGAGCACAAACACTATAATGGGAAATTTTAAAAGTTAAGAAGAGAGAAAGAATGACATAGTCGATTTATACTAGTTCAACTTATAACGAAGCCTATGTCTAATACCCAACTATCTAACTTGAGTATTTGACTATAAAAATCCAAATAGTAAATTTTTGACGAGCCTTTCTAAGCTCACAAGTATATATTTTTTGAGGTTCTTCAACCTTCTACACTCATAGTGTTTAACAAGCCTCTACAAGCTCTCAATAAAAATCAAATGAATATAAGGTTTGCTCAATGTAAGCTTCAAAGAATAATAATCTATCTCAATAGAGTGTTTTCACTTTTTAAGGCATAAGGAGTTTGATAAAGATATGACTTTTGAGATTATTGATGTTGCTGAAGTATTTCAAAAATCATAATTGCTCACAAATGTAGTGGCTCTTCCTTAAATAGACATTTTCTTTAACTAGTCATTGCTCCGCTTATATTCTAAGTTGGCTTTGAATCTAACGAATCTTCGATATCATCTTTGCTAGAATCTACCAATGTTTAGACATTAAGAAAAAAGTTTTGATAATATCTTAAAGCTATTATGGAATCATTTCTGATAAGTAAGGAAGTTCATTAAAAAGGTTCCTTCAAGAAAGGAAATATTTTTCCAAAGATTTTATATCCTTTTAAGAATTACATCATTAACTATAAAAGGAAATAAATCAATTTTGAATGTTGAAATATTATATAGTTACCATCAAAATCATCAATAATAAACCTTGAGCTAACAAAGATTTATTTGATCGGACCACTGGTATAACCATATATTTAATAGATAATTTGTTTATTAGTTTTTATATAATAAAAAATTATAAACATATGATTAATCCCTTTTTGTATGTCATTTAGCGATCAAAAATTAATATCAGATCATGCCATTTTCATTACATATATATTTCTAGTGAAATTTGAATAAAGATCACGATAACACAAATTTCATCATTTTTATCATGACGACCAAGATACTAATATTTCTTAATTCTTCAATAGAAATAATTACTTGTATTGGATAAATAGGATGAATTTTCCTATCATTGTTTGAAGATTTTGAATTATAAAAAATTATATAGAAAAGTAAATG
>JAOSBO010000009.1:10772211-10783005 GCA_027563915.1 Erythroxylum rotundifolium | reverse complement strand
TGAAATGCATGTTATGTGGGTTTGGTTTGGTCCCTTAAGTATGTCAAGTGCACTTTGACTAAAGGCTTCTCCTGCCTACCCGCTAGTGGCATGGAGCTCCTTTACAGACTCCTATAAGTTCACAGCTACGCAAAACCATTTTGGGGGAATGCGATAGCACGTTCTATTCACGGCTACACAAGACCCTTATGGGAAATGTGTTGTATGTTCTGTTTTGGACCTACCCAAACCATTCTGATGTGTTTATGTGTTCATGATATGTTGAAAAGATTGATGCATACATGACTTGTTTTGTTGTGAATTTGGTTGAAAATTTGAGAACTATGTATTTTATGATTCAATAAGAATTTTCTATGACAATGAACATTTTAAATGATTTTGCTTGTTATTTGTTATAAACTTGTTACCTACGAGCTTGTAAGCTCACCCCCCTTCATCCCCATCTCCAGGTGAAGAGCAAGAGATCAAGTAAGAGAGAGTAAGGCATCAGTCCAAGATTGCATAAATTTTTGTATTTTAGTTAGTTTATGAAAACTCAATGCTATAGTTGCATTTCAAGTATCATTTTCATGTGTATTTTTGTATTTTGGATTATGATATTAATGATGTATTTGTGTCTTGAAATGCCCATTAAAGCTTTTTAAAACTATTTTTTTTTGAAGTTAATGAAATACATGTATGTGTTGCTCATAAATTTCCAAGTTTTCACATTACATTTTAAAGCATTCATAGGGGTAGAAATTTGTGTTTTTACTTCAGGGGAAAAACTGTACTAATCTAGGCTGATTTGGACAAGGTTGTCATTTGGGAAGTTGTATTTCGTCCTTTTAGCTTTCCAATGATATATAGTTTGTAAATTTTGGAGATCGGACTTGAAAGTTATAAATGTTACAAGTTAGTGACGCTGTATAGGGTGTATGCAGGACATTTTACAGCTTTTCCATTTTGATCTAATAGTCTAAGAGTAATGTTGTGTCTTGAAATGGGAAGAAGTAGTGTCATAAGTACTATGCTGTCTTGAAACGGGAAGAAGTAGTGTGATAAGTTAGAGATGAAATGAAGATGATAAATGGGGTTGAACATATACAAAAAATTATGATGAATGTATATAAGTTGAATGATTGTGTTTTTAGGATGATGACCAAACATAGATTATGAATTAATTGTAAATGATGTTGAGTTGAAATGGAAGTGAAAATGATGAGGAAAATGAGTTAGGAATGATAGATATGCATAAGATGGGTCATAGGTAACTTGTAGGAGTTGGAAATATGGAATTTGACCCGTAAATGTTCGCTAGGCAGACTTGATGTCTGCTAGGCGGATCTTCTCGGGTGTTTTAGTGTCCCAAGCTAGTCCATGTCCATTTGAAGGGACTTGAATTCTCAGGTCTGAAAATGTCCCCAAACCTGTCCATGTCTGTTTGAAGGGATATACCTTCTCGGGACAGTTTTAAAAATGTTCAAATTTTGACTCTCTAAATAACAAGAATCTCTCTTCAGGATCTTCACAAAAGTTGTAGAACACGAATTACTCTTTGAAACCATGTTTGAATGACCATAATCCGATACTTATAGTGAAAGTTATGCTAATTGTCCCAAATCATGTACATATGCAAATTGTGGACCCACCAATGCTTTTCTCTTATATATTTAGGCTTGAATGGAGCTTGAAATGTACTTAGTTTGATATGAAAATAAGAGACAAAAATGAGTGATTTGTTTAGGGTGACGGTTGAGGATATAAACATAAGAATGGATTGTCGTATATCAAGTGTTCAAATTATGGAAAGTTAGGGATGTTATGAGAATGGAGGTGAGCCTAAGTTGGCTAATGAGATTCCATCCAAAAGGACCCTACAAGGTAATGTGCTCAAGTATGACTCTGAAGTTAGGCTCTGGAAATGGGGCCTAACAAAGATATATATATATATGCAATGCACATGAGACTCCACTTTCATTTTTATTATATTGTGACCAAGTGCCTGTTAATTGACCCATATCCCACGTAGATATTGAGCTTATTTCAGGTATTGACCTATATCCCTTACGGATACTGAGCTTGTATCACGTTCGGACCCATATCCCTTATGTATACCGAGCTTGTTTCATGTTTGGACCCATATCTCTTGTGGCTATCAGGCTTATTTCACGTTCGGGCCTATATCCCTTGTAAATATTGGGTTTATTTTAGGTTAGTCACTCCGGTCACAACTCCTTTATTTGATCATGCACATGAACGTTATGAAATGCATCATTCTGTGCTATCAGTCACTCTATTTCAGTATACATAGTCATTTATCACAAACATCAGATAAGAATCCAACATTTAACATTTAGTTGAGTATCACTTATTCCATGCACATTTATATTCACATTTTTCATCAGACCTTGTTCCAGAACTCAATAATAATGTCAAATAACATTTATTCAGTTGATTTCACATACAATGAGCACTTCCAATATAGTCTTAAATAATAATCTCCTCGGACAATTGAAGTCCGAAATTATCGCAATCAAACTAGTAACAGTTTAATATGTCGAAATTAAATAAGAGAAATTCAAGCATAGTGAGATACATCTAAGTCAACTCACTACACATATAACTCAAACAGAAAAACACACATAATTGAGTTGGCACATCTAGGTTAACTCACAGTATATTCCAAGTGAGCTATTGCCTTAATGATCCGACAATCTCTGGATGTTGTCGATCAACTTGTGCTTCTATATCGTACAATACACATATAATCTGCATATTACTAAGTTGATTAATCATATAATTGTTCAAACATTCACATGTATATGTATTATGTTCAACATATGCTCAATTGACTATTCTGGGTATATTTCCTTAATTCACATTTTGTGATCATTGATACTTCCTATCTCATTTATACTTAATTTAAACTTAGGTTTACACCTTAATTATATAAGATTATTTTAAGTTCATCACTCAATTATTCATTAAAGTTATTCTAGCATTATAAGATCATATTATATCCAATTTTTCATTCATCTTTACTTAATACTCCTCATTCATCTCGTTTGAATTTCATTAGCATTCATAAGATCACTTTCATTCATTTTATAATGTCATTCTTACAATGTCATCAGATCTATGTCTGTTAGGTAGACTTCATGTCCGTTGGGCGGACATTTTTAGGTTTTCTAGATTTCTAGCCCCTCTTATGTCTGTTTGGATAGACATCATGTTCGTTGGGCAGACATTTACTAGACACTTACAAAAATGTGAAAGTTTGATCTTTTAGGCAGCAAAATCTCTCCTTGAACTCTTCATGGAAGTTGTAGAACTTGGAATCCTCTTTGAAAGAATACTTAAATTACCTAAATCAGACATCCACAGAGAAAGTTAAGCCTCTTGTCCAAAAATATATCCATTTACTTAATCCTATTAATCTCAATCTATTTCCTTAATTATAACCTTAATTGTCACCTTAAGCAATCACACATATGACACTTATTAAAGCATCATACTATGTTTATTTCAAGATTCATTCAAGCCTAAATGCATCATAGGAAAGTATCTTGTCAATTTTTGTCTCAAACATCACATAAAAGAAACATATTTCACGTAAAAGTCATTCCCATTTTCCAGCTTTTCCAACTTCATTTTCGTGTCAGTTTTTAATGACCATTTTGACTTAGAAAATGAGGTATTTGGCAACACTTTCTTCTAAATAAATGTTTCTATATATCTTAAGTTTCTAATGATACCAAATTCATTCATTTTAGTTCAGTATTATGTAGGTTATATCCAAAATACTAAGGGCTATTCTCAACTGGCCACAACACCCAATACTCAAATTCAAGCCAATTTTCAAAACCCTTAGGGATAAAATTAAAATTAAAATCCTCTATGAAAATTGTAGCCATATATATCTAGTTTAATATAAATTAAAAACAATCCTATTTGGATAACTAAAGATCAGGATATGTCTAAAATATAGATGCATATTCATTGAAAACACTCCATCTAACATATTCCAACACACTTCATCATCAACCTTACATGCAATTCGTCTCCAATCAATCATCATGTATGTTATTCTAACATATTTTAGTAGGTCAATAAATCACTTACTAGTTTAGCTCAATGTCTCCTCAAACATCAAGCTAACCTAACCTTATGTGCAATGTTTACATCCTTTTCTTCCTAATGTTTCTTTAAGAACAAGTTATCTTTGTTTAATCATACTCTCTCTACAAAGATCCAAATGCCTTGGTTCTTATGCCTCCTGAAACTAGATATCCATTAGTATTAATATATCCAAAACTTACACAAGTATCATCTCCTCTTAAAATATAATCTCCATCCAAATTCTATCATGTTTCTAATAAGAAACAGACTTGCAACCAATATTCAATCTTCAATAAATCATTATCAAGACATCTCCTAACCAAACTGTTTCATAGAAACATTAATAAGACATCAGTAATCATTTTTTTTGTTTTATACTTTCACTAATTTGGACTCTAAGGTCCTAAAAAATTAGGAAATAATATAAGGTTCATACACAGGGGTCTATCTAGGCAGTATTGGGGAAACAGACATAACTCGAACTCTAGTCAATATTTTCTCAAGACACTTTTACAAACATCAAGTTAAGATCTATAACTACAAATTTATTCTTTGATTTTCTTCAAATTCATGCTCTGATGATATGAAAGATAGATTGAAAGAGAAAGATGAAATTGAAACTAGAATTTCAACTTATCTTGATAACCTCTTTCCTTCTCCTCTTCTCTTCCCCCTTTTCTGTCCTTTTCTTCTCATTTTCTTTTTTCTCCTTCTACTAACCTTATGGCTGACCTTCACTATCACCTCTATTGAATTTTCATTCATTTTCTCTAGAAAATTCAAGAAGGTCAAACTAATCCATATGTCACCATTCTGTTGGTACATATGTTAATTTTCTATTGGTCTATATGTTACTATTCCATTAGTCCATGTGTTACTTACTTTAGGCTCCACGTGTAACTCATTTAAGCCTCCATATGTCACTACTTAGAGGGCTACACATGTCATTGATTGTAAGGCTACATATGTCACCACTGTAAAGCTACACATGTCCTCATTTTATTGCTCCATATGTCACAATTCTAAGGTGCCACTTGTCACAAAATTAAAGGGCCACTTGCAATTATACTCAAGCCGTTTGTCATCCAAGTAACTCAGCAATTTTTCACTTACTCCCAGTGCCACATGTCACCATTTCATTGGCCTAATCAACCTAAATTCCCATGTATCAATTTGTCTTGATCTTTAACATTTTTCTTAGACTAGATGCTCATATCACCTCACAAATTACTCAATTGTAATGATAAATTCTCAATTCACCAATTATAATCCATCAATTCATGTTATTGGTAAATCCAAATGTAGAACATTGGGACTGCACATTCATATCACTTTCATTTTCATTCCAGACCCCAGAATATGTCAATTGAGTGCATACACTATCTTACAATGTTTTCTAAATCATGATTCGTAGGTGTATACGAATATTATGCATGTGAATGAAATTCACCTCGTAATTTCTTAAATGAAATAACTTATGTGGCTCAATCTAACAATTTAATCTCTTAACAATTTTAGGAGGTAAGATATTACAACTCTCTCCCTTAAGAAATTTCTTCCTTGAAATTCTTACTTGACTGATCAAACATATGGGGATAATGCTATCTCATGTTTTCCTTAGTCTCTTAAATAACTTCTTATCTTGAATGATTTCTCCAATAACTTTCAATCGTTTTGCTCCGAAACCAAAACTCAATATGGTTGTCCAATTTGTATCCTCAGAAGTGATAATGCCAAAGAGTATTTTTCTGAATCCTTTTAGCCTTATGTAAAAGATTGTGGTATAATTCACCAATCTTATTGTTCTCATACACCACAAAAAATGGTGTTGCTGAAAGAAAAATCAGGCGTATCATAGAAGTTGCGTGAACCTTACTAATTGAGATGAAGGTTCTCAAGAAGTTTGGAGTGATGCTATCCTCGCTCCCTGTTATCTTATTAACACAATGCCATCCACTACTCTGAAAGGTCAGATCACTTATATTCTTATGTTTCCTAATACCCCTTTGTTTCCTCTTTAGCCTCTTATCTTTGGATGTGTTTGTTTTGTCCACCAACTCTAGCTAGGAGTTGAAAAATTAACTCTGTGAGCCATCAAATGTGTCTTCCTCAGTTAGCCGAGGTCAAAAAAGGTTATCGTTATTATAGTCCCTAAGTTAAAGGATTCTCTATGTGTGTAGATGTAACATTCTTTGAGAACACTATACTTTTTCTAGAGTTAAGATGTCAAAAGATTCCATCATTGTTTAACGTCACTTTTTGATAACTCTTTGGATAATTAGTCTAAAAGTTCAGACAATTCACCTAAAAATTCTAATCCTTTTTCCTTTCATCAATTGTATCGAGAAAATTTGTAGGTTTATTCTTGATGACCTCATTGATTGGCAGATGGTCACCCAAATTTTTCCTCTCCTCCAATGTTTAATTTGTCACGAAATATGGAAAATAGTGACCTAAACAGGCCTATTGCTTTAAGGAAAGGTAAACGATCTTGTAACCGTTATAAGATTTCTAATGTTATTTCTTATAACCATATGTCCTCCTCCTTTTTTTCCTATTTTTTTTATTAAACTTGACTTTTGTGTCTATACCTAAAAATGTAATAGAGGCTATATAAAACCTTGGGTAGAAGCAAGCTATGCAAGAGGAAATAGATGGTTTATGGTCAGATGACACCTAGACATCCTCCTCTTGATGCCTCAATTGTTAGTTTTCGATGGTCATAGGCTACTAAGATACTGATGGATCTATCAAATGAATCAAGGCTTGACTTGTTGCTAAAGGATACACATAATTCTATGGTATTGATTATTCTGAAACTTTTTCTCCTGTGGAAAAATTGGCTCATGTTTTTATGTTTATCTGCTTAACCACAACTTACTTTTGGCCTCTCTACCAACTTGACATAAAAAATGCATTCCTCCATTGTGATCTAGTAGAAATAATCTATATAGAGCAAACTTTGGGGATTGTTGCTCAGAGGAGTTTGAGAAAGTGTGCCTATTGAAGAAATCTTTATATGGTTAAAGTGTGCCTATTGAATAAATCTTTATATGGTTTAAAACAATCTCTTAAACGCATAGTTTGAATGATTTAGTTCAGTTGTAAAGAAATTTGGTCTCAAGCAGTTTGGAGTAGATCGTTTGGTATTTTATCAATATATAAGATCTGGTAAAATTTTGTTGATCATATATGTTGATGATATTTTTATTAATAGTGATGATCAAAATGGAATTCATAAGTTAAAGGAATTCTTAGAACAACAATTCTAAACAAAATATCTAAGTCTATTGAAGTATTTTTTGGGAATTGAAGTTGCAAAATCTAAAGATGTTATTTGTCTCTCCTTATGTAAGTATGTTTTTAATCTCTTAAAAGAAACTAGATTATTGGAATGTAAACATATACATTCTCCGATGGATCTTAACCTTAAACTTGGTGTAGACTAAGGAGATCTTTTAAAAGATCTAGAAAACTATAAGAGACTGATTGGAAAATTAAACTATCTTAAAGTTGCTAAGCCTGACATTTCATTCATTACAAGTATAGTGAGTTAATTTATACAATCCCCTCAAACTAGCATTGAAATGTGGCTATTTGAATCTTGAGATACCTCAAGTACAATCTTGGCAAAGGACTCTTATATAAGAACCATAGGCATTATTCAGTTCAGGCCTATAGTGACACTAATTGTGTTGGTTCTAAGATTGATCAAAAAACTACTACGGGGTCTTACGTGTTTGTTGGTGGCAATATGATTTCATGGAAAAGCATAAAGCAAAGAGTCATTTCTTGTTCAAGTGCGGAATCAGAATATAAAGCCATGGTGAATACAACTTGAGAACTTGTTTGAGTAAAACATATGTCACAAGAACTTAGATTTCAACTAACATATGGAGCTAATGTGCGATAATCAAGCAGCCATTTACATTGCTTCCAATCTAGTTTTTCAAGAAAGAACAAAGCATATTGAGGTAGATTGTCACTTTTTAAGAAAGAGCGTGTAACAAAATGTGATAAAAACCACTAATATGAAATCTAAGGACCAGTCAGCTGATATATTTACCAAGTGTTTGGTAGGAAGTTATGTAACACAACTGTGTAACAAGCTTAAAACTTATGATATATATGCTCTAGCTTGAGGGGGAGTGAAAGAGATTAAGATCTAATTATGATATTATTTAGTGTCTTTAGGTGATACGATTCATTATCTTTAGGGATTACAAAATGTGTCTTTAGGAATTATGATTTGGTTTGATTATGATTATAATTGTAACTTACATTATTTGAAATCTATAATAAAAAGGGAGTGAGAGCTGTTGATTTCTGCAAGCTCTTCCTATCCCTTTTCTTAATTTGCGGCAGTATCTATAAAATTTGTTGACAAAACTCTATAACTGTTGTAGAGAGAGCAATTGAACCCAAGTTTTCTATATTATTCAGTGGTATTTATATAGTTTTTGTAGTACTTTTCGGCTCTTTTTGTTAGATATGGTGCTTAATTTATTTCAAGTTTGCTTATTTTGAGTTAACATAGTTTGAGGGTAAAATTGTCATAATTAATTAGTAATTACAATCACTTGGTTTATAGGACAATTGATATTGCAAACTATTATTTTTCATTGCAGGACACTCAAGACATGGAGCCAAGAGTGGAGACCAAGAAATTGCTGGGCCATAAAGTCAAGGAAGAAGACCCTTTGGGACAAGTTAGCCGTGGCGAATGCCTCACTTCGCCGCAGCGAAACCTTTAAATCAATAGGTTAGACCCTTTAGGAAAATTTGGCCGTGGCAAACTCCTCACTTTGTTGCGGCGAAAACTTCGAAACAGTAACATATAACCTGAGCCATTTTTGGAAACTCTACTTACCCATGTAAATAGGAGGTATCAGGTGGCAGAACCTATTCTATTCACTCTCCTTCATCATTTTTCTCTGTAGAACACTCTACCTCCTCCATAGTTTTCTTCCACTGTTAAACCTCCACTATGGGTGGTTTAGATGCATTCCAATTTGTGAAGTTTCTAGGTTCTATAAGTGGCTAGGTGTCTCTTCCCCTCTTCAAGTTGCAGCAATGGTGGAGTTCAATGGGCTGAAAAAGGGGAGTAGCTTAATCTATAGTTCAGCTATGAGTTTATATATCCTAGGTCTAGGATTTATGATCTGTAAATGAGCTATTTGATTATAGTTTTATTCAAGTGTCGGATATTCATTATATGTTGGATGGATTGGTTTATATAGAACTTTGAGCTTAAATGTATGAAGTTTCATATATGTCTATTTGAAATCTTTTTGATTCTCTATTGTCTTGCATGGTTGTGTTTGATGTTGAGATGATTTTAGATTTCATTTGATCTATTGCAATGGCTAATCCTACTACACACACTAAGAGCACTTAATGGGATTTTAAAAAATGGAGTTTCATTGATTAAGATCCTGGACTTGAAAAGTCTTTCAAGGTTCGCATTTTTGAAGCTTAGTGGTTTCTACTTTCTCTTTAATCATTTTGAACAATGATGGCCAAAACTCACTTTCAAGAGGACTTTATCATTATATAGTCTTTGTGTTTTTTATCCTTCAATTTTATATATCCCAAAAATCCAAAAACATTTTTTTTTACATTTGAATTAGTTCTACCAATTGGTTTGAAAATCAAAAGCCCCCTTTTCTCTAAATTGGTTTGCATAGCATGATATATAGGTTAATTTAGATTCAATTGTTCAGGTTTCGGTTAAGTCAACGACTCGAGGTTGCGCCCTATAGTGCAATTCTTTGAATATTTTGATTTAGTCTCCAAGAGTTTAACGTACCAAAGGTTCAATCAAATGGCACCGTTGCCGGGGAACCAAGCAATTCATTCTCTAGGTTAACTTTTGTCATATTTGCTGTTGAGGATAGTTAAGAGTCTTTAGATTGCATTTTAGATAGTTTAGTTTCATACCTATTAATAGTATAGGTTTTCATTTTGCTTAGCAACTAAATTTTTGCAAACACAAAAATAGATACTGATTTCTTTTCAATTTCCATACTTAGCATTTTACTTCTGCATAGTATAGAGTCTATTTGCTACATTCGGTGTAAGTTTGCCATGGCCAACCTTTTTTTTCACCACGGCCAACTTGCAGGATCTTACGAGGATCCCTTTTAGGAAATTTATGCCACGACGAACTATCAACTTTGTTGCGGCCAACTTTTCTGCATAGCTTTGAAGTGTTCTTTTCTTGTGTATTTATGCTTTCATACCACACACACTTGCATCCATCACATCTCATCTTTTTATCAGACCTTGTGAACTTGCAAGTCAATTTTGCTCATTTTTAATTTCTTTTGAATTTTTCCTTTGTATGCCCCGGAAAACCACACTCTTACCCTTAGACCCTGAAATTGAGAAAAGCATGAGAAAAGTTAGGAAGGAAAAGAGAGTAGAAGGGACAAGCAAAGTAGGAGAGTCTAGCCTGTTAAGCAGTGAGAGTTAGTCATTAGAAAGAGAGACAATGGTTGAAAACCCAGTTAATGTGCAACACCAAAACCTTGATGTCAACCAACCTGGAAATGGTGATAATGGAGGTAATGGAGAGCATGAGAGAATTGGTGAGAATAATGGCAACCTTAGAAGGAGGACCATTAGGGAAGCTACTACCTCTGATGTGAATTATGATCCTTTTACTACTGCTTGCCCTAATTTTGATGTGAA
>JAOSBO010000009.1:10751428-10772111 GCA_027563915.1 Erythroxylum rotundifolium | reverse complement strand
TTCTTAGAGCATACTGTGAGTCAACCTAGATGAATTTCCTAGGATTGATTTAATTTGATTTGTTAAGCTTCCAATTATTGAATTGTTGTGATTGTTTTTTAATTCCAGACGTAAAGTCCGAGGAGTATATATTTGGGACTGTATTAGAAGTGTTCTAATTTGTTTGATAATTCTTGTTGTATTATGCTTTGTGAATTCTCAACGAAAGTTGAATGCCAGACTTGGGTCCGATGATTATAAAATTTTGATTGTGCTTTATACATGATTGTGATAAGTGGTAAATTTTGAATTGATGCATTTCATAAAATGCATGCTCAGATAATGTGACCAGAGTGGCCAGTATCAAGTGCTTACACGTAGAGCATTGCTCCATGATATATGATTTGGCACGTAGAGCATTGCTTCATGATATATGTTTTTGACTGAGCCTAATGGGCCAGTATTTGTATTTATGACAGGCACTCAGTCACAACATTAATGACAAATGTGGAGTCTCATATGCATCTGTATGTGTTTAAATATGATCTAATTCGCATCGATTAAATGATGTGCCATGACAGTGTGAGTATTCCAAATATTCATGTTCTGTATGAATAATTGTGAACTATATGATTTGAGTATGTGAATCCGGTGAAATCATCAATGATGGTTCACTCATTAAGTTGGCAAAACTCATAAAAATTACAACGTGCTTTTTCAGGTATGAGATAGGAGACTTAGTGTTTATTCTATATTAGAAGAACTTTTTGGACTAGGTTATGGCTCAGAGGTCTGTCAGCTGACGTCAGAGAGTTATAACTTTTATTTTGTAGTTTTTGCTAGAACCTATATGAGGTTTTGTAAACATTCGTCTAATGGAAATAGTGTAGACTTTGTGAATGAATGCAATGAATGGTTTTAAAATTTGATGACTTCTGATTATGTTAGATGATGCCATCTGTAAGTTGGATTTGTTTTTGCTCTAACATGCCGTTATCATAGGATATGTACTTGAATATTCATGAATGTTTGGGTATGTACCTTATGGTTGTGGGATGTTACATTTTTGGTATCAGAGCATGGTTTGGCATATTTTGGGAAAAATAGGAGTTGAGATATAATAAATAGTGAGATATTCAGACAGTGATTACACTTTTTTTCTGTTATAGGTCACCTTCAATAGGAGATCCAATTGGTGAGTCAACTGAGATAGAGTTTGTAGGAGTAAACGTAGAGTCTCCTGTACTTTAGTTTGCTTAAATGCCTCCGAGAATTTCAGAAAGGCGAGAAAGAAGATTTGATAAATTAAGGAAGAAAGGGGTTATGGACTTCTAAGAAAGTACAGACCCAGCAGAAGCAGAAGGGTGGTTAGAGAGAACTAGAAGAATGTTCGACCAGATAGACTATTAGGTAGATGAAAGATTTGATTATGTAGTCTCATTACTGCAAGGTCCTACATACCACTGGTGGAAGACTGTGCCAGGTAGTACCACCAGACCTTGTAGTTTGAATTGGAATGGTTTTGCGAGAGGAACTACATGTCGAAGATTTACATGGATCAAAAAATGAAAGAATTTTTAGACCTGAAGTAAGGCAGACTCACAGTGGCAGAGTATGAGATAAAATTCAATGAGCTAATGGGGTCTGCAACTGCATTGATCCCAACAGAGGAAGATAAATGTAGGTGATTTGAGGATAGTTTGAACATAAAGATTAGAACGAGACTGAACATTTTTAATTTGGGCAATTTCATAGAACTCCGAGCAGCCTCAATCAGAATTGAATAGTTATTAAAGGATGGTCAAGGAGAGCATAAACAAGAGGTTAGAGGAAAGAGGCAGGTTGAATCTCAGGCTGATTTTGGCAGAAGCTCTAGAAAGCGCCAGAACAAATCGTCTCGATTCTAGTCTAGATCAAGACAATCTAGATCCCGATCCAGGGGTGTGTTCAGTTGAGGGGGGCGGGGGTAGAGGACAAATGTCCTCCAACTAGTCTCAACAACTACCTGAGTGTGAACACTGTGGTAAAAAGCATACCAGTGAATGTTGGTGGGAAACTGGAGCTTATCTCAGTTGTGGCTCGTTAGACCATATGATTAGAGATTGGCCTGAAATGTTTAGATCACAGTCTGGAGTTAAAGGAGGAATAGTGATTGAGGCATTAGTACAGCAAAGTAGAGCTGGAAGATATACACAGGGAGGTAGAGGTAGAGGCAGAACTCAGTCAGCAGGGCCCAGTGTCAGGGTGCGGAGTAACCAGCTGCAATCTCAAGCCAGAGTCTATGCCATCACCAGACAGAAGGTGCAGAACTCCCCAGATGTGATAGCAGGTGCGTTGAATTTTTTTCATTTTGAAGTATATGCATTGGAGATCCAAGATCTACACATTCATTCATCACACTACATCTGGCATCAAGATTGCATTGTGAGCGAGAGATAATGAAATGTGGATTAGAGGTGAATACTCCAGTGGGTAGTACAATAGTGGTTGGTGAGGTATGTAGAAGATGTATAGTTCGGATTGATTAGGCAGAGTCAAAAGCTGATTTGATCGTCATGCAATCACAAGAAATTGATGTAATTATTGGCATGGATTGGCTTACAGCTCACCGAGCTGTAATGAATTGCTACACCAAGGAAGCAGTTCTTGAATCTCCCATCCAGTCGAGAGTGGTGTTTCGAGGAGTTAGTAAGGCAGTGCCAACCCGACTAATTTCATTTACAAGTGTGCTGAAATTGATTCGAGGTGGATGTGAGGCCTATTTGGCCCACGTAGTTGACACTCGGATTGAACAAACCATTCAGGATATTCCAGCTATTAGGGATTTCCTGGATGTGTTTCCTGCAGAATTACTGGGTGTACCCCCAGAAAGGGAGACAGAGTTTACTATAGACACTATTCCAAGTACTGCTCCTATATCAATACCCCCATATAGGATGGCACCTATAGAACAGAAGGAGTTGAAAACCCAGTGATTGAACCCAAGTCTTCTATATTATTCAGTGATATTTTCATTGTTTTTTTGGTACTTTTTGGCTCTTTTTGTTAGATATTGTCCTTAATTTAGTTCAAAAGTGCTTGTTTTGAATTAATATAGTTTGAAGGTAAATTTTCCATAATTGGTTAGTAATTTCACTCACTTGGTTTATATGACAATTGACATTACAAACTATTGCTTTTCATTGCAGGACATTCAAGAAGTGGAGCCAAGAGTGAGGACCAAGGAATTACTAAGCCATAAGATCAAGGAAGAAGACCTTTCGGGACAAGTTAGCTGCGGAAAACTCATCACTTTGCCGTGGCGAAACATGTGAATCAACAGTCCAGGGCTTTCGGGAAAATTCGGCCGCGGTGAACTCATCATTTCACCACGGCAAAAACTTTAAAGTAGCAACCTGAAATTTGAGTCATTTTTGGAAATCTCACTTACCCACGCATACCTGACCCAAATACCACTTTAAAAAACCTATTTTGGGATAAGTAAGGAGAGGCAGCAGAGACACAGGGATTTTTGACTCTCCACTTTTACTCTCTTGAAAAACTCTAACCACTTCCATATTTTTCTTTCCACTGAAAAACATCCACCATGGGTGATTCAGATTCATTCCAAGTTGTGAAGTTTCTAAGTGCAATTAGTGGCTAGGCGTTTTTTTCCCTCTTAAAGGTGTAGCAATAGCTAGAGTTCAATGGGTTAAAAAAGGGGAGTAGTTTAATTTATGGTTCATTTGTGAATTTATAACATCCTAAGTCTAGGATTTGTGATTTGTAGTTGAGATATTTGATTATGGTTTTAATCAAATGTTGGATATTCATTATGTGTAGGATGGATTGGTTTATATAGAACTTTGAGCTTAAATGTATGAAGTTTGATATATGTCTATCTGAAGTCTTCTTGATTCTCTCTTATCTTGCATGGTTATGTTTGATGTTGAGATGATTTTAGATTCCATTTGACCCATTGCATTGGCTAATCCTACCACACACACTAAGAGCACTTAACGGGATTTTAAGAAAAATGAACTCTCATTGATTAAGATCCTGGACTTGAAGAGTCTTTCAAGGTTTAACATTTTGAAGCTTAGTGATTTCTAGTCTCCCTTAAATCAATTTAGAACTATGATGGCCAAAACTCACTTTCAAGGGGACTTTATCACTGTTTAGTCTTTTGAGTTTTTCGTCCGTAAGTTTTCTATACCATTAAAATCCAAAAACGTTCGTTTACATTCAAATTAGTTCTATTAATGAGTTCAAAAATCAAAAACCCCCTTTGTCTCCAAATTAGTTTGCATAGTATGACATTTAGGTTAAAGTAGATTCAATCATTTAGGTTCTGATTAAGTTAACCACCCAGGTTGCACCCTATAGTGCCATTCTTGGAATATTTTGATTCAACATCTAAAAGCTTAACGAAAAGGTCGAATCAAATGGCCTTGTTTTCAGGGACCCAAGCAATCGGTTCTCTAGGTTAACTTCTGTCATATTGCTACTAAGTGTGGTTAAGAGTCTTTAGATTGCATTCTAGATAGTTTAGCTTTACACCTGTTAATAGTATAGGTTTTCATTCTGCTTAGCATCTGAATTTTTAGAAATACAAACAAAGATATTGATTTCTCTTCATTTTTGATACTTAGCATTTTACATCTACATAGTTCAGAGTTCTGTTTGCTGCATTCGGTGAAAGTTCACCGCGGCCAACTTGTATGATCTTACGAGGATCCCTTTCAGGAAATTTATGCCACGGCCAACTATCGACTTCATCGTGACCAACTTTTCTGTGCAATTCTGAAGATTTCTTTACCTGTACATACATATTTTTACATATCCACACACACTTGCATTCGTCACATCTCATCTTTTTACCTGACTCTTTACCTGTGCATATATATTTTTACATACCCACACACACTTGCATTCATCACATCTCATCGTTTTACCTGACTTTGTAAACTTATAGGTCAATTTTGTTTATTTTTATTCTCTTTTAAAATTTTCCTTTGCATGCCTAAGAAAACCACACTCCTACCCTTTTGAGAAAAGTTAGGATGGAAAAAAGAGTAGGAGGGACAAGCAAGGTAGTGGAGTATAGCCTGTCAAGCAGCGAGAGTGAATCATTAGAAGGGGAGATGATGGCTGAAAATCCAGTTTTTTCTACAAAACAAAAACCTTGATGCCAACCAACCTAGAAACAGTGATAATTGAGGTAATAGAGAGCAGGAGAGAATTGGTGAGAATAATGGCAACCTTAAAAGGCGGACCATTAGGGAAGCTACGACCTCTGATGTGAATTATGATCTTTTTACTACTGCTTGCCCTAATTTTGATCTGAATTTTGAGATAAAAGGATTGCTTATTAACTCTCTTCCTAAATTTCATGGTTTGAAAGGAGAAGATCCCTACATTCACCTGCAATCACTATCTATGATTTCCTAGACCATGAAACTGGTGGGCGCTTCTCTAGATCAAGTGTTGCAGAAAGTTTTTCATTTATCATTGGAGGGTAAAACAAGGGAGTGATACATGAGTCTTCCGAGACATATGGCAAATGCCTATCACAGCTGGGGAAATTTGAGGAAGGCATTCTTGGAGAAGTACTTTCCTACTTCCAGAACCTCATCAATGAGAAAGGAAATCTACTCAGCTCGACAAGACTTTGATGATTCTCTCTATCATTATTAGAACCGTTTTCAGGATCTATTGTTAAGATACCCTCACCATCAAATACCAGAAGAGCAGTTGGTGCGGTACTTTTATGATGGGCTGAAGGGTCAAGACAAGGGTATGCTAGATGAGTTCAATTTAGAACTATGATGGCCAAAACTTACTTTCAAGGGGACTTTATCACTATTTAGTCTTTTGAGTTTTTCGTCCTTAAGTTTTCTATACCCCTAAAATCCAAACACATTCGTTTTACATTCAAATTAGTTCTATTAATGAGTTCAAAAATCAAAAACCCCCTTTTCTCCAAATTAGTTTGCATAGCATAACATTTAGGTTAACTTAGATTCAATCATTTTAGGTTCTGATTAAGTGAATGACCTGGGGTTGCACCTTATAGTGCAATTCTTTGAATACTTTGATTCAACCTCCAAGAGCTTAACGAAAAGGTTGCTAGGGTGACTTGAAATGCACACTGCAATGAAAATAAAATCTGCGCAGGCTACCCTATCATGTCTTCGATTTTTATTTATCATATTACCATTTTACCCCATATGTCACTCATCCAGTCATTTTCTTTTCCTACTCTCTTCGTCTTTTCACCTTTCTATTTTCTTAAGCCTACCAATTCTCCCCTTTCACAACCCTATTTTGTCTCGGCAACTCTTCTCTACCCTCCTCCCGTTTTCCATTCCTAATCACCTCCACTCTCGATTCTCTTTCTGTGCAACTTTCTCCTCATCTTTGTAAGTATCTCAGCTTCCCTTCTTCGTCCATTTTTTATCTTATGTGCTGTTGAGATTTAGGGCAGAACAGTTGGACATATCGTCCTTTCTAGAATGTTTTGCTGTAGCGAAGTGGAGTACGTCGTGTTGAAGTTTTGATTTGCTCTGTTCTTTATTTTTTTTTTCTACAAGCAAATGTCTCGAATCAAAAACTCTGCCCCCTTTAGTGAACCTGACTCACCTGACAATGAGTATACATTTGAGGAATTATATGAAAAAGTTCATACTAGACCTCTTATCAAAGAACAACCCTTTCCTCTAACCTCCCCAGACAACCCTTTTATTCAGCAACTCCATGCATCCCAATTAACTTGCTTCGTTAAGGAGCGTACCTTAAGTAATGACAAATTCTTTCATCATTTTTACACCTATGCTCGAATCCATAATCACCTAGCCATTGACTTTCGTGGTATTAGGGAGCCCCATGCCTTCACCACCTCCAACATCTACCACCACTTTGATCTTCCCCCCTGTCGCCACTGCCATTTTGACCAACTAATCCATAGCTACCCTATGGCCGATGTTGTTTGCACCCTCTATCAAGAGGGCGCTGACTAGCATTGACCACGCTATGCCGAGCTTTACCTTAAACACTCTAAGTTGTAACCAGAGGCTCGTCCTTGGATGTATTTGGTCTGTAACAACAGCGTTCCCACCACCCACCTAGCCAACATCACTAAACACCAAACTCCCTACATTTACCTCCTAATGACTGGCCGTCTGGTCAACATAGCTAATGCTATTTCCTCTTCCCTCCATGACTCCATCCAAACACCCAAACCAATAAATGCCATAGCCTTCCCTCACCTTGTTTCTGACATTTTCCAAGCACATAACGTCCCTGAGTTCAATAACGACAGCTATTTCAAACCAATCACACTCTTTAGGTACGAACGCTTAAAACTCCCTGCCCTTACACCGCCACCCCTTCCCATTCCTGTATCTGATGTTGGTACAACCTTAGCAGTCGTTGGACCCACTAAACATGACCAGCCAGCTCCGGAAGCCCCTAAATCTGTCACCTTAACGGTCTTTACTACCAAGCTACGGACTTTCGGTTGATCTCGACCAACTCCGCCTCACTCTCTTAGGCGAGATCCAGCAACGGACACATCGAGATGCTATGTATGATCCAGACATGCATTATCATCATCGCATAGATGCTTTACTGGCTGAACGCCTACAATTCCAATTACCCTTTGACGGGGATGAACCATGGCATGACGCATGCACATTTGGGGAGGGCACGTCCAGAGCAGGTCCATCTAGGTCTGACCATTTATGTCTATAGCTGATTCCCTTGCAGATCAATCTTGAGTCATTTTGTATTTTGTCTTGTCGTTTTATATTTGAGTCTTTGTGTTTTTAGTCTTAAGTTTATTGGATACTTAGTTAACTTTTCTAATGTATTTTCCCTGGTTGATCTAGCCTGTGCTGAATGTTGTATTTATTTCATTGGCTATTATGATATTGTCTATCTGTTCATCTAATGTTTATTATCCCTACATGATTGTGCTTTAACTCTTTCAATTTTGCGGACAATATTGTGTTTAAGTATGGGGGAGGAAACCAAACAGTTTCTTCATGTAACATTTTAGCCACTTATGTGTCATTTGTGTGTTATCTTTTAAGTTTTGAAATTGGTCCTTGAGGTGAAATTGCAATTGCATGCATTTTTTCTATCTTCTCCACGGATCTGCCACTTTTCGCTGTGACTAAACTTTTCTAACGTTTTAGTTCGCCGCGGCCAACATTTTTTTCAATCTTCTCCACGTTTTTGTCACTTTCACCGCGGTGAAACATTTCCAGCTTTTTACTTCGTCGCAGCCAACACTTAAACAATGCCCCCAAATTAGGTTCTTAATAATTCTGTGATTGAAAAGTTTTGAAAAATTCAAAGTTTTACATATGCTTTTAGAAAATTATCCATGCTTTTAAATGATAGTTGATTTTGGTTAATTCCATTTTTAATGTTTTCAACAGGAAGTAAGTGAGTGTACGTTAAGGAAGTGGCGCTATGTGTTTTTAAACCTTGAGATCGCTTAGTCGAGACACTAACCTTGTTGGAAGGATATTTGGGCATGAATTCTTTCATTTGTGTGTATCTGCTTAATTTTATATCTCTCTAGAGCTTGTTTTAATTCTTAATCAAGGCTTGATGAACTAAATTTAGTGAAAATGAAAGAGGCATTCATTGTAAAACCTTTCCCACCCAAATATAAACCCTATACACTTAACCATTGCTAGCCCTCATGAGCCATCTTTTTTAGTGCATGCACACTTTTATAGATTGATGTAAATATTTTATCTCCAACTTAAGTGTTTTTTAGTAGAATTCATAGGTTAAAAGAAAAAGAAAAGAAAAAAGCCAGTGTCTTTTATCAGACCAGTGTGATGGTGTGCTACTACAATAGTTTAGTAAGGAATAAATAGTGAGAACTTTAGTACTTCAAATGCACCAGTTTTAAGTTTCCTAAGTAGTTCCTTCGAATATTTGAGGAACCTGATTTGAGTCTAATTATGACATTTGTCCGAACAATTGTTTATCAGTATAGTATTAAAAAAAATGGTTGCTATGTTAGAATTTTATACCTTTTCTTTGGAATAGTTGACACTCATTTCATAAGGATGATAATTGTGATGCATGTCACTCATCTTGTTTCTTTTATTCCATCCATTTCACTTGGCCTTCATTCATCATTACAACCCTAAAAGTCCTCTTGATTTGCAAATTATAGTTCTTATGGTGGAGAGGTAAAACTATAATAAGCTTATGGTAGAGAATGAATTAAGCAGATTTTAGAGTGAAATTACCCCAAGACAAGTGAGTAGAGAGTTAAACAGTTTCCCCTGAGATAAGTCTCTTTTTCCCAATCTCTTGGATTGAATACTTGTAGTGTTGATCTTTTTGGCCTTCTTTCAGCCTGCTTTAGTTAATTTCTGAGAAAATGGTTTTATCAATTTTCTGCCCTCATTTTTAAGTATGGTTGGTATTTCCTTTTGCACTTGTATTCCTTTGACTTTTATGAGCTTTGTCCAGGAGTACAAAGGTCTAAGTGTGGGGGAATTTGATTGAACCCAAGTCTTTTATATTATTCAGTGATTTTTTTCTTATACTTTTCGGTTCTTTTTGTTGGATATTGTGCTTAATTTATTTCAAGAGTGCTTGTTTTGAATTAATATAGTTTGAAGGTAAAATTATCATAACTAGTTAGTAATTGCACTCACTTGGTTTATAGGACAATTGATATTGTAAACTATTGTTTTTCATTGCAAGACACTCAAGAAGGGGAGCCAAGAGTGAGGACTAAGGAATTGCTGAGCCATAAGATCAAGGAAGAAGATCTTTCGAGACAAGTTAGCCGTGGGGAACTTATCACTTTGCCATTGTGAAACATGTGAATCAACATCGCAAAACTTTCTAGAATTTTTCGCAGCAAACTCATCACTTTGCCCCGACAAAACATGTGAATTAATATCCCAGACCTTTTGGGAAAATTTGGCCACAACAAACTCATCACTTCGCCACAGTGAAAACCTCAAAGCAGCAACCTGAAACCTGAGTCATTTTTGGAAATCTCACTTACCTATACATGTGACCCGACCCGAATACCACTTAAAAAAAACTATTTTGGGATAAGTAAGGGGAGGCGGTAGAGACACAGGGGATTTTTGACTCTCCTTCATTTTTACTCTCTTGAAAAACTCTAACCTCTTCCATATTTTTCTTTCCATTGAAAAATCTCCACCATTGGTGATTCAGATTCATTCCAAGTTGTGAAGTTTCTAAGTGCAATTAGTGGCTAGGCGTTTCTTTTCCTCTTGAAGGTGCAGCAATGGTTGGAGTTCAATGGGCTGAAAAAGGGAGTAGTTTAATCCATAGTTCAATTATGAATTTATAACATCCTAGGTCTAGGATTTATGATTTGTAGTTGAGCTATTTGATTATGGTTTTAATCAAATGTTGGATATTCATTATCTGTAGGATGGATTGGTTTATGTAGAACTTTGAGCTTAAATGTATGAAGTTTCATATATGTCTATTTGAAGTCTTCTTGATTCTCTCTTAATTTGCATGGTTATGTTTGATGTTGAGATGATTTTAGATTCCATTTGACCCATTACATTGGCTAATCCTACTACACACACTAAGAACACTTAACAGGATTTTAAGAAAAACGGTCTCTCTTTGATTAAGGTCCTGGACTTGAAGAGTGTTTCAAGGTTTACCATTTTGAAGCTTAGTGATTTCTACTCTCCCCTAAATCAATTTAGAACTATGATGGCAAAAACTCACTTTCAATGGGACTTTATCACTATTTAGCCTTTTGAGTTTTTCGTCCTTAAGTTTTCTATACCCCTAAAATCCAAAAACATTCAAATTACTTCTAATAATGAGTTCACTTATCAAAAACCCCCTTTTCTCCAAATTACTTTGCATAGCATGACATGTAGGTTAGATTCAATCATTTTAGGTTTCAATTAAGTGAACAACCCTGGGTTGCACCTTATAGTGCAATTATTGGAACACTTTGATTCAACCTCCAAGAGCTTAACAAAAAGATCAAATCACCTAGTTACAAGAGTTGTTAGATAAGGATTTCATCAGGCATAGTGTATCACCTTGGGGAGCTTCAATACTATTTGTAAAAAAGAAGGATGGAACTCTGATATTGTGTGTTGATTACCGATAGTTGAATTGGATTTTAGTTAAAAATAAATACCCATTACGAAGGATTGATGATTTATTTGATCAGTTATAGGGAGCTCAGGTGTTTACAAAGTTATCCTTGAGGTCGAGATATTACCAGTTGAAAATAGCCGAGGCTGATATTCCCAAGAGTGCATTTAGAACCAAATATGGACACTTTGAGTTTTTGGTGATGCCAATTGGTTTGACTAATGCTCCGATAGCTTTTATGGCATTGATGAATAAGGTATTTCAACCTTATTTGGATCGCTTTGTGGTTGTTTTTATTGATGAGATTTTAGTGTACTCAAAGTGCAGAGAGGATCATGTTGCACATCTAAGATTGGTTCTCTAGATAATGAGAGATGAACAGCTTTAAGCCAAGTTCAGTAAGTACGAATTCTAGCTTAATTAGGTGGTATTCTTGGGTCACATAGTGTCTGGACAGGGCATTCAGGTGGACCCAAAGAAAGTAGATACAGTGATGAAGTGGGAGGCTCCGAGGAATAAATCTGAGATCCAGAGTTTCCTTGGATTAGCTGGTTATTATAGAAGGTTTATCTAAGGGTTTTCACTGATCTCAGCCCCTTTGACAAAACTTCTAAGAAAGAATGTGGCTTTCAGAAGGAGTGATGATTATCAGAGGAGTTTTGAGGAGCTAAAGCATCGGTTAACTACTACACCTGTGTTAGTTACCCTATCGAATTCTGGAGGTTATGTTGTTTACAATGATGCATCACATCAAGGATTAGGATGTGTACTAATGTAGCATGGTAAAGTAATAGCATATGCATCGAGACAATTGAGGTCTCATGTATTTAATTACCCAGTACACAATTTGGAACTCACTGCAGTGGTATTTGCCTTAAAAATTTGGAGACACTATCTATACAGAGAAACTTTTTCGGTGTTCACTGATCACAAAAGTTTGAAATAACTGTTAAGCCAGAAAGAGTTGAATATGAGATAAAGAAGATGGATTGAATTGTTAAAAGATTATGATTATACCATTAAGTATCATCCTGGCAAATCTAACATGGCAGCTGATGCATTAATTCGGAAGTCTAACAGTAGTGTGGCTCAAGTACAGTTATCAAGCTTACCGAGCCTAGTTTAGTTGAGAGAATTGAATGTTGAATTAAATCTTGAACAAATTGATACATTGATAGCCACATTGAAGTTGAGACCTGTGTTGTTTAAAAGAATTAAAGAGGTTCAGAGCAGAGATCTAGATTTAATAAAGATAATTGAGAAGTTGAAAGTGAAGCTGGATTATGAATTTGAAGTTAGAGATGATACATTGTGGTTAAGGCCAATATTAAGTGTGCCCGATGCTAATAATTCAAGAAAAGAGATTTTGGAGGAAGCCCATGTAGCAGCTTATGCTATGCATCCTGGTACTACCAAGATTTATAACACGCTGAAACAATATTACTAGTGGTTTGGAATGAAAAAGCAAGTAGCAGAGTTTGTTCTAAATGTATAACTTACCAGCAGCTTAAGGCTGAACATCAGGCTCCTGTTGGAAAATTACATTCGTTACCTATTTCGGAGTGGAAATGGGAACGAATCACAATGGATTTTTTATGCATTTTCCTAGGACTCTGAGGCGACACGATGCCATTTGGGTCATTATTGATAGACTAACCAAATCGACTCATTTCTTGCCAGTGAGGGAAAATTATTCATTAGATTAGTTGGCTCGGCAATATGTAAATGAAGTTGTGAGATTGTATGGGGTTCCAGTGTCCATTATGTCAAACAAAGATCCTTGATTTACCTCAAGATTTTGGGGTAGCCTATAAGCAACTTTGAGTACAAAGCTGAATTTCAGTACTGCATTTCATTCTCAGACAGATGGTCAGAGTGAGAGAACGATTAAGATTGTTGAGGATATGCTCAAAGCTTGTGTTCTGGAATTTCAAGGAGTATGGGATCAATATGTGGCTTTGATTGAATTTGCTTACAATAATCAGTATCACAGTAATATCGGTATGGCTCCTTACGAGGCGTTGTACGGTAGGAAGTGTCGTTCACCTCTATATTAGGATGAAGAGGACCTAAGAATTGTCGAAGGCCCAGAGTTGATTCAGGATACTATTGATCAGGTAAAATTGATCCTTAGAAGAATTAAAGTAGCATAAGATAGACAAAAAAGCTATGTGGATCAACACAGACGAGATATGGAGTATCAGGTTGGTAATAGAGTATTTCTGAGAGTATCACCATGGTAAGGTGTACTGAGATTTGGCAAGAAGGGTAAGTTAAGTCCGAAGTATATTGGTCTATATGAGATAATCAAAAGAATTGGACCATTGTCTTATAAGTTAGCCTTACCTTCGGAAGTGGCTCAGATACATAATGTGTTTCAGGTGAGTATACTTAGGACTAGAATACTAACTTATGAGAAATTTATTAGAAAATTAGGAAAATGCACGTGATGTATAATATGACATACACGCACAAGATATTATTGATTTTGCACATATATAAATAATTATACATGCATTCATGACATTTTTTTGGGTATAAGTGATTTTTAATGTGATTAAAGTGTGGATTTTGGATTAATTGTGTTACAAAATTTATCTGGAGAGTACTAGTAATATTTTGGAATTTTAGGGAATTTTTTGAAAATTTTGGGTTATTTTAGACTAAGAAAAATGGTCAAATGACATAATGACATGTAACACTTATAAGAGGATGACAAGTGGCTCACATGCAAGGGGGCCACATGTCTATGAGTTA
Source organism: Erythroxylum rotundifolium (assembly GCA_027563915.1). Lineage (NCBI taxonomy): Eukaryota > Viridiplantae > Streptophyta > Magnoliopsida > Malpighiales > Erythroxylaceae > Erythroxylum > Erythroxylum rotundifolium. Next base: position 10,758,254 of record JAOSBO010000009.1, on the reverse strand, counting down.
TTAAAGCAAGATGTTCAGCATGAACTTTCGTTGTTCTCTCTTCGGATAGCTTTTTCTTCACTGAGTTTTGATCTTCATTCTTATGCTGTGATTTTCTGAAAACAAGGTAAGTAAACTTCTAAATTTTTGAGTTCCATAACTTTTTTTTTTTGGTGATGTTTTGCTTGCTGGAAATAAACACATGCATGAGTTAGATGAGTTGCAGTAACTATGCATAAAAAAATTTAAGTGAGTTTTGATTTTGGTGTTTAGTTTGAATCTTGAGTTTTCAGTTGTATAAGAGTAAGATGGGCTAGAATGGGAGTGGAAGTGCAAAGAATATAAATTAGAAATGGTGTGGGAATCATGAAATAAGGAAAGAGAGAGTGCAGAAAATGTGACAAATTTCTGAACTGGTGTTAAGGATTTCTAGTTTGGTGAAAAATTTCTGGTTTGGTGTTAAGGAGTAATTTTCAAATTTTGATCTATGGTGGATGATTTCTGAACTGGATTAGGAATTAAATGAAGTGCAAGAGTAGATAAAATTGAAAGAATATGCACTGGATGAAAATCTGAGAATTTGAAAGTTTACAGTAGAGAGAGAGGGAGAAGTGGAATTTCGAATTTGTAATGTTTGAAGTTTAGAATTGTTTCTGAATTGTTTGGAAGTTATAGTGAGTGTAGAAAAGCATAATAGAAGATTTATAAGTGATTAAGTTAGAAAAGGAATGAGAAGAAAAAAACTAGGCTTGGTGAAGATGATGGAGATTTGCGTGCTAGAGAGAGAAAAAGGAGGTAGTTGTATGTAAGGGTTATGAACTAGAGTATTTCAATAAACAGCCCTAAGTATTTTGGCCATAACTTTTTCATCCAAACTTCAAATGACTTGAAACTTAGATCAATGGATTCCTAAGAAATTTTTATTTCTCTCCATAAAAATTTAGAGATATCTGAATTAAATTGAAATTGACTGATTGGATGAAATTGTGGAAGTCTGCTGGAATGTTATGAACTGGAAAATTTTCATGAACATGCTTCGGTATTCTAATTATAACTTTATCTGTAGATTTACAAATAAGTTCATTCTTAGTTCAGATTAAACTAGAGAAATAAGTATCTTGAAGAAGTAAAATTTTAATTCTGTCTCTAAGACTTTCAAATTTGGCATGAAACTGCATCTTATCTTAGGCTGTAGCATTACAAGGGACAGAAATCATGTTTTGTGGTTATTGAATAAAATGTATTGATGTAGGACGAATTAGACTAAGGTGTCTTCCAAAAAGTTGTAGCTTATTCTCTTAGCTTTAAATTGGTATAAATTTTGTAATTTGTGGATATCTGAGCCGAAAGATGTGAGTTGTACAATCTAAGGGTATGATCATTTACTAGCCCAATGTTCAAATATACATAGTCTGTGGTATTGTGAGCCTAACTCATAGTATACTGAATCAAATTAGATGATCTTGGAGTCATTAGAAACTTAAGACATGGTTGAACAAATTTCCAAAAGAAATTGTTGCCTAATTTTTCCATTTACTTTATCACATTTCGTATGCAAAATTAACCTATATGTGTATTAAAAGAAAAATGTGAAGTGGTCAATGAAATTATGAAATTATTTTGACATCGTTTTGTTTTGGTCCAATTATAAATATACATGGTATTAATGAGGGCTTTGATATCTCAATGAATTGTTAATAAGGATCATAATAAAGTACCCCGGAATTGTCATTGAACATGCATTGTGAATATTTTATATAAGTACATGTGCATAAAAGAATACTTACGTTAGTGCAAAAATGTGATATATTGTAAATGTGTTGTGTATGCTTTAGAGGAGCACATCGGACACCAATCAGACATTGTTGGACCATCCAGGCAATAGCTTCTTAGAGCGTACTATGAGTCAACCTAGATGAATTTCCTAGGATTGATTTAATTTGATTTGTTAAGCTTCCAATTATTGAAATGTTGTGATTGTTTCTGAATTCGAGTATACATTTGGGACTGTAGTGGAAGTGTTCTAATTTGTTTGATAATTCTAGTTGTATTATGCTATGTAAATTCTCAACAAAAGTTGAATATCGGACTTGGGCCCGATGATTATGAAATTTTGACTGTGCTTTATACATGATTGTGATAAGTGGTAAATTCTGAATTGATGCATTTTATAAAATGCATGCTCAGATAATGTGACCGGAGTGGGCAATATCAAGCGCTTGCACGTAGAGCTTTGCTTCGTGATATATGATTTGGTACATAGAGCTATGCTCCATAATATATGTTTCTAACTAAGCCTAATTGGCCAGTATTTGTATATGTAACAGGCACTCAGTCACAACATTAATAACAAATGTGGAGTCTCATATGCATCTTTATGTGTTTATATATGATCTAATTCACATTGATTAAATGATGTGCCATTACAGTGTGAGTATTTGAAATATTCATGTACTGTATGAATAATTGTGAAATATGTGATTTGTGTATGTGAATTCGGTAAAATCATCAATGATGGTTCACTCATTAAGTTCGCAAAACCCATAAAAATTGCAACGTGGTTTTTCAGGTACGAGATAGGAGACTTAGTGTTTATTCTGGATTAGAAGAACGTTTTGGACTAAGTTATGGCTCAGAGGTCTGTCAGCTTATGTCAGAGAGTTATAGCTTTTATTTTATAAATTTTGCTAGAACCTGTATGAGGTTTTGTAAATATTCGTCTAATGGAAACAATGTAGACTTTGTGAATGAATGCAATGAATGGTTTTAAAATTTGATGACTTCTGATAATGTTAGATGATGCCATATGTAAGTTGGATTGTTTTTTCTCTAACATGCCATTATCATAGGATATGTACTTGAATATTGTTGAATGTTTAGGTATGTACCTTATGGTAGTGGGCTGTTGCATTTTTTATTCAAATTCTATATACTAAATCAATATAAAAAGGACATCAAACCCACTAAAAAAGGTAGGGGAAATTGTTTATAAATTCATAAAATTACGTTATTTATTTAGATCTAACTTAAGAGTTGTGGCATGTCCAAATAAAATTAACATGTTGTAAGTTTTTTTTTTGGTTCTTTTAAGTTTATGATGATATAAATACTATAAAAATTTTATTGAAATTAGTTCATACTATTTTTGAGAATAAATTTTTTCTGTTAGTTTATCCTATTTAATTTTATAACCCTCTATTAGATGGTTTTGACAACTATTCATTCATACGACTTGATCTTGCATGTATCAAAACTTACATTTCTGCATTTAGCAGACATAAAAAATAATTAAAGTAAACTAAGATGGTTTGTTTGATTTGTTTGGTTTTTTAGTAAACTAAAATAATTTTACTATTGCATCTTCATTTCCTATAAAGTTTAAGAGTTTCAAGTATTACTTTAACCTTTTCTTTAAGATTAAGTGTATTCATTTACCTATCTTTCTTAATGATTTATTTTTTTGATTCATGATTTCATCTTTTCATATGGACTTAAAATATTATTGTATATAAATTTCACCAACTTTGTCTTATTGCAATCCATGAAATTTGTTTCTCCAAAGTTCCTTGAAATATTACAGGCTTGAATCTTAATTTTGGTAACATTATATTTAGTTGAATCCATATTAATTATTTAACAAGCTCTACTAAAATAATTAAGTTCTTTAACTATTATTGTAAAAAAGGAATAAATAGACTAAAGTTTGTTTATGAAAGATAAGAAACCAATCGAGCTCCCCTCTCTAGCTAATTTTTCTGTACCATCTCTCTATCTGATTTTACTATCTTGCACCTAATTGTTTCCACTTTTGGAAATTTTTTCTCCCTCTTCTGATAAACTTCTATCTTGAATAGTGTTATTCGTTCCTTAGCATCTGACTTCCCTTAACCTTAAAGATCTTGAACATAGAGAATAAGGGGGTTCCTGTACTTCTAACCTAAACTTGGAAGATTTCCCATCTCTATATAGTTCACTAAATGCGAAGAAGCTAAGGGATAAACCTGCTACAGTAACTAGAGGAGATTGCTAAAGTTGTGTCTAGTAAACTAAAAGAGCCTAATGCAATAAGCCATAGATACAATGTCATAAGGGAGAATTAAAGTAGCTTCAGAATGTCTGGAAGTAGGAAACTTTCATATCCCCAGTAGAACTTCTAAATGCTAATGCCATTGTATGGTATTCTTCCATGGTAGGTTTCTTCTGGAACAAGAGGCTTGCTTTTCTAGTTATAAAAGCTTGGGCTATAGCTAGGTGGGTAGGAAGGCATTGGAGAAAGTTATGCTAATGTATGATGATTCCTTTCATTCAAGTTTATGAATGAGAAGTGTTTAAATGAGATCATTGAACAAGGTCTTTGGCATATTGATGGCCAACCTATATCCATTCAAAAATAAAGGTCAATTACTAATTATGATAGAGGAAGCATTGATGCATTTCCTTTGTGGGTTAATTTCATAATATGCCTTTTGAATTCTAGACAATTGAGGGTTTAAGATTCCTAGCATGCTCACTTGGAAAGCCTATCTGTATGGACACTCAAATTGCTAACGTAGAACATTGGAACATATTTATTTTGCTAAAATTTGTATTGAGATAAAAAGAGATTTTGCATTGCCAGATCAATTACCAATAATGAAGTTAGGAGATGATGGAGAGACTTAAAAGTTTGAAGTGCCAATATCTTTTCTATGGAAACCCAATTTAGTAAGGAAATGCTGGCAACAAATTGAAAATTTATTCAAAACTAGGTACCATTATGAGCTTAAGGGGATGACATTTTTAAAGAATTATAAGGCCGATAGTTTAAAGGAAGGTCATAGTGTTTTGGAGTAAACTGCAAATCATATTTTGTATGAAACAGGGATGATCCCTACTAATCTTGAAGCATAGAAGGATAAGGTAGGAAATTATCCAATAGTACAAATGACTATTCTTGAGAATGTGAGGCCAAAAGCAACCAAAGAATTTGAAAAATCTACTTTTGTAAATTTGGAAATGCAGGATGATGAAGTAACCGAGAACCTCAATGTACAAATGGATAATTATATGAAAGAGCAACAACTTGACACTTATGAAGTAGAAAAATCTCTTTCCATAATTTTAGAAACACAAAATAAAGAAGTAGTAAAGAATCCAATTACACAGGGGGATAATTCTGGGAATGTGAAACCAGCTAACACTAAAGCAGTAAGGAAATTTATTCCTACAAATTTGGCAATACATAATGAAGAAGAAATGGTGATTCCAAATGTATAAGTGGAAATTATAATGAAAAAGTAGTAGAATCCAAAGCACTAGAAAAACCCGTTGAAAATAAAGAACAAACAATAAGCTAAAAAAGAAGGCCTACTAGGAGAAGGGCTAAAAATAAACTCATAGGGGAAACTCCACCTAATGATTATGGTTTTCAATGCTAGAGGGTTTAATGACCCTCTTAAAAAAGTAATAGTCAAGGATACTATTTTGTAGAAGAAGCTATACGTAGTAGAGCTTCTTAAAACTAAACTAAAACTACCTCAAATGTTAAATGTTTTAAGGTTTTTGGGAGTAGATTAGGAAGCTATCACTAATCATAATTCTTATTACAATGGTAGAATACTTCTTTATAACTCCAATAAAATCTTAATTCAGGTAGTAGTAGAAATTGATCAGCTCATCACTATAATAAATTCTTCCAATTTTCACTTTCAAGGAGGCCTTCTCTGGAATAATTTGTAGTCTATTAAAAACCTATTAACAAAACTTAACTGTTAATTGGTGATTACAACTATATTCTCATAGATTAAGAAGTGCAAGGAGGTAGGTTTTCCACACTGCAACAAGAAGAGACTTAGCTAACTTGTTTTAAAAAGTTTAAATTACTAATCTTAGATTTAAAAGGAGGCTATTTACTTGGTCCAACAAGAAATAAGGCCACATATTGGCAAAGGAAAAGCTTGATCAAGCTCTTGTAACCAAAATTGGCTAGCCGATTATTCATAAGCATTTGCTTACTTTTGAGAAACATCTTTTTCAGATCACTCCAACATATGCATTCAAAATCTTCAAGTTATGAAGACGACATGTGCACCTTTTTTATTCTTTATTGGGTTTAGGAAGGATTCATCACTACAAGAAAATTGAAGAATAGCGGCGGAATTTTTTCGACGGACAAACTTCTACCGCTATTTACCGACGGAAACATGATATCCGTTGGTAAAAATGATGCATTTCTGACAAAAAGAGCCACCCGTCGGTACAGATAGAGAGAAAATTTTCACGCAATATTTGCGACGGAATATAGCGACGAAAGAGAAATTACCGTCGGTAAAAATGCGCGAAATGTTCACGTAATTTTTTAGCTACGGGTAAAAATCAACGGAACGGATACGATCGGCATATGTACCGACGGAAACAAGATTACCGTCAGTGAATTAGAAACTCTGAAAGACGAAAACTGTATTACCGACGGATACAAGCCTAGCGTCGGAAAATATAAACATAACCAACAGATTTACCGACGGACGTAGTATAACACCCCACTCCTGCAAGACCCGAACCCGACATCAATGGTGATATCCGAGTTCGTACCTCACAAGGGTGGTATGCTAGAGCACTAAAACAATCAAAAGTCGATATAAGTATTTTTTTTAATCGCAAATCTGGGCCCATTTTTATTCAGAAACATTTTTGCTTACAAGACAAATGTCAATTAGCCCACTCCAAAAATAAAACATATTAAACTTTGATCAAGCTCTTTTACAAAACCCAGTTACACAAAATACAATAAATTACAGAAATTACAATTCAGTGCGAAAACAAAGGGACACAATGCAGACGCGAACTGATCCCGACCTCTTCTTTCACT
>JAOSBO010000009.1:10652091-10663776 GCA_027563915.1 Erythroxylum rotundifolium | reverse complement strand
GTTAAATACAATTTTTGAAATGGGGAATTGGATGTTAAATTGGAATTTAAGTTAAACGTCTGTAAACCTTTAAAATTTTTTGAAATATTTGAGTTAAAATTAAATTTTAGTAAAAATAATAATATTCGATTTGATCATTTTACTAGCAACTTTTGCATCTAAGTCCTAACTTCAAGTGTCTTAACTAATCATTGAATTGGCTTGTACGAGTTTCATATCATAGAAACTAATTCCTAATAGTTATCTGAGACAAATTATAAAATTTTTAATTTTTACTTAATTTTATAATATTAGTATAATATTTCAAAAATAATAATAAAATACTCAAATTTTAAATTGTTTACAAAACGATCTGACATTAAGTCTACATTTATTAGAGAGAAGATACCGCATTTCTTAGAGTCTATGCTTGTGAATGCTTATTTAATACCTTATGAATTGTATAAGATCACTTTAGTATTGCTCTTTGCCAAGACATTTATCTTTGGAAATGCAATTGTTTCTCTCATCCTAAGTGGTTGTGACCAGCCAAGACAAGGATATTCAAAAGCACCATTTTATCATTCTGATTAGATGGTTAATTGTTGATGTTGTTCAAATAATTTGGTGCATTAGTAATCAAGCATTTGATCAATAGTGCTTCCCAAATTTCAATAGTAAAATTGCATTTAAAGAAAAATTAGTCTATGCTTTCTTTAGCACTTCTACAAAATATATACCAGTTGGTGAGATTCAAAAACTTAGCAAGTTTACGTACAATTGACAACTCATTCTTCATGGCAAGACATGGAGTGGTGGAAGCTCACTAAATTAGTCCAAGATATAGATACCAACTCACATAATAGAACCTTTTTACATGATTGGTTGGTAAATATGCTATTAAAACTGTGTTTTGAAAATGAATATTTTTTTTCCATATGGAAATAAAAACTTGTTTGATGATCTCCTTATTCATTAGAGTTGCTGCTATTGTTGCTTTCTCATGAATCATAAATATGAGAGATGAGGCATCATCCAATTAATCCAAAGGACTCATAAATAACCAATTATCTTTCCAAAAGATGATGGATTCTCCATTTGCTATTAGTGAAATGAAGTCAGGTCTGAATCTTTTTCTCATCTTGAAGATTGCTTTCAAAGTAAAAGAGGGATAGTGCTTTCTGGTAAGGTTGTTGTACTTTCTACCACTGTTAAGAGTATTAATTGGATTATTGATACAAGGGCAACCGATCATATGACGAATGATCCTAACAAATTGCAAACAATTCAACCATTGTCTCAGGCAGACATCTCCACCACTGGTGGAAGCACTTCTCCTATTATAAGAGAAGGATCAATTGCTCTATCCAATACCTTGACATTTGATACTATCTTAGTTATTCCCACACTTAAGTATAATCTTTTGCTTGTCAGCAAAATTACCCCATCTCTCAATTGCCTTGTAACTTTTTGGCCTTTATTTTGTGTTTTTCGGGACATTCTGACCTAGAGGACTCTTGGTTAAGGTGTTAAACGACATGAGCTCTACTATTTGGAATTAACTGAAGATGGGAAATAAAAATTCAGCTATGCATTCCAAACAAGTAGAGTCGAGAAGTCTTGAGCAAGTATTTGGCTATGGCATAAAAGGCTAGGTCACATTTCTTTCAATTACCTTAAGAAACTTCGACCAAATTTGTTTTTTGATGTGGATGTTTCAGATTTCAGATGTACTATATGTGAGTTGGTGAAAAACCATCGAATTCCTTATTTACCGAGTTTGAATAAATGCTCGCAACCTTTTGTTGTTATACATTCTGATATCTGGGGACTCGTAAAGATTCTATCTATTTCAAAAGCTTTCATAAATGAATGCGCCAGGTTCACATAGGTGTCCTTACTCCATAGGAGGAGTGATGCATATATAGCATTTAAGGAATTCAACAACATGGTTCACACACAATATCAACATCAAATTTGAATTTGGCAATCTGATAATGCCATGGAATTTGTTGATGTGTCTTTTAGAGCATATCTTAGCCAGCTTGGAATACAACACCATACTTCGTGTACCTATACATCACAATAGAATGGGTTGGCAGAAAGAAAAAATAGGCAAATTATGGAAGTGACACATGCATCTCTCTTTTAGATGAACATGCCACAATTTTATTAAGGCGAGGCAATCAAATCCACAATTTATATTATCAATCAGTTCCCTCTCGAGTTATCGACTTCCAAACTCTACAACAAAAGTTAGAATCTTTTTGCTCTATTTCTCATTTACCTAACCTTGAACCTAGAGTTTCTAGGTGCACAATATATATTCATATACCTAAAGCCTTGCAAAGCAAATTGTATCCATGTGCAAAACGGTGTGTTTTTTCGGATACTCGAATTTTCAAAAAGGTTAAGGATGTTATGATCCAAACAATAAAAAATTGCATGTTACCTTAGATGTCTCTTTCTATGAAACCAAACCATACTACACAGGGGGAGTTTTGAGCTCATCTCCTCGGGGGAGAACTCGAGTTATGAACCTGAGTTGAATAAAGGAAATAATGAAAGTTCAAAAGGTGAGACAGAGTTCTTAGAGTTAGAGAACATAAAGGGAAGGTTTAATACTTATCAACCTATCACTCATCAGCTTGATGTCACTACTCCAACTTTACTACGTTTGTCTGAGAAGTATGGCCTACTAGATGATGATAATGATGCATCAAAAGGGTCTGCATAACGCCATTAACCGAGGAGCCTCCTTCTCAAAATGTTCAAATAGATTTTGAACCTTAGGTATTTCAAAATCCTCTACCTTCTCGATTATCGCCAAGATTAAATAGGGGTATTCCAAAGAAACAATATGAACTTGATCTCAAAGTAAATGTAAAATACCCTATTAATAATTATACCTCCAATCATAAGCTATCGGATGCATATGCCCTACAAGTTGATCAATTATCCAAAGTATCTATTCCTAACAGTGTGCAAGAAGCATTAGTACATTCCAAGTGGACGATAGCAATGAATGATGAGATGGAAGCTCTATAAAAGAACTCAACTTGGGAACTAGTTCCACTGCCCCAAGGGAAGAAGACAGTTGGATGTAAATGGGTATATATTGTAAAGCTTAAGGCTGATGGAAGCTTTGACAGGTACAAAACAAAGCTAGTAGCAAAAGGTTACACTTAGAATTATGGAGTTGATTATAAAAAAACTTTTACACCGATAACAAAGCTCAATATTGTTTGCATCAGTTGTAGTAAACCGAGATTGGCCTTTGCGATAATTCAACGTGAAAATTGCTTGTCTAAATGATGAATTGGAGGAAGAAGTATACATGGAGTTTCCACATAGTGTTAAGCATGGACCTCTACATGAAGGTAATGTATGTAAATTGAAGAAATCATTGTATGGGCTTAAACAATCGCCTAGAGCCTAGTTTGGAACGTTTACATTAGCAATGAAGTTGATTGGTTATAAGAAAAGTAATTCTAACCATAGTTTGTTTATTAACATGAAAATGGAAATGTTACAACATTGATTGTGTATGTAGATGATATGGTCCTTGGGAGTAATGATATTAAAGAAATGGAGAGACTACAAAAATATTTAGCCACCAAGTTTGAAATGAAAGACCTAGGAAAATTATGATATTTCCTAGGTATTGAAGTCTAACAATCAAGACAAGGAATCTCTCTTTGCTAAGGGAAATATGTGTTAGATTTACTGGCTAAAACTGGGATGTTAAATTGTAAGCCAGTTGAAACATAGATGGAGATGAACCATTCACTTCAAATTTCTTCTGACCAAAGTTCGTAAATGTTGGTCACTATCAACGACTAGTAGGGAAGTTAATCTATTTGACTCATACTAAACCGAATATTGCTTATGTCATGAGTGTGGTAAGCTACTTCATGCATGCTCCAAATGAAGAACATATGAATGCAGTGTATAGAATCTTGAGGTATTTAAAAGGTACATAAGGAAAACGGTTGTTATACTCAAAGAGTGAAGCATCTACAATTGAAGGCTACACTGACGCTAATTGGGCAAGAGATCGATCAACCAGGAAATCTACCTCAAGTTATCTCACATTTGTAGAAGGTAATCTTGTTACTGGAGAAGTAAGAAACAAAAAGTTGTTGCTCTGTCAAGTGTGGAAGCAGAATTTCAAGGTATAACATATGGTGTGTGTGAGCTGTTATGGATTAAAAGAGTATCGCAAGACCTTGGAATTGAGTGTTCAAAGATTATGAGTTTATTTTGTGATAACAAGGCTACAGTACAACATGACCACACTAAATATGTTAAAGTTGATCGTCATTTTATCAAGGAGAAGCCGGACTAGAAGATTATTCAATTTCTATTCATCAAGTTCGGAGTCAACTCGCAAATATCCTCACAAAGGTAGTCTCTAGAAGGATATTTGATGCAGTGATTGACAAGTTGGACATGATAGACATCTATGCATTAACTTAAGGGAGAGTGTTGCCATGATCGTTAGAATTAAATGGCACGATAATAAGAAATAAATTCCAAGATTATTGTAGACCATGATTATAGGGATACATAATTAGTGAGGATATATTTTTTCTTCCTTGTATGTATATATTACCTAGAATATATACTTGTATATAAGTGTACATCGAGAGGAAAGCAAATATCAATATATCAAAGTCATCACATATTAATGCAATATTAACCATGTTGTATGATAAAGGTTTTTTTTTCTACAGAGAATACTTATGAAGTGTAAATAAATTACACAATATATTATATATTGGGAATAATTTATTTAGATTTTAAAAACTTATTTTAATTGATTAATTTACTAAAATTGTTTAATTAATTTATAAATTATAGAATTTTATACATAAATACTTTAGCTAATGTAAAATATACGCTGTTCAAATAGCTGATCATATAGAGCCTAAAATTTAAGCAATTACGTTTTTAATTTTATGTGGACTCGTAATGTAATCGTCGTAACAAACATGAATTTGTGTGTACGAGAGACTGCATGTTGTGTAATAATTCGTTCCATGTTCTCTCACTAAATTTCGTTATTTCCTGTCTTCGCGGACCTTACAGGCAAAACGCTTTTCTCTCCATCTCGTTCAATCAGTCCGCTCGCTCATTAAACATCACGCACTCCATTTTTCATTTTCTCTAGGCTTTTAGCTCTCTCCTATTCTCTCTCTTTCACGAAGAACAAATACAAAAGTTTACGTAAAATACCATGTTGGGAGGACTCGGCAGTTCTTAATTAAGGTTGGTCATGTCTCCTCACTCCTGTATGTCCCCTGTTTTCATTTATGTCTATGGAAAGGGGTTCTCTTTCCTGGGTTTCTGTTGTATAGAATTTAGTGTATATAACCATTTCTTTTGGCGGTTCGTTTAGGTATTGATACGAACATGCTCGTCAGTAATGCGTGATAACAGTGCATGCATGTCCAATTCACTGGTTTCTTTAACGTTTCTTTTTTTTGATAGAATTTCTTTAACGTTTCTCGATTGGGTTTCATTTGTTTTTAGCCTTCATAGATCCAAGTACATGTTTTTGTGTATCCATTCCATTATTTTAACTTCTTAACTTGGATCATTTTAGTTTTGGTAACTTGATTTGTCCAGATAACGAAAACATGTCTAGTTTTGTGGGCGTGCTTGTTTCTGATCCATGGCTTCAGGGCCAGTTCACACAAGTCGAACTCCGAACACTCAAATCCAAGGTAACGTGCATTTTTGGTAGCTAGAAGATTTTTTATTTAATTTTGTGATTGTGACGAAGTGGAACTACGTATTGTTTTCAGTTTGTCTCGGTAAGGACTCAGTCAGGGCGTGTCACGGTTGGGGATCTGCCATCTATTTTTGCAAAACTGAAGGCCTTTGCTGGGATGTACGGAGAGGATGACCTCAAGGCTATGCTGGCAGAATCAGAAGCAAACATGGAAGATGAAATCGACTTTGAATCCTTTCTCAGGGTGAGTCTTTGAAGGTTAGAAGCTGCGAGTCTTCGTTTGATATTTGTCGTACATGAAATAATCGAATGATGACTACTTTTGTATTGGAAGACCGTCCATTAGTTTCAAATGTTGTATAGGTAGGGATTTTAGGTGTACTTTTGGGGCCTAAACATAATTCAATGATGTCAGGCATACTTAAATATGCATGCCCGAGCCACTGCAAAATCAGGAGGGAAAAAATTGGGACATTCATCGTCATTTCTCAAAGCAACTACAACCACTTTTCACCATAATATCAACGAATCCGAGAAGGCTTCTTATGTTGGCCACATAAACAACTACTTGGCAGAAGATCCATTCTTGAAGCAATTTCTTCCAATAGATCCAGCAACGAATGCCTTATTTGACCTTGTGAAAGATGGTGTTCTTCTTTGGTAGCTTCGTTATACATGCTTGAAAATCCACTAGCTGTAATGCTAACTTTCCAAGGAATAATATTATATGATTTTTTTCCCCCTACTCTTCATGCAGTAAGCTCATTAACGTGGCCGTTCCTGGGACAATAGATGAACGAGCTATTAACACAAAGAAGACTCTTAACCCCTGGGAGAGGAACGAAAACCATACTCTTTGCCTCAATTCTGCAAAGGCTATTGGATGCACAGTAGTCAACATTGGCACACAAGACCTTGTTGAAGCTAGGGTAAGACTACTTCAGCTCCCAACTGGAACATTCATTGCAGTTTTATGTATGGACTCATTATCTACTTACGGTTTCTACCTTTTTCTTGATAGCCTCACTTGGTCCTTGGAATAATCTCCCAAATTGTGAAGGTACTCTACTCCCACATTTTCTGCTCTATGTGCAATTGAATTTTACCTAGTGAAGAGAAACTGAATGGGGAACGATTTTCGTTGGGGTTTAATATTTGTTTATATGACTTTCTTTCTCTTATATTGTGGAAACTACAGATTCAACTGTTGGCCGATCTTGATCTAAAGAAAACTCCTCAACTTGTGGAATTGGTGGATGACAGCAGGGTCAGATATTGTGGATTTTTTATCAAATGAGAGGGTGGTGAAATACACACATCTGACATTATTTTCTTATGGTATGACATCCACTTTCCAGGAGGTTGAGGAACTTATGGGTTTGCCGCCTGAAAAGGTTTTGTTGAAATGGATGAACTTTCATCTGAAGAAAGCTGGCTACAGCAAGCAAGTGACCAACTTCTCCTCTGACGTGAAGGTAAGAAGCTCTCTAACAATGCAAGCCGTTCTGTTGCTGGCATATTAAGTTGGTTGACACATGTATGCATTAACTATTACAATGTATATATAGTTTATAAACCTTAAAAATAAATTTTCTTATGTAGTCTCCAGCATGTAATCACAATCAGTTTTAGCCTCATCAATACTTAGCATGTAAGAATATGTAACGATAAAATCTCGCGTTGATATTGTTGTTAGAAAATTGTACGTTTCTCTTCTTTCATGTTTGTGACCCTAGGCATTCGCAGGACGGAGAAGCATATGCTTACCTCCTCAATGCGCTTGCACCAGAACACAGTACCCATGACACATTGGCGGCAATGGATGTTACAAAGAGGGCGAACTTGGTCCTTGAGCAGGCAGAGAAACTAGATTGTAAAAGATATGTTACTCCACAAGATATTGTTGAGGGCTCTCCAAATCTTAATCTGGCATTTGTTGCACAAATATTTCAGCACAGGTATGTTTTTTTTTCCTAATCTTGTTTTTTCTTCTTTGCACATAATCTTTTTTCTGTTGTCCCGTGTACAGCTTTTGAGAAATAAATCTATAATTAGTTTTGGTCACTTAAGATGTTGATCTGCATGCTATGGAAAGCTAAAAATCTAGGTTACTAATGTGTCTTAATTTCTCCCACAGGAATGGATTGTCTGTAGACAGCACAAAGTCGTCCTTTGCAGAGATGATGACAGATGATGCAGAAACTTCTCGAGAAGAGAGATGCTTCAGATTGTGGATTAACAGTCTCGGAGTTGCTACCTATGTCAATCATGTTTTTGAGGATGTTAGAAACGGGTGGGCCTTCATTTTGTCGCAAGCAAGGTCAATGCGGTATTAAATATTGGTTGACGTTTATAACTTGCATGAACAGATGGGTTCTTCTGGAGGTACTGGACAAAATTTCAACTGGATCTGTTAATTGGCGGCAGGCATCTAAACCCCCTATAAAGATGCCATTCAGAAAAGTTGAGAACTGCAACCAAGTTGTACAGATCGGGAAGGACTTGAATTTCTCCCTTGTGAATATTGCCGGCAATGACATTGTCCAAGGAAATAAGAAGCTAATATTAGGTAATTTCTTCTTCTTTTTTCTTATCCATCTGGCCTTTTCCATTGGTTTAAGTTAGCTGGTGTATTGATTTCGTATTAGTCAACATCTTTATTTCAGATTGGAAAGTAACAATCTAATGCTGCCTGTTCATAGAAGAGGAAAACAAAATATAAAAATGCAACCTTCTTTTACGTTTTTCTTAATCTTTTTCCTTGACGGTTCCATACAAGGTTTTTGTCTAGATTGTTTTTCACTATGTTATTAACTTGTGATTATTTTTTTTACCTGCAGCATTTTTATGGCAACTAATGAGGTTTTCAATGCTTCAACTTCTGAAAAACTTGAGATCTCATTCCTCCCACTCCCAAGGTAAAGAGATTACAGATGCTGACATTCTTGACTGGGCAAACAAAAAAGTGAAACAAGCAAGAAGGACTTCACAAATGGAAAGCTTCAAGGTAATGAATGAAACAAAGACGTGGTTATGATATCACATCTTACATACGATTAACTCATGTGTGATTATTGGCTTTAGGATAAAACTCTTGCAAATGGAGTTTTTTTCCTAGAGCTCCTTAGTGCGGTGGAACCGAGGGTAGTCAACTGGAGTGTTGTTACAAAGGGAGAAAATGGTACATTACTAATTTTTCTTTTAATTCACATCAGTTCCTTCATAATTTGGAGTGGATTTAATTTTAAATATTGGAGCACATGGAAATATGCCTACCATTAGAATATCTCTTGTACATAGCTGTAGATATATAAGAAGATAAATGAGCAGTTGTTGGTGTTGATATCAACAACATTATTGTGACCTCTTACTGAAATTGCAGATGAGGATAAGAAGTTAAATGCTACATATATAATCAGTGTTGCTCGCAAGCTTGGATGCTCCATCTTTTTGTTACCTGAGGACATTTTGGAGGTGCGCGTCTTGTTCTGAACTGGGCCATTTTAAAGTGTAAATACATTTCATGGTACAATCATGGTTTCGTTACTGAGATATGTAAGGTTAATAGTAGCACTCACTACTTTCTTATTGAATTAACCACTTAATGAAAGACAAAAAGGAAAGATATCCAACGTCAGAACATGATGGCTCTGATGCCGTTCAATTAAACGGATTTAAGTTTTGTCTTTTGAATGGTGCTTTCATGCATGATTGTGGCAGGTAAACCAGAAGATGATGCTGACTTTGACTGCAAGCATAATGTACTGGAGCCTGCAGCAACAGGCCACAGAGTCAGAATCTTCTGCGGTTGATGACAATGCTGATGAGGATGCTGAGAATGAGAAAGATCTGACTAACAAAGTTTCTAGTTTATCTGTGGATGACACTGTTTGAAATTCTTCTCCATCCAAAATGGTTGAAGAATGATATAAGAAAATGAAACCATTTTATTTCCTAGTTGTTTATCATTAAACCATTCTAAAGATGAATGGAGAAAAAGGGAAACTTTTGTGGCGCTTAGGAGATAGCCATTTGCTATGTCTAGAGGAAAGGCTCTTGTAGAAAAGAAGATTAAAAGGAGGAAAGAAACCAGTTGTGATGAACTGTGATTCAGTAAGAAATGGATGCTGTTTTCAGGCAGATTCTTCTCACAATAAAATGAATTCTTTAATCTCAAAATAATATGCTGAGGAGTTTGATATTGATTCTAATTCAGTGTGTCTTTAAGGATATAAGTTTATGGTTAGCTTAGCAAGTGACAGGTTGGTCCTCAAGGCACCATTATTTGCTTGCTCTATTACAAGCTCCCTAGATCAACATATGTTTCGTTGTCTCTCTGTGCATTGGACAACACCAGTGGTATATTTCTCGAATCGGGTTGATCGATGACCATAAAATTTCACGAATGATGATTCGAGACGTACATTTCGAGCTGACCATCAAGATGGGGCCGCAAACGAAAACCTTTCATCTAGAACAAAGACGAAAACAATACTACATAATTGGTTTTTTTTTTTTTTGAAAACGTCAATATCATTAAAAGTAAGCATGTCTCAATAGGCCAAGCTGAGAGCTCGGCCATGGCGCATGGGCGAGCTAACCGGCCTGTGGCTCGACCTATGGCTCGCCAGGCCACAAGCGGACTGGACCGGGCCAATCCGTCCATTAATTTTTAAAGAAAAAAAAAGACATCATTTAGGAAGCGGCCCGGCTTATGGCCTAAGTAGATCATGGTTAGCCCGTGGCCTCTCAATCGGGCCAAAACACGAATTGGGCTGGGTTAGACCGAAATTGTCATCCCTAATTAAAAAGTCCCCAATTAGTGTAAAATATAAATTCCATTAGATTTGTACAGGCCAAAATACCAAAGAACCTAGAAATTCTTACCTAAGCTTTACAACATATACATATTTTGACTTTCGCACTAGGCTAATTCTGTTAGCTCACTGCTTTGCTGTATTCCTTGTCATTGCAAGTGTGTACCTCGTGCTCTCCTTAACTCCATGGCAGTAAAGTTTTGTTGTGGACTAGTTTAGTATCAACTCTGGCTGGGTGATAGCTCTCTAATTGTCCATGTGAATGCTGCAAATTGTTACAACTTTTAACTTCTCCTCGACATTGCCTGCTTCCTAATCCATTGGACCAACTTGGTTCTAACCTATTTAACTATTTTTTCCTTGCCTTTAAAGCAGCTACCATTCCTTTCCTCCCAAAGCTTGTAAAGGCTGGAACCAAATGCAATCGACACTAGAGTTTTATCCTCATAAGGTATTCTACCATACAGAAGCTAAGAAAAGAAATCCTTGTAGTTGCATATGTTATTCATAAGATGAAATAGATCTATCATTGGCTTTCATACATCATAGGAAAAAAATTACAGGCAAAGAAAATATATTCCAGAGTTTCAATATTATTTTTGAACAAGAATCATATATTCTGTAGATTTAGGAAATGCAATTGGCTTAGAGTAGCTAGCTTCTCTTTAAATTCTAGCCACATGTAGAAGGAGATCTTTGATAATAAGTTCCTATCTCACACAATTGGGCTCCAGGCCTGATGTGCCCCTCTATCCCTTAATATATCCTTACAGAAATTATTTGTCAATGGACTTGACCTATTCTTAACTAGAAATATTCGTCTTCTTTGTCAATGTTTGGGTTATTATAGTTAGGCAATAGTGTTGTAACTCTATTGGTGCTTTACTCTAAAGGCCCTCTTTAATCCACTTTAACCTTGGAACTCTTTCGGAATTTGTTTAGTAAGAAGAGTACACCTAGTTCTTGAAAAGAGTGCAAGTTAAGTAGCAATTGGTAAAGTAGAGAGAAGTTGTGATCCCATTTTCATTTACTTTTCACATTTTTTGAAAAGGTACTCTTTAGCTTTTTTTTTTGCAAGGGAAAAAGAAACATCTAAAACTCGCTAATCCATAGCTCGGCGATACATTACGCCGTGGCTGTCTAGATTAAGCT
>JAOSBO010000009.1:10631651-10642746 GCA_027563915.1 Erythroxylum rotundifolium | reverse complement strand
TTTATAATACTACTTGTATATAGATTCAATAAATATTATTAACAACTATATTTACGATAAGTTATTATCAATATAAAAGTTAGATGTATAATTTTAATGAAATGAGAAAAGTTATATTTATGATACTTTGTTATCAATATAAAAGTTATATTATGTAGAGTCAGCCAACCAACGAATCCTAAATAAAAGAACAAATTGACGAATCATGTAACCATTTTGGCACTATATTATTGTAAGACCGTAATTTACAATGTAAAGCGGGAATTTTGTCAACACTTGTATTAAATATCATGAATTCGTATGGACACAGCTATTGGAAAATTGAGGCTGAATTCAATCGTGTGCGTTAGTTTATTTACATAATAAGTATAAGTGTAAACTGTAATTTATTATGTAATTTGATCATTTTCGAATCATTTTTAAAATTAGTTCATCATAATCATTACAGTCATACATGCATAGTGGTATCAACAAGAATGATTTGAGAGAACTCTACAAATAATGCAGAAAGGATTTGATAAAAAGTACCGACTCTATTAGAGTTTAAGTCTATTTATAATATAATTTTTACCTATTAGTAATTTAGTTGAAATAAATTATAATTTCAGTAAAGTTTTAATTATAATTATAATTATAATTAAATATAGACTTAAGTATGATCTATTATCCCATAGTGATACTTGATTTGGAAACTAAAGAATATCATTACTAGGCCAAGCTATAAAAAATTATAAAGAGTATACAAGATACAAGCCATTTGGAATTGTTTATTGTACAAGCTTAAAGACTAAATGCAAAAACTAATTTAACAAATTGAGCAAATAATGTTAAAAAACACTAGCTTAGACATTTCCATCGTTCTTTCTTGCCCTGAGACGACATAAAACATGTTCCCCTAACTAAATTTGTATGTTTATCCAGTTCTCATTCCTTTGACTCAAAATTCCAAGGGAACGTTACTAATTCTTAAAGAGTTGATGATTCCTCTCACGCCAAATGGTGTACACGTACGGTGCGTCCAAGTGCTATATAAACTAGCATAAGATCATGCATAATTAAACAAGTTAAACTGAAAAATCCATTGCTGTATAATTCTCCAATTAGAATACTAACAGAATAAGCTGCATTTAGCTAAGGTGTCACTCCATAGACGACAGGAATGAGGGCAATAAAATAAAATATGGACTATGGATTCAACTACATTAGAACAAAGGCCACGGGTGAAAAAGGTTGGAAGGGAAGAGCTACATTTAACCTTGTCCATTATTGATAACCTTTCTTTAACCCCAAGCCATAGCACAAAAGAGACTTTAGGGGTTCTTTGTTTATTCCAAACAATAGCGTACTAGTTGACTCTAAGAGGCTTTGAAAATATCCGTACGTGACTTGTTGAAGAATTTACCAATGTAGTTTCTTAGCCAGAGAATTCTATCCTCTATAAAAGGTTAGGTGAGTAAGGGGGATAGCAGTATTGAAGGAATTCAAAACATTTATTGTTGTAGCTCTAATTGCTTCCTTGGACCAAAAACTTACCCTTACATTAGCATCATAGAATAATCTAACCCTGGGGACATTTAGTAGAAGGTTTAAAGGTCCAAGGGTCCTCGAATTGTCTATCCATAACCAACTGCTTCTGTTTCTTATCTTGTAGCAAATTAAAGGTTTTGCGAATTCTCCAAGTTTCAAGGTCTTACCCATACTCCATGAAATATCCCTCCTATAAATCAACTTGTCGATTCCAAGTCCACCTTATAACTTAGGCAAGCAAATATCTTTTCAACCAACTTTGGCATATGGTTTAGTACTCATGTCCCTGGTCCAAAGAAAATTTCGTAAAAGATATCTCATGTTAGTACTTGTTTATTAAATATCTCATATTTAATCTTTAAAGTTTCTCAAATTTTATAATCAAATCCAACTTGGATAAATTATCCTTTTCTATCTTCAATTGTCCTTTATGTATAATCCATTAAGTTATTAAATATATTGGCAATAGATGTAAACTATAACTGTAAGTCATATTTAAGATTATATAAATTAAACTCATTTATTTTATCTTTAATTTGCTAATTAAACAATTTATTTCCATTGATTAGTGGCATCTAACATTGCATTTAATCACTCAAATAGTAGGAATGTCGATGTAATTTTGACCAACCTTTTTATGCAGGATTTTTTATATAATTCAATATTTTTATTATATAGTATTTCGATTGCAAAAAGGATCATAGAATTAATATCTACTTTATTTATGTCCAATCATGTTAATTCTCTACCATTATTAATAACGTTTAAAAACTAATTTTAAAGTGTCATTACATCTTTTTCAAGAATTTTCTAAATCAATTCTGATCGAGAACAATAGAAGATTATCCCTAATTATTTTATTGTGATAAATCCTATATTGATTAATCAACTACCTCTATATAGTTTGTGTTATATCCAATAATTACCGATCGAGCTACCTTTGACTATAATAGGTCAAAGTTGATATCAAAACTTAGTAATCCCTTTATAAGATACTTTGAGTATATCAAATCAAATGATCACTTCTACAATCATCATAATGAGAATTTCTATAGACATATAAGTAATATTCTAAGTAAAATTCTCAAATCAGGTCAATTCAGTTAAATTGCTTTCTAATAAGCACCCACAAGTTTGCTTTAGTATTTCTATATTTTAGTATATGAAATTGACTACTTCCTTCATAAAAAGAAACATATTGTGTACTAATCTTTTTATATTTTATTAATGTCTAATCTTAATAGAATAATGATTAGGAATAATATAAGGATAAAACATGAAATTCAATATTAATCTCAAAATTATGATATGTTCACAATTTCATTTTTAATTTAAATTTATTTAAGAAAATATTTTTCTTAAATATAAAAGTGGCTAATAAATTAATTTTAACCTAAAATGAAAGACAATTAATTTTAATTTTAGAAAACAATTTTCTAAAATTTAATCAAAAATCAATTTAATTATTGATTGCAATCAAACTAAAAAATAATTAATTTAATTTTGAAATTGATTTTAAATGGATTCCAAATTGAATTTAAAAATTGTTTTTAAATCCAATTGAATTTCTATTTTGAATAGTAATTTAATTCATTTAGGAATCAAAATGTTCAACCTAATTTAATTATTCAAAGAGTTGGAAAAGTTATTTCAAATTATAAAAACCAATAACTATAATCAACCAAGAATTAGAAGTTTGGTACATATAATTTGAATATTTTTGTATAAGAAATTATAGGATTTTATTTTATGTGTTTAATATATTATGCATGTATGACATGTTTATATGTTTGACATTTTACATGCATTTTTGTAATTGATGAGATTAAAAAAATTGAATTCCTCATTAAAATACTAAGTATACATTGATAATGTTATTTTTTTTAGAAAGTAAAATTTGTAAATATATTTGAACAATGGTAGTAAGTTATAAAAGCATCACATTTTGGAAAGTGCACTTTAGATTACTAAAATACTATGAGAATGAAATTACATTAAGCTTGAAGAAACAAAAAGTTTCTAAATTCTCCATTAAGACACCAATATGTTGTTGCATTTTCTTGCAAAGTGGGTGATGATAAATTGCTCCATTATGCATGCTAATGTTAAGACAATTATGCTTGCTAATATTGAGACAATCATTGTGCTTAAGTTCTTTTCCTTAACTATTAATCTTCTTGAGTTTCTTTCTTTACATATCTCATGAAAACATGTAGCCATTGCCACTAAATAGGCATTCTTATCCTCATTGGGTATTGGATTCACCTGTATCCACTGAATAATGTCAGCTAAGCTACAAGAGTTGATATCCTAGTGGCATAGTTTAGTGATCTTCTTCAGAATTTTTTTGGCGATTCTAGATTGGAAGAATTGATGATCTTTAATTTCATCCTCTTGCTCACATAAAGCATAAGTTTTAGGTTTCAAAATATAATTGTTGTCTTTATTATTTAAGTATAAAATAGTAGTTTTGTTTATTGTAAGATTTGTTAAGTGATTCAAGGTCCTTTTAATTTGAATATATATTTTTTTAATCCTACTTAACTAAATTTATACAACGTAGATGAATGACTCATCATCATATTAATTTAGACGTAAGGATAGGAATAACAAATAAGATATCATAGGAGTTTCTAGCTAGCGTATCTAGGGGTTACATAAGATGTGATTATTAAGCATGTTTTACACCTAATTTAAAGTTAGTTAATTTATCGAGTAACTTAAGATCAACTAATTTAAATGAGATCCTAACTCTCTAAAGAGAATTAGAGTAATCTTTTCAAAATAGTAGTGAGGGTTACCATTTTGAATAAAATTGTCGAAGTAACTAAAAATATGATTAAATTTCTAATCTTATTTGCTTGTCATGGAATATAATCAATTACTTACTTTTCTTAGATTTTTGTTTTTCTGAGTAGAAATTACCTTTATTTAGTATAATTGATACTAGTTGTTAGTGAATAAAATTCCTTGAACATAGGTTAAGCTTGAAAAGAGTTCCCAAAGTTAGAAAATATAGATATCCATTATGTAATACTACTATTAATCCTTGTTAAGGCTTTTGGTAACAACCAAGAGTTCTCAAAGTAAAATAGAAAATCTATATATCCATTATGTAATACCACTATTAATCCTTGTTAAGGATTTTTATGACAAAGTATTAGAGACATAACAATATCATATGGATGAAAATAATAATAATAAGATTTTGAATTTTATAATGTCTCATTAAATTAAATGGTAACATGTAAGATGGATATCAATAACACGAGAGCACGATACAAGAGGCTGCGTAGAATATGTGTGAGATGTATAGTGCTTCGATGAAATCTTTGCACTCAACTTAGCCTACCAAAAGTGTAAATAAGAACTATAATTAAAGACATTGCTATAGTATGATAATAGTTTTCAATAGAAGATGATAATTGTTTGAATATTTGTCTTTTTTTTAACGAAGGAACTTGCAGTCGCTATCCTTTGGATGCACACTAAGTAAACTTCTGGATTGACGTAATAGCCTACAAATCATACCAACTAGGTACTCTGCACTAGGCAAGTCCTGTATGATAGGACTTTTTGACCCTATGCCCCCCATTCCACAAACTCGATCATCCCCTAGGAAGTATATTTATGTCAATAAATGATATATATATTTACAATTCATGCTTTTAAGTATTTGATATTAAATTTGGATTCAACATTATTAGAATGTTCAAGGTATAATAAGAAATAAATTTTTGAATATAAGTAGTTGATCTAAGCTTGTACAAACAGTTTGTATGTATTGAATAAAGAACCATAAAGTTAGTTATAAGGACATTATTAATTGACTTTAATACAAGCGTGAGATTGTTAATTGATTGACTTAATTGACAAGTGTGAGATTGTTAATTGATACCCTGCTGCTAACCAATTAGTTGTAATTTGACATGAACTAACTACAAACGACAAAGACTAATAAACATCATGTCTTACAAAAGCATCGGCTAAAAAAAAATTCAATCAACTAATATGGACACGCTGCAGTTTGTACCGTTCGTTTAATTATTTAAAATATGCACAACTACATCATTTTACTTATCATCTTATATTGCTAAATCTTCATATAAATGTTTAACGTGAACCGAAAGATTATGAATTTAGACCATACTTTTTGACATTGTATCTTCCATTACCAGTAGCAACCAATTAATTTTATCAAACCGTGTAATTATCATAGAATAAGTATTCAATTCATCACCTAACAATTATTAGCTTTCCACCAACAATTAATCACGTACTAAACTCCCTGGAGCTAGAATTGGATGCAAAAGTTCAGGGAGATAGAATGAAAGCAGTGCCTCTTGACAATTCGTACAATTATAAGTAATGCCTGACTCTCAGAAACCCAAATTGCAGAGGGAATCACAAAGCCAGCAATGCCCTGACTTGCATTTTCATTTGAGGCATGCATTGCAACAATCCCACATTTACAGTTAACCCCCAACCGTACCTGGGAATACAGACTCTTGAGGGAATCTCTCCTCGCAAAGAAAGAAAAGAAAATGGGTAGAAATTTAGAAGGGGCAACCAACCCCCTTTCCAGGATGCTCAGATGTAATTAACATTTGGATCAAGATTGATACAACAGTTGCTATTTGTCATCCATTTTGACCGAGTTTAGTCTTCTCAATCTCTGATCAAGCTCTGCCATTACTGCAGGTTCTTGCTTTTTCCTTTGTTTGGATATAGTATTTGTAGTCATTGATCCTATCTTATCGAATGCCACCTGCATAATTTGGACAGGGAAGAACTTAATATCAAAATTAAGCATAAATCAAGTGAAGCCACCTTTCACTGTTTATCAATCAAACTTAGCAAAAGGATCCACCAGATAATAACAATTACAATCTCATGTTCCTTTCACCTTCAAAAAAGGGACACGGTGAGGAAATTGTGTGATAAGAAATGCAATACAAATACCAAGGGGAATTGTCTTACCGTCAATAATTCATCAGGATCAAAAAGGTGATGTGTAGTTTTCTGTAGTACGTAAATTACATCACCAACATGGTGCGTTAGAAGCAACTCCTCTTCCTTCATCTGTAATCAATGATTACAATTAAAAGTTAATGATCTGTTAGTTATCGATATTTCAGAACATGTTCCAATTAAGGAAATCCAGACAATAATAAGAATGCATGAGATGTAATTCTGCACTATTATATAGCTCAAGCACCTTGAATATAGCCAAAGCTACATGAAACAGAACCTTTGCACCCTCATAGAAAAGGACATCCCACACCCGCAAGGTTGTCTGCCAAAAAGTCATTCAAGAAGGTATAGGTTTTGGTCTTCAGAGAACTTGTGAAGTACATATGTTCCATCCTTGTGGACAAAAAAAGAATTCATATTTTCCTAACCTCTGAGGGCAAGCTTTTAGAGAAGAGGCAGAGGAACCACTCAGTGGCAACCAGGGACACATCAAACTCCAATTCCTCCAAATGAGCAGCTATCCTATGGTTCATTTGCACTTTTTAATACACAAAATAATCGATTTACGAATCAAATATGTGATCAATGTAGAATTACCTTGGACACTGTTTAGCAAGCAAATCCTTGAAAACTCTTTGTTCAACGTGACACCCTGACAAGTTATTGGTATAGCAGTCATTGACTAAGACATTTTCCAGGAGGACAGCCAGCATCCAGAAAGCATCCTCCTCTGTTTTCATCACTAGCAACAGCAACGCTGCAACATAATTTAGGCCCTGCACCAACTCTAAGTTTCAATAAAGAAATACATAAAGTTAAGTGGGGGAACATAACAGCAGCCTACAGAAACAAGCCACCGTCCATTCACAAATGACGTTGGTGGTTGCAAGATACCTATATATGGAAAAGGTTTAACAACCCATCCCTCTTGCACCTATCAGATTTGAACACTGGTAGGAATCGGAAACTTTTCTTTGGTTCCTCTAAGCTAGTTACATCTAATTCCAGAGAGAAACTAAAGAAGACATACATCAGTAATACTAATAACATTCAAACAAATTCTGCATCATAACACGTGGAACTGTTCAAAAGATGGTGACAAAATGATACACATTTGTCAGTTGTCACAGCTATGACAAGAAAGACGTAGATTGGAATGAGAAATGTACCGAACAAAAAAAAGGTATATTATGTGTAAAGATGTGTGAACAATACAGTTGTCATTTTTATTTTAGAAACAAGCAGTTTCTAGGAAAGAGCAGCAGTTATTGGGAAATATAAGAACAAATACAAATCTACGAGTTTTAAGAAAATTCAGAGGATAGAAAAGTTGAAGGAACTTGATAAACAGCTACAGCAAGGTCATCTAAAAGCCTTATATATTCTAAAAATATTAAACGATGGACCAAAATGTCTTATTGAAATTCAATATGACTAGGATACACGAGGGTGAATCATGACATAATTATCAATGTGTTAAAAGTATTCTAAAGATTTAACTTGCTCAGGAATAAATGCAGTAGATCATGACAAAATTTTAGGTGGTCCCTTATAAAAAAAATGGAAACAAGAATTCAACCTATTCTACTGTTATCTTTTCTGAGGTTTTAATGTAGTCTATCATTCTGTAACTACCATAGTTAAATCACAACAAGGAACCAACCTGACAGTAGCCAACATCAGAATCACGAAAAGAATAGCCAACAAGAACACGTCGAAGTGCAGCATGGCCCTCTGGAGTGTCCAACCATGGATGACCAGGAAATGTCCGTGGCAGGTCCTGTAAACATGAACAAGGAAAGACCTATTCAGCCAAAAAAATAAAAAATAGTGAAGGGACATTTTGGAAAGATGGAAACATCTTACTGACATGGATGCATTAATGAGGCTCTTACCAACTGTTACTTGTCAGCTATTTCACAAGTGTATAAAATTTATGCATTATAATTTTTGGAAATCACATATGAAAAATTGAAAAATACAACTATTTTGCTAACACATATTCAATCACACCAAGCAACTGATATTTCTTTGTTTTTCTTCCCTGAGCTTGAAAGACGGTATAAACTGCCGCCTTGGACATATTCCTTATCGTGTAAACAAATCAGAGCGACCTCCATAGCTAAATTGTTGTTGGAGGCCATGTTGAAAAATGCCAATATATAGGATCTTGAAATATTCCACAACCTCAAACAAATCCCTCCTCCCAAAAAAATGCCAAAGAAAAGTTAAATCAATCCATCATACATTCTGGATACTGACGAGTATTCATATTTCTGAGGAAGCAAGTATCATACTTCATGATGTTAGTTCCTTTAACATGCCTCTACCTTCAACATATCTTAAAAATTAAGCTATAACTTGTTTCCATTCCAACAGCATATACATAACAGAATAGGTAAGCTACAATAACTATTCTAGAAATATCAATTTACAGATGTCGTAAGTGTCGTTACATCTAATTTCCTCCAAAATGAGCATAATTCTTATTGTCCTCGATTCTAAATTTAAAATTGAAACTTAGTACATTTGTAACCATTGATTCATCACCATACATTTAATGAAGTAAATAATAAATTTAAATGGTCTGAAATTTCAAGATCGACCTACCAAATGAATCTAACATGGGGTAATTACATAGCTATCTCAACTGCAGAAAAGGTGACTGCAAATTCCAATTCAGTAACAAAAAACAAAACCATTAAATCCTTCCACATCAAATACATATATAAGAACAAAATTAACTTCATCAAATATCTGGAAGCCAACAGTCAAAAACGGGGATCAGATAACAGATTAGCACTTCAGTGACAAATACAAAGGAGAAAAAACACCGATACATAAGTTAGACAAGACGTTCAGATTGATCAATCAAGCTTGTATATGCCTCAAATATTATTTCCTCAATTTTCAATTGAAAACAAACCATGGCACAATCGTAACAGAGAATGTGAACAACAATATATTGACAGCAAATGTCAAAATATAGAGCATAAATCAGAAGATAGCACAACAAAACATTCCAAGAATTACAAAAGATGCTTCACTGCAATAGAAATAACCCAATTTCAAACTCACGTGATCGATCTGTCTCATAAAGTTAGACAAGACATTCACATTGATCAATCAAGCTGGTACAATTATCAAGAATTATTTCCCCAATTTTCAATCGAAAACAAATCATGACACAATCGTAGCAGAGAATATGAACAGCAATACATTGACAGCAGATGTCAAAACATAGAGCACAAATCAGAAGATAGCACACAAAACATTCAAAGAGTTACAAAATACGCTTCACTGCAATAGAAATAACCCAATTTCAAACTCACGTGATCGATTTGTCTTGTAGCTGGAGTAACCTTTCCCTCAACAGCCTTCGTCAGATCGTTATAGTAGCTCTCAGGCACCGTGGACTTCTTCTTAGCAGCCCCGGAAAGGGAAAACCAAACTTTTGGCCTTAGTACAGGCGGTATTCCCTTCCTAATAAGCCTCCTCAAAGTGATCGTATTCGCTAAAGTAGACAATTTGAGGGAGGATTTCAAGGCAATCCCTTCAGTAATTGAAGAAACTTGTGGCTGCAAGTACCAATTTGCCCCTTTGTTGGCCTCCAATGTCCACCAAACCCTGCCCTGTTGCCTCACCTTCTCTCTCACTTCATTCAACACATTAACATCATCTACATTTCCTTCTACAGTAAACCCATAAAGGTCCTGGAATTTGACCGTTAAATTTGCTCTCCTTGAGTGGATACTTGGCCTCAAAATCGGGATATGAGGCTGGAAATCTAAGGATATTTCCCTTTTGTTATGCGTACGGTACATATCTAGTTCTTTTTGCCAGCAGATTTTCCGTGACAGATCAAGAGAGGTAGGAAAGGCGAAAGAAGATAACAAGAGAAAAAAGCTTATTGTTTAATTATTAGAAAAGGGCAAAGGTTGAAAAACCTTGAAATGGTCAATTTATGAAGCTTCAAAAGCTTGGAATAGAGATGGCTTCAAAAGGGTATTTAACTATTAAACTTTAGAAGACACACACAGAACAAAAATCTCTAAGCACCTGAAAATAGCACATTCGGAAATGGCTATGGAAGACCCTTTTCTGCCATTTAGAAAAGATTGGAGTTCTAATCTCAGAAACAAATATTAAAACATGAAAGAGACAAATAGAGAAACAGAATCATATAAAACTTTTACCTCAAACTTTATCAGAATAGAAGATAATGAGAGAAACCTAGTCACCCAGAGAGGGAAAAGTTTTATTTACAGGTTCAAAGAGAAGAAAGGATGGCTGAACCTAGAAAACAGATCTTCTCAGTAATGCATTCAGAGAAAGAGAAGGGGGAGAAAATGAGAAACTGAGAAAAGGACTGTTTCTTCGGGTTATCCCTATGAAAAACTTCTTCGCTTGAAAGAGAAAAATAGTGACAAGAAAAGAGAGGCGATAATAAAGGCAAATTTGAAAGCACAAAAAAGAAGCTTTGTAGTTATGGAAGACACAACGAGAGAATAGGTGGCCTGAGGTGGGCTTCTAGATAAAAATGGAGTTGATAAACTGGAACAAGAGCGAGAAAGGACTAAACTGCAAAATGAAT
>JAOSBO010000009.1:10617262-10631551 GCA_027563915.1 Erythroxylum rotundifolium | reverse complement strand
TTCTTCAGTCATGACTTGTTCAGGTACAGGTGCTTAAGGGCTTATTTAAATAAAGGACGGTTCAATATCAGCCGGTTAAGCTAAAAGACAAGAATTTCAGCTGGTTGGATTGTTTGTCTTGGATAAATGAACCGAAATGGAGAAGTAAAGAGGAACACAAGGTCTTTAAGGCAAGTTTTGCTACGCTAGTACACTTTAAGGCAGGTTTTGCTATGCTAGTAGGTTTTGTACTTACTCCAACTCTTATAGATGACTTTCACTTCTCTTTATAATGTCCACCATTTTGAATGAATACAGCACTTATTTTCCAAAAAAAAAAAATCAAATGGAGTAGTAGTGACAAGAAGATTAAGAATTTCTCAAGTTTGGTAACATTATTGCATAAGTAGGTGTTATAAGGAAGTAGTAGCGATAAGAAGGTTAAGAATTTCATAGATTTGAGTGGAGTTTGGGTGTAAACTCTAATAAAAAAAGGAGGATGACTACAAACTTATGATGTTAAGGGAGCATCCTATGGTAAATTAATCGAATAGGAGTCTAGTTGTAACACCCACATTCTCCCTAAAAGGATATGCAAATGGCACACAAAACATACCTAAAACATACCAAACATTTCAAAGCACTTCCAAAACTCAAGCTAACATACATTACATATCATTAGATATTATTTTATAAATAAAACTTATCACACATATTGTGCTTATCATAATACATGTCATAAATTCAAAAGCCAACCTGTATTAAGGTTATTACAAGCCATTTACATCAAAATACAATATGTCTCATTACATTTAATACAACTCAAAAACTCAAATAAAACAACTTTCAAGCATTTCAAGTCTTTCATTAGCCACTATGGTTGTCTTTGTTCTAGTCCTTAAATCTTCTTATCAGAACCTACACGAAGGCAAAACCATCGTGCTAAGCATAAAGCTTAGTGGGGAATAACTAAACATAATGCATAATGGTGGCGGTTTCTAACAATCGTCTAACATTCATCTATACAAATTCATAACATATCACAACAATCTTTAATTATTCATATTACAAAGTAATCTAAACATTATGTCTCAAAACAAAATATGATTCATCAATACAAAATATTCTTGCATCAGAACAAAGCATATAAGTATTTCAGAACAGAATACCATTACATCAGAACAAAACATCAAAGTATCAAAACTTAGCTTGCATCAAAACTGAACAAAGAATTGAATATATATTAAAACACAAACAGAATAACCTACTAATCTTTTTTACAGAAGTGGGTAACTGGACCAGAACAGAAGATACCTATGATTGGTATCACAAAATAGGAAAGACTTATGTCTTAGTAACAGAAGACATCGAGTTTCAATATCAGAAGACACCTTAATGTCACAGGAACAGTTGCAGACCCTTCTAAGCGTGCCTATTTGCCCATGACTAGGACTTAACAGTTTTAAAACAATCCATTTCAGATTTCAGAATCACAAGCAAATAATGTAATATATGACATATGTCTTTATTACATTTTTCTCAAATTGAACATATTCACTCCCTTTTGATTAAACTCAATAAGCCTTATAAATATAAGCATTTGCATTAATATATATCAATGAAACATTAAGCCATTACATATTATATAATATCATAAAAATTCTCAATTTACAAACATCCATATCCAATTCACATCATATAAAACCCTTGGAACACATTTGTATTCTTAAGAACACATTCATCTTGAACATACCATACATTTTAACATTAGACACATTATTAAATAATCACACATTCTTTAAGATATTACCTTAATTAATAGTCCATAACTAGATTAACTTCTACTCAATTAATCTAACATTATCAAGGTTTTCTAAATTACAGTGATACCCGAAAGAGTGTTGGAGGATATTTAGTAGCATTTGGGTAAGGAAAATTTCATGTTTAGGCTAAAAAGAATTGCGATGCACGGCTGTACCTAATTTCTAGTTTTTCTCAAGATAGGTTTTTGGATCAGTTTTGTACGGCCATTTGACATAGAAACTGAGGTTTCTAGGCAATATGTTCTACTAAAAAAATGTTCCTCTATATCTTAAGTTTCTAACGAAAGAACATTAATGCAATTTGGTTCATTATTCCTAGAGTTATACCCAAAATACTACAGGTTATTCTTAAACATGGACAGCAACCAGTACTCAACTTCAAGCCAAATTTCAAAACCCTTAGAAGCAGAAATAAAATTCTATTCCTTCATGAAAATTGTAGACATATGTATGTAGTTTAATCTAAAATTAAAAACATCCTATTTGGATATCTACATATCAAGATATGGGTAAAATACTGATATCTATTCAGTTTAACCACTACAATAAACTCACTTCAGTCTTATTATGCAAAAGTAACGTCAAAGACACATGAAAATTAACCAGCAACATCCCATTTTCGTCTAGGATATTTCTCTTAACAAAATCCCTCACGTTAAACTCAAAATCCTAGTTTAAAATTCCATTATTAGACAACACATAACCTAATATCTTACATATATTAAAACCGAAACAACATTTGTCAAACCAGAATTATTTTTCCAACACCCAATTATCAACATCATAACACATACTTCATGCCAATTCAATTATCATAAAACTTGTATTAATGCATGCTATCAAGTTTAGAATTCCCATACCTATTTAACTTCAAATTTTAACTCCAAAGAGCCAGCTAATCCAACATTTCCAAGTAATCAACACACATTTAAGGTCAAGGTGCAAATTTCAGCACTAACAAGATAATAGCACCAAAAATAGGAAGACCTACTTCTTAATGCAGTAACTTACAAAGATTACAAGTGAAGATGATCCAAAATCAAGCAAAATTCTAGAAGTTGAGAGGGAGTGAGAGGTTTCGGTTGAGACGAGCAAAGGATAGAGAGAAAGTTTAATCTCTTTGGATGATTCACCACCTTTGGATGTTAGGTGTTCTTGATTTAATCCAATCACATGTCACACTTGAAGATAAGCTACTTGGCCTTCAATGAAGCCATCTACATGTCTTCATGTGTGGCTGCCAAATGTCACAATTCAATTAGGTCGTTTGTCACTCACTAATGCTATCAAATGTCATTCAATTATATTGTCATTTGTCCCTTATTTACTTATGACAAATGTCACTCAATGTATAAGCTTAGTCATCCAAATTTCCATGTATCAACTTGTCTAGTCACTTGATAATTTTCCTAGTCCAAATGTTCATTTTAATAACCCAATTCTCTAATGCTATTAATAAATTCCAACTTATTAAGTATGATCCATTAAACCAAAATTCAAGACATATGTACATATACAATCATGTCACAATTTTAACACCTATCACATATGCTTTCATGAACATGTAACATTTCAACTAGGGTATAATTTGGGGCCTTACACTAGTGATGTATGGTTTTTGAGGTTTGTGAAGTAAGATTAAGAGGATGTTGTGGCAAACTGAGAGGTCTAGGAAAAGATATACATAATGAGTAAGTGGGACATATGGTTCAAACTTAAATTTAAGTTTATGTGATGCATAAGGGCAAAGCCATGGGTAGCAAAGAAAATCAAATGTTTTTTCAAAAATTTTGAGTTTCAAGTCAAGTTCTAGGCCAAGCTTAATAACTTTAAAGCCTAAATGACTTATGTTGCAAAAAGCGTTTTTTAAAACATTTTTTGGAACATATCTATAATAGAAAATTACTAAAAAATCTAGAGACTTGAAAAAAAAAAGCTTATGGCTTTTGTTTCTTCAATGTCTTTATCATTTAGTACCTTCTCTTGTTTGTCTACGAAAATTCTCATCTCTCTTTCTCAACTTCCTTATAATAACACAGATTTATCTTTTTAGGTTACTTTTAGATCTCTCCAATTGTAAATATTGATCAAAATTTTAATATTGTTATGTTATGATGAGTTAATAACTACAACTATTGAACCTTTTATTGCTATGAAGACAATGATTGGTACAATAAATATCTTCTTCCTTTTTACGACAAATCCACTCTTGTGTGTAATTTATACTCATTTCTTATATACAGTAAAAAGTCTATTGAGCAATTTATGGAAAAAGCTAGTTTCCATAGATGTCTTTAGAAATGAGTAGGTGGTTTGGTGGGTAAATATCTATTTTATTATTGGAGTCATTTTTGGTGATACTTTGTTTGGTTAAAGTTAAAGTTGCCCAACAATACCAGAGTTTAAAGAACCATACTTTTTCCTCTCTCATAAACTATTTTTTCTTTTTCATTCTTTTTCTGGAAAATTAATGAAATTATATTAACTTGAGCAAAAGGTAATTCTACAATAAAATGAGTTTCAGCTTATATCATGATTCGTAACACTAAACTAAGCAAAAATGAAGTTACAAACAACTCAGATTATAAGTTCCATCTATTTTTCATTCCAGGAGTGAGTCTATTTTGTTCTTTTTTTTCTATCATAATTCATAATAGCTCTAACCTAATTGAGTATGTTTTCAGCTAGTTGGTATGTTTTCAGCTAGTTGGTGATTATCAACTTCAGCTCCTTTGTACAACCTATTATTTCTTTCTTTCCAAAAATTGTAAATTTCAGTGGTGAAGCGAGTCTTAAGTGGCATTCCATTTTTCTTTTAATGCTTGATAAACTTGATAAACCAGTACAAAGTCCCCATCCATTCGCAAGTGTGACAAAATTCAGCTAGCATATGTAAAATTCTAGATTTAAAATACTTACATAGAAAATATAAATGGTTTTTATCTTCCTCAGTTTTGCACAAGACACAGGTTGGATCATAGGTGTCAAACCATCTGTTTTTAGTTCTAACTCTGTTCTTTATCACAAGTTAAGTAATTAGGGAGCCTTTGGGGTTTAGGGATTGCTTCCGAAGGATTTCAACTCAAAAAGTATCACCAATACTATTATTGCACATCCTATGGCAAGATTTATTTATGAAGATCCCTTTGGAAATGAGAATCAGATAATATTGTCTTATCTATCCTAGTATGGGTGTTAAGGTAATTATCATGCTAGAGAGGAGAATCCCCTGAAGTTTCTAGACTAATCTCCATTCTGAATAAGTGAGGATACTTTGGCATCAAAAGGAATTTTATTTCTTAGATGGATAATTTCATTCCCTTGTGAGAGAGGGCTAAATTTAGACCAATTGTCATACCAAAATCATGTGCTAATCCTATTTCCTAGCTTGTGTTTGATCCAAGGATAAACCATAATTCTAATTTCAATAATTGGGTTAAAGCCCAAGAAATTACCCTGATGTTTGAATCTTTCAAAAAATTTTATTTTTGAGATGAATTTCATGAATCCATTTGATCTAGAGGGCTCTTATTTGTATATAATCTCTAAATTCTTTTCCTCATAAGAAATTTTTGCAGAAGTGGTATGCAAATGATCCTCAGGGCTCCTTGCTTTTTTAGGATGGTTAATTCACTCCATTTTGCTTTTGCTTCTTTGGAATTCTCAGCTTTCCTAGACCAAAGGAAGGCTTTTAGAATTTTATCAATTTACTTGATAACACTCTTTAGCAAGAAAATGTGAGTTGACCAATGAATATGTAAGTTGTTAAGCACTAAGTTGATGAGGGTTAGTCTAGCACCAAAAGAAAGGAACCTATTCTGCCATATATTTATCCTAAATTTGTACTTTTCAATGAGTATAATTTAGTCAACAATTTTGGCTTAGCTAAGGTGATGGGGACTCCAAGGTATTTAAAGGTAAGGGAGAGTAAGGTTAGACCTAAACTCTTATATATTGCAGCTTGATTCTTCTCATTTGATAAGATGAACAGGTTGCTTTTCTCATTGTTTACTTTTAGACCTAGCCAGTTTATGAAAAGTTTTAGAATGTCCAGCAAAATCTTAGTAAATTGGATATCTGAACCACTTAAGAGCCTGAGATCATTAACATACATCAAGAGAGTTAGCTTGAGTTCCCTGCATTTATAATGAAATCGAAATCTTCAATTGCAGGTTGTGAGTTTGTCAAGTAATATGGATAGACCTTCCATTACTATGGTAAAAAGATAAAGGAAGGGTTTGTAGAAATACCATTTACAAGAACACTAAGAAAAAAAGTTTGGATGCAAACCATGATACAATTTATAAAATGTCCTGGAAAATTAAGTGCTTTTAGGCAAGATTGGATGAAACTCCATTTGATAGTGTTAAAGGCTTTGTAAAATCCAATTTTTAGTAAGCAACTTTTGATAGCTCTACATGTGTTGTATTCCTTTAGTAACTCTTGTAAAAGGAGGATATTGTCCCATATAATTCTTCCGATAATTTAAGCTCCCTGAGCTAGATTTATGACTTTTTTTGATTCCTTCAGTATGTTAGCAAAGATCTTTGCAATGACTTTATAAATTGTGTTACAATAGGAGATTAGCTTATATTTTGCAATGGAGGAAGGGTTTTGTTTCTTTACGATGAGACATATAAAGATATGGTTCATCTCCTTGAGAATATTTGAAGAAGAAGAAAACTTTAACACTGCTTTTGTGAAGAGGTCACCAGTGATGTCCTAGATTTTATGAAACAAACAAGTTAAAAACCTATTAGGTCTATGGGTGTTTAAAGAATGCAAGCTGAATAAAACATCTTTGACGTCCTGTCTAATGAAATGGGTTACTAAGAATTCTTTGAGATCCTATTCCTTCTTTCCAGTAAAGAGGAATGAAAGAATTTTGAATTACAATCACCTTCGCTTAGCCAATTGATTTTTGCCTTTTGCCTTAATATGGAATTATGTAGGTCAAAGCTTCTTAGCATTCCTTTAGTTTTTGGATTTCAATTAACCTCAATGCATTGTTGTAAGGAGATTTGTGGCAGACCTCCTGTGTTTCTTTTAGCTTGAGTTTGGTTTCACTAATCCTTTTAGTATTGTCCTTAACAAAGGTCTTTAAAACTAACTTCACTAGCTTAAGTTTCTAATGAGCTGATAGGATTTGTGCCTATACACTGTCTAATTCCAAAAGCTTTGGATTGTTTTAAGGAATCCCTCTTTTTGAGTAAGTCTATTGAAGAATCTAAATGGAGCTCTAGACTTCTTAAATTATGTGATGTTCTGAATAAGAATGTATGAATGGTTAGAGAAAACATTTTCACCAAAATCAGAATAGGAATGAGAGAATTGACTTATCTAAGCTTGATTAAATGGGGCTCTATTAAACATTTTCCTCATTAGCATATTCCCTTGCCATTTGTTAGACCAAGTGAAAGTCTACATGTAAAAATGAGTTTAACTAGATTCACCTTTTGAAATAGATTTGTTAGCTCTCTACATTTATCCCATGTTGTACTTCCTTCCTCCTTCAGCCTCTTGAATTGATAATGTACAATTGAAATCTCCTATTATTAGCCATAGGTTTAGAGTTCTAGCTTGGATGGTTTGGAGGTCCTCCTATAATTTATCCCTTTGAAAAGCAAAATTGTAAGCATAGACCAATTTTAGGTCAAATTTTGGAATCCTACACCCATTTGGCATTTCAAGTAGATATTCTAATCACTTTATCCTGCTATTTGAACTCTATCATATCTCAGTTATAAAGGCATATTATTTTTCCACTGTAATGTGAAAATGATTAAATGAGGTTTTCCATTCTACTCTTAAAAGCTTAAGGTCATTTTGTAACCAAGGTAATTTTATTTTGGTCTTAATAAGTTCAATTATACAAGGCTTCTTGTCAAAATTAACCTCTATTACCATTGACCTTTTTAGAGGGTCATTAAGCCTCTAATGCTCCAAATCAGGATTATACTTAGGGAAGTGATCCCTTTTGGTTTTTTCATTCCCTTCCTTCTAGAGTTAGCAGCTTGCTCTTTTGTTTCCTCAGTCTCACTAGATTGCTCTATGTTTAATTCTGCCTCCCTTTATGCATTTTCCAAGTTGTTTGAATTTTGAGTCTCTATCATCACTTCATTCTCTATTGTTTTTCCTATTTTTGTTTTTGGCTTTACGAGTTTTTCTTAGCCAACATATTAGCTTTTATTTAGGAGTTCTAGCCCCACTAGTTCACCATTCCATCTTATTTTGAAGACTCTCCCTTTTGCTTTTCATTCCCTCCTAGAATAGTTTGGTTTCTAAGGATAGGTGATGGGAATATCTATCTTTTCTAGTTCTCCATCCTCTCCCAGCTTTATAATTGGTAAGCTATCAAGTATATCCTAGTTCCTTTTGATTTCAACATATATTTTGGCAAAACATATTCTTTCCATGCTATCAGTTTGTGAGTCCATAAAAATTGGTTTTTTCTATGAAACTTTCAAGAAAGTTTAAACCCTTAATTGTCCATAATTCCAATGGCACATCATGAAAGTTCACCTAAATGGAAAAAAATATCAATGTTACCTCTATCAAAACTTGTTTCAGACTTCCATTTCTAAATGAACATAGGTTGTCCACCTATATGCTAAGACCCTTGCTCAATTATATCATTTAAGCAACTATTTGTAGTGAATTTGAAAAGGAAGGATCCATATTCCATTAACATGGTTTTTTCTAATGCTTTTCTACCCCCATCTTGTTGTAACCTAGGCATGCACGATAAGGAAAGCAAGCCTTCTATTCTAGAAGAATCCTACCAAAGTAGTGGATTAAGCACTAGCTCCTACCTTAAGAAGCTCGATGGATAGGGAGAGCAACCCATCCTTCATCACATTATGGTAATGTTTAAGCAACCTTTTGTTGTGTTGAATGTTCAACTTGTTTTTCCAAGGTCCAATAAGTTGTTTAGCATGATTGTGGTTATCATTCCTAATTTTCGTTCTATTCTCACTAGAGCTAACATTTCTTCATATTTTGTTCCATTATTTTCTCTAGTGAGTGTTGGAAAATCCTCCAGAAGTATACTTGGTGGGCTAAAAGAAGCACTCTTCTCATTCATAGAATACAAGGCTCTCGAGAGGCCTTCCATTGAGGTAGAAACCTCATAAACTAGGAAGCTACATGTCTACATTAGAGAGGAAACAAATTATTCATGTGAGATCTATTTTTTCTAATGATGTCGTTGATTTTTTATGATTTTAATATGTGCACATGGATTTATTGGAGTTATTGCTTTCTTTCACAACACTTTTGCATTATACTTTGGCCTATGATATTAGTCGATGTTGTAAAGTGGTAAGTTGCCAATGAAAAACTTAAAGTAAAACCGTTAAGATAATCCAAAACAACATTTTACTGCCCATTAAAGGAGAGAAGTATACGTATATTAAAGTTGTATTGATTCAATAATAGAATTAAAGTACATGCTTATTGTTTGTAGTTAGTGCACTATAATTTACTACCTTATGTTACTTATTAACTCTTTGGTTGTTCCTCATTTGTAGAATTTTAGAAATCCTTCTATTCCACTCACGTTAGATTTTGTGAATAGTGCTCCCACTTACTATTTTTCATATAATTTTATCAACTTTCATTCTTAAGTAATGTTTGATGGTACCAATATTCCAATTTTAGTATACTTTTGTAAGCATTCATAATATTGTATGGCTTTTTATTCTCCATCTATACATTTGCTGATATTTTTTATTGAAAGGACAAATGATCATTAGACTTTATTCCTTCCTGACACATAAT
Organism: Erythroxylum rotundifolium; assembly: GCA_027563915.1. Classification (NCBI taxonomy): domain Eukaryota; kingdom Viridiplantae; phylum Streptophyta; class Magnoliopsida; order Malpighiales; family Erythroxylaceae; genus Erythroxylum; species Erythroxylum rotundifolium. The sequence goes on along the minus strand of JAOSBO010000009.1, from coordinate 10,621,970 downwards.
ACTAGGATTAGGAATGTCTAAGAATTTTCTTAGTCTATCGTATTTTTAAAAGATAACCACAATGTACTTAATGCTCTTAAGATGACATGGATTTGTTAGAATTTATTTTCTAATAAATTATAAAGTGTGGGCCTACATATGAAAATATTAAATGTGTATGGCAATCAAATAAAATAGTTAAATTAGAGTTGTGGTCAAATTAGAATTATTGATTATTGAGGTGTCAATTTATTTATAGGATTAAAAGTGTGGAGACCATTGTGCAAATTCTACTTTGTTAAAGGGCCAAAATAGATATTTGTCAAATCAGGTTATAATAAAGGGTTATGGTCCCTAGTATACAAGAAGTCGACAGTTTCTTTTTTCCCTTTTAGAGAAACCTTGAAGTTAATAGTTTGATATACTGGAAGATCAAGCCATCATCAAGCACAACTGCGAATTCAGGTATGCTTCCGTTCGTGTTTAATTTCTTGATAATTTGACGATGGCTTATTTTGGGGTTTTATTCCATCAATTGGTATCAGAGCCAAATCATGTTAAATCATTGAATTTTTGGTAAAATTGTTGTGTGACTTCCATTATGGAAATCATGTTCAATTTTGTAATCGAATTTTTTGCCCAAGCTATTGTTTGCATATTTGATTATGCCTATGAGTTCTTTGAATAATGGGTTTCGCGATTATTTGTATTACTTTTCGTTCACACAGCAATTCGTGTCCTTTTATTCATATGAGACAAAAGGCTTATAAGGCATGTAAAAGCATGATTTACGTTTTTCAATACATATTCAATTTTAGAATTCAGATAAGACAAAAGCATGTTAGGCAGTAATCATATGCCCAGTAATGTGCGTTTCTTTATAAATTCAATATAAAACAAAATTCATATGCCATTCATTTTGGGTGTGTTTGAATTATCCTTTTCATTTGCGATGGTCTCAAGCTGTAAGTCATTGCTCCTTACGTATTGTTCATAGTATTTGCCTAGTGTTTGACAAAATATTTGTGAGAGCACTCTATTAAAGTCTCTTTTGCAGAATGGGTTCGTTTGTTTTAATTATGGATATACATGTGATATTTTAATGTTTTGATTGTTTGCAATAAAGTGATTTGATTCTAATGATTTCAATTCAGGTTTTAAATTGTGATACTTGGATTTAATCACAATTAAAATTCAATTTATCAAAGTTGAGTTTAAATTTTGGTATTTTCATATCTTGAGTTGTCTGATATTTTAAAATAAGTTGATTGAAGCAATATGTTGCCAAAGTGACCTCTATTATGTAGATTAATTTATTTTCAATATTAGATGTGTATATTTACTATTTATGCGGATGGTAATCGGCCTAAAGGAAGGTTGCTGTTTAGTCAAATGACAAATATACTTATGGTGATAAGTATGTGATAATTGTTGGGTTTTCCATATGGATAATAAATTGGTGCAAAGAAAGGTTTATTATTTGATAGGACTAATTGTCAATATTTGATTACTAGGTCAAGATACCAATTACAGTTAATATTTTTTGTCTAAAGATAAAATTGTTAATGTTGTGCTCAGTATCTTGTTTGCCATTTTTTGAACTCAATGATGATATTTTATTGTATTATGGATTGTGAGCCTTTAGTTAATGTTTATGTTTTCTGTATAGTTAACATGTCATACAACCCGAATAATGTCCCTATGCTTGAAGGGCAAATTTTAGTTCTTGAAAATCAAGAATGACGATTTATCTGGGATGTATGGATCTAGACCTTGCATTCAGGGTGGACAAACCTACTTCTCTTACTGATGAGAGCACAGATGCTCAGAGGGTTCAGTATAAGAAATGGGAACATTCCAATCTCTTGGGCCTAATGATCATTCAGCAAGGAATGCCAGAGAACGTTTGAGGAGCCATTTCTACTGATGAAAGTAGTGCTAAAAACTACCTTGTTGAGCTAGAGAAGGTCTATGTCAAAAATGACAAGGCCAAAGTAGGGACGCTTTTAGCGAAACTAACCTCCATGAGGTATGCTAGCAATGGTAGTGTTAGGGAGCATATACTGAGCATGTCCCAAATAGCCAAAAGACTAAAGATTCTGAATTTGGCTTTACTAGATGACCTTTTAGTCCATTTAGCTTTGAATTCTCTTCCACCATAATATGGGCAGATCAGGACTTCTTATAACTGCCAACCTAATAAATGGACTTTTAATGAGCTCATTGCGCATTATGTGGATGAGGAGGATAAGATGATGGCTAGTAGGAAGGAAAGTGCTCATTTAACAACATCATCAAATAAGGGTAAGAAAAGAAAGATGACTACGGAAAAGAGTACAAAAGAGAAGAAGCCTAAGGAAAATAAATGCTTCTTCTATAAGAAGCCTAGACACCAGAAGAAGGATTGTACCAAGTATGCCTCATGGGGTGTTAAGAAGAGTATGTTCCTTACTTTGGTCTATTCTGAAGTTAATTTATCTTCAGTACCTAGAAAAACTTGGTGGATAGATTTTGGTGCCACTACTCACATAAGTGATTCAATGCAGGGTTGCCTGAGCTACCGAAAGCCAAGTGATGGTGAAAGACACATCTATGTGGGTGATGGCAAATCGGTCAAAGTTAAGGCAATAGGACATTTTAGATTATTATTAGGAATTGGTTTTTATTTGGATCTTATAAATACTTTTGTTGTACTGTCTTTCAGGCAGAATTTGGTTTTTGTTTCCGTTTTGGACAAATCTGGTTATTCTTGTTCATTTATAAATAGTTCATTTACTTTATCTATGGATTCAAATATTGTTGGTATTGGTTTCTTGAATGCTTGTGATAGTCTATATATGTTGGATACTAATGCTACATGTCATGAAACTCTATACGTTAATTCTAGACGTACCAAAAGGAGGCTGACTCAGGATAACTCAGCTGCACTTTGGCAAAGACATTTGGGTCATATATCCAAATCTAGAATAGAACGTCTTATGTCAGATGGTATCCTAGGCACACTTGATTACACATATTTGGATACATGTATTGAGTGTATTAAAGGAAAACATACCAAACAAAAGAGATTAGGTGCCAAAAGTTCAATAGATGTCTTGGAGTTGATACATACAGATATCTGTGGTCCATTCCCTATGGCTACCAGGAATGGCCAAAGATACTTTATATCATTCATCGACAACTACTCATGTTATGGGTACCTATATCTCATTCATGAGAAATCTGAGTCTCTGGATGCATTTAAATCTTATAAGGTTGAGGTTGAAAATCAACTTGGAAAAAGGATTAAATCCGTCAGATCTGACCATAGTGGTGAGTACTATGGTAGATATGATGGCTCCGGTGCACAATGTCCAGGACCATTTGCTAACTTCCTAGAGGAATGTGATATAGTCCTTTAGTATACAATGCCTGGTACACCCAATATGAATGGTGTTGCTGAGAGACATAATAGGACTCTTTGGATATGGTGAGGAGTATGATCAGTCATTCTTCCTTACCTGAGTCCCTTTGGAGAGAAGCACTCAAGACAACAGTCTATCTTCTTAATAGAGTACCAACTAAAGCAGTTGCAAAGACACCTTATGAGCTTTGGACACGGCGCAAACCCAGTCTAAAGCATCTTCACATTTGGGGATGTCTAGCTGAGGCTAGGCCTTATAGGCCTAATGAAACAAAATTGGACACCAAAACTATCAGCAGCTACTTTTGTTGGTTACTCTGAGCGATCTAGGGGTTTTAAGTTTTATAATCCCACTACCAGATCTATTTTTGAGATGGGAATTGCAATATTTTTTGAGGATGTTGAGTTTGGGGGGAGAAATAAGGTCAGAAACATTGTCTTTGAGGAGGGATCAAGTCAAGAACACTCAATCTCGATTCCCATCATTGTTCCCAGGAGTGTTCAAGTTCCCACGCCTGCCACTATTCCATAAGCAATTCCAGATCCAATATAAGACAATGTTGAAGAACTTCCCCATCAAAATCAAACTCAACAACCTCAAGAATTTGTGCCTTTAGGGAGGTCCACTAGGGAGCGAAGTGTCATTCCAGATGATTATATAGTATTTCTTTAAGAACATGAGGATATTGAAGGTATGGTAGACGATGACCTAATCACCTTTCATCATGCCATGCAAGATTCCAACTCTCATAAGTGGATTGAGGCTATGAATGAGGAGTACAAGTCCATCCAAGACAATCAAGTTTGGGATCTTGTCCCATTACCTGAAGGAAAGAAGCCCATTGCTTGCAAATGAATATTTAAGACCAAAAGGGATTCTGTAGGTAATGTAGAGAGGTATAAGGTACGTCTTGTAACTAAGGGTTTAACTCAAAAGAAAGGGATTGACTATAAAGAGACCTTCTCTCCAGTTTCATTGAAGGACTCTTTTAGGACAATCGTGGCCTTAGTTGCATATTTTGACCTTGAGCTACATCAAATGGATGTTAAGACTACATTTCTAAATGGAGACATTGATGAAACTATCTATATGGTACAACCAGAAAACTTTGTGTCAGGAGACCCAAAGCAACTGATATACAAATTAAAGAAATCCATTTATGGGCTTAAACAAGCTTCTTGTTAGTGGTACTTCAAGTTCCGCCAAGTAGTTGTCTCTTTTGGTTTTGAGACAAACGCTGTTAAGGACTGTGTGTATCACAAGTTTAGTGGGAGTAGGTTCATCTTTCTGGTTTTATATGTGGATGACATACTTCTTGCTACCAA
>JAOSBO010000009.1:10546064-10610656 GCA_027563915.1 Erythroxylum rotundifolium | reverse complement strand
TATTTGTTTGTGGTTAGTTTAATTAGTAGTTTTAGTAGAAAACTCTAAAATCCCCCTTTTTCAATTAGTTTCATTCGTTCTTTGGCATTTGAATAAAATCAATTTGTTCCATTCTCTGTGGATCGACCCCATTTACCACTGTGCGCAATTTATATTTGTTTGGTGTTTGGGAATTATTTTTGGTGGATTCGACACCCATCAACAACTTCCTTAACTTCCTTTTCAATTTCCTTCTCAACTTCCTTTACACAGTCATCCATAAAATCAATCTTTATACAAGCATTTCCATCCACCGAATTTTTGAAAGATTTAGTCATATTGGATTCAACCTACTCATCTCTAATTTTTAAAACTAATTTTCCTTCATACATATCAACTAATACCTTACCAGTATTCTCAAAGGGCCTACCTAAAATCAATGGACAATTTGTATCTTCTTCAAAATCCAACACAACAAAAACAACATGAATTATAAATTTATCCACTTTTACCAGAACATCTTCTACTACCCAAATGGCCTCTTGATGGATTGATCTGTAAGTTGAATAAACATGGATGTTGGCTTGACTTTTCCTAGCCTTAATTTCTTGAAAATAGATAAAGGCATCAAGTTAATACTTGTGCCTAAATCATATAAGCATTTAGAGAACTCAAAATCACCAATAACACATGGAAAAGTAAAACTCCTTAGATCTTGTAGTTTTGAAGGCATTGCATTTGTGATGATCAAACTATAGTTTGCCGTCAAGGTCACTATCTGATTGTCTTCCCAAATGCTTTTGTGTGTCAATATGTCCTTGAGAAACTTCATATACTTGGGCATACATTCCAATGCTTCAACCAAAGATAAATTAGTCTGAAGTTTCTTTAACTTCTCCAAAAATTTAGAGAAGTGAGTGTCGACTAGATGTTATCTCACCCTCTGTGGATATGGAATCCTAGGCTTGTAGGGTGTTGGTGGTACATATGGCTTCTCTTCTTCTTTTTCTTCTACTGTTTCCTTTTGTTGGCTATCTTTTTGTACATATAACTCCTCCAATTGCTTGCCACTCCTAAAAGTGATTGCCCTAAGTTGTTCCTTTGGATAAGCCTCAGTGTTGCTTAGTAAGCATCCTGCATTCCTAAAAGATAAAGCATTAGCAAGTTGACTTACCTATAACTCCAAATTGTGGACGGATGAAGCTTAGTTCTTGATAATCTAGTCAAACGTTTCCTCCATTCTTTTCTGACTCTCTTCTAGTCTTCTTTGACTTTCCTCTTAGCTTGAGAACCTTGAACCCAATACATCCATTAACTTGTCCATTTTGTTCTCCAAAGACCCAAGACAGTCTTACTGAAATTTGGGAGGTCCTTTTGTTCTCACTTGGCCACCTGCCTTATTAGTACTCTATGAAAAATTTGGGTGGTTTTTCCACCCAAGATTGTAAATATTAGAGTATGGATTAGCTTATTGCGGCTGACCCCAATTAATTTACTTGTCATGTACCACTCACTCCCAGCAAGAAGCATTCAGTTAAGCCATGATTTCTTTGCCCATATAATTCACATTATAACTGTATGGTTTTGACTGTGGATGAAGAAGCTCTTTGTATGTTGCTCAACAGCTTGGTGAGAGCAGTAATCTGTGCTTGCAAAGCTATCATCAAGTTAAATGGAATCATTCCTTTTTACTCATTAGACCCTTGTCTATTCCTTTCATTTGATCACATACAACTGTTACTCCCCATCTCTTACAAAAGATCGTGAGTTGCATTAATGGTTTTCCTCATCAAAGACCCTACTACAACTGCATCTATTATTCCTTTTATACTCTGAGTTATACCATTATAGAATTTCTATAAAAGAAATTCCATTGGAAGGTTGTGGTAGGGATAACTCCTTTGTAATGGTTTTAATCTCTCCCAAGTTTCGTATAATAACTCCCTATCACTTTGTTGAAAGTTGGTGATCTCATTAATGATTCTTGTTGTATTATTCAAAGGAAAGTACTTAGCTAAGAAAGCTTGGGCTTGCTGCTCCCAAATAGTGATTTGGCTTGCAGTGAGTGAATTGCACCATGCCTTTGCCCGATCCCTCAAAGTAGAAGAAAACAATCTTAATCTCACAGCATTATGAAACATCCCATTAAACCTAAAATTATCACAGGTCTTCAAGAAATTTGCAAGATAGGCGATGAGATCTTCATTCGACAGCCCATAAAATTGTACACTACTCTAAAGTATCTTGAGGAGTGCCAGCTTGATCTCAAAATTATTGGCTTGAATCGCTGGCCTTACAACTCCTTGAGGACTAAAACTTGGCATCATAAAGTCCATCAATGTCCTCTCAGCTCCTCCTTTCTCTCCTTCTTCTGCCATAGTGCTTTGTATTTGTTCTTGGCGTCAAACTCTTCTTACCTCTCTTCCATGCCTTTTAATATCTGAAATTTCTTTTTCACTAAGTTCGTTAGACCTTCTTATGCTCCTTGTGTTCATGCACCTGCAAAAACTCAAGGAAAAGTATCAAACACTTTTAAATCAAGTCAACTAAACTAAAAAAGATGCTAATCAAAACAATTCTTGATAACGGCGGTAAAAATTTGTTGATTGCAAAACCAATTACTTGTTTTACGCTAAAAACTGTAAACATATAGGTTGTTACTTGTAGTAAAAAGCAGATAACGTCTTACAGAGATTGTGCTTAGGCACCACTTAATTCAAGTTGTGCTTTGTTTAAGAATCAAAATTGAATAATAACTGAAAATAATCTAAATCAAAACAAACTAGCAACAATCGAATAATGTAATAATAGAAATCTATAAAGAGAATCAATCAAGTAATGGGGGAGGGGATTTTACCTATCATTTATGTTAATCTAGCTTTTTATGTGTTCATGGGATGTCAGTTCTGGACAATCATAGGGTTGATTACTCTCTCTCAAGTCATTCCCTAAATTGTAAAGCCTAATTGAATTATAGACTTGCAATATCTCAATTCACAAATTACCCACAATTCTAATTAGATCTAAATCTCTCTAATAAATAATCAGGTCTCACACGGGATCTCTCTCCATGAAATTACCGACTAGATTAATTAAGTGGTCAATTAAATCACCTAACTCTCGTTAATCCAATCTAATTATTTTTATTCGATTCACCCTTTGTGCTTGTTATCGAAACATGAAAATACATTAATCAATCACAATACCCAAATCAAGTAATCACAATTCAACTAAATTAACATTAAAAATAAACAAAATAACATTCTCTCTCTCTTCTTTCCCTCTCTCTTTTTGGGTTTCTAGATTTAGGCATAATATAGACTCCTCTTTTAGGGTTATATCATAATCCTTTTATAGTCTTTACAAACTAAGGTAACCCTAGTGTCTTTCCGAGGTCTGAAATATCCCTCAAAAACTTAAATATGAAAGTGACTCTATGTCAATCTGCGCACAGACCAAGATCACGGTCTTTAATATGTGATCATGGCCTGGTTATCTACTATGCCACGATCTTGGCCTTATATTGGTGCTTCTATCACAATCAGGGCCTTGTATTTTTGTTTGGGTCTCCTCTGAAACTCTTCTGAATGCCTTGAAACACTAACAAATTCATCATGACACCTCATATATATATAATTGAAGCTAAAAAATATGTTCTCACCTAAAGAATACTTAAAACACAAATGTTTATGAACTAAGACAATTCTTAAGCTAGACACACACACTAAACAATCAATTTAACCACTAAAAACATATCAAATTACCTATAAAAATACAATGCAATCTACACCTATCACTAATTCAAGTTCGTTCACAAAGTTCCAAGCAAAGAAACACTAAAGTACATGGCATTGTTTACACACGTGAATCGAGAAAGGGACTTTTCACTGTGGCTCCTAGGCTTGTGAAATTTTTCACCGATAAGCCTCATTGGAGTTACATCACTGATTTTTGGCCCATATATCATCCTACGGGTTTATTATGCACTAAATTTATTTTCAATTTTATATGACAATACTAGCTATTACTTCTTCAATTTTCTGATTCAAGTCCATTCACAAAGTTCCAAAACAAAGAAACATTAAGGAGCGTGACATTGTTTACAGCTATGAATTGAGAAAGAGATTTCTCGTTGTGGCTCCTAAGCTTGTGGAATTTTTCATAGATAAGCCTCATAAAAGCTGCATCATAGTTTTCCATCCTATATACTATCCTACATTTCTAAGAATATTGCAAGCCACAACACAAAACCAACACATCCTTTGCATTCACACAAAACCCGAACACAAACTCACTTAATATTAAAGCAAAACAAATGGTAGACATTAGTTGGACGACTTACCTGGATGGACGGACAACCGTAGAATATAAAGAAGAAGGATAAGGTTGGTCAATTACCGACGCTCTAGAACACAAATGACAGCATGCGAAAAAGACAATTTTGTATTTAATATAATACACTCGTTAAAAAACTATAATTTTTGGACTCGCAAAACAGGGCTCCTAACACATATTAACATTCAATCAACCAATTCAACATACATGTTGTAGATTTAAGGACTTATATATCAATTGCTTATGTCATAATTTAAGCGTTCATGTTCCAAATATGAGACTTCACACAATTGGGTCTAAATAGGAAGTTATTTATAAGGATATGGAGTACTCATACGCAATAATGGTCTTTCATTGTCGTACAAAGTTTTTGCTAGATTTTCAATAAAGGGAAGTTATTAGGTGCATACTTAATAATGGCTTACCAATTGATGACATTAGGATCTTTGTATGCTATTTCGAATTAATTGAGTAATTATATTTTTTAATGCATTTTTTTGATGGTATTTGATAATGATTCAACGTTCTTGGATTTCTGCCATATATTCACTGTTAAAATAAGTGATAAGTTTAAAAATAAAATGATTTTTATATGAAAAAGAATTCATAACTTATTAACTTAAAATTATGAGTTTCCTTACATATAAACTAGGTACTCCTTTTTAAAGTAGACTTGATTATGGATTTTCATATTTACAACTTTATTTGATGTATATATATGTTCATTGCATGTAAAAAGGAATATGAATTGAACCAAAACTAAATTGCAGACACAGATGTTAACTTCTTTCAACTTGTTTATAATGAGACACCTACAATGCCTCTAGTGGAGAAGAAGATCACTAAGTAGGACATGCACAAGCACACATGGTATTCCTATTTCTTTTGCATAACAAAGTTGACTATTTGTCCAATTAGTAGTGTTCAACTTCATAGGACTTCCATTCTTTTGGTTCCACATTCTATACCCTACTCTCTGCATATGAAATGTCCCCCATAATTTATATACTCACACAGTCTCTCCATGATCTTCAAAAAAAATTCTAACTTGAACAATATTTTGGAGAAGATAGAAGAGAATATTTAATCCAATTAAAGGTTTATTGTCAAAATTTCAAATATTCTAAAAATAATTACTTACCTTTATGATATTATTTAATTGTCATATAAACCCTTTTCATATTTTGTTAACTTTATTTTTATTAAAAATAAACGATGTAATATTAAAATTCTTAAGTTTTAAAATGATATCGTCATTTTAAAATTATACATGAACAAAAAAAATATAATATAAAAGAAAATTTGTTTGATTATTAAACAATATCACATTAATAAATAAAAATTTTGAAAGCATTATATTTACAATTGAAATGGAGGACACACCAGAGAGAGGATCGAACGGTTTCAACAGGTGAGGAGGGGGAGGCTTTTCGGCTGTGTTTGATAAAATAGATGTTGGGACGACATCATTTGTCATCCCAAAAATGATGTTGTCTCAGCTTAATATTTTTATCCGCTACATTTGTCGACGAAAACAAAATTCGTCACCAAATGTCCAACATTTGCCTACCAAATTCAAAAATCATCCCCAATACTAAACCTTTTTTATACATTTTTTAATTTTGCTAAATTTTTGTAAAATATCATACCATAAATTAGGATGCAACTTATAGTTAATAAAAAATAATTTTATGAGACAGGTAAAGTTATGAAATCATCATATATATTAAAAGATTATTAAAAGGTATATATTAGAATCAAATTCTTTTACAGTTACGCAATATACAACATTAACATCAAGTAGTAATCTTTGAAATGACATTATAATTTAAGTCATTTTCAATAATATTAAAATTTATTTATAAAAAATTTATATTAGTAGTTAATGTTGATTACCATTTTCTAACATATTGCAAATTATTTTTGATTAAAATGCTCTTATTATTATTATTATCATATATGGTAATTAAATTAATGTATTATGAATGTATACTTATTAATCATAACTATTATAAAGATTTACTACATATTACATTATATATAAAATTTTTCATATCTTACTTATGTAATGTATATATTACTGTATGTATAATAAATATTATCTAATTATTATATAAAATTTCGTATTATAATATATAAAATATATATTATGAAAATGTCTTCTTATTTGGCAACGGTTTTTTTATTCCTTACAAAATTGTACTATATTTCTTTCGAAAAATAGAAAATGACATTGTTTACCTTAACAAGAAACAACATCGTTTTTGTGTTAGCCGTCAACATTCATTTTTGTGTTAGCTGTCAACATTCATCTACGTTCACGGTCCAATTACCATTGTCTCCTCTCTTGCGATCGTCTTGTGTGTTGTGATTGTCACCGTCGAACAAGCGTCCTTGACTGTGTTGGTATTGTTCCTCTTTTCTATTTTCAAACCCTCCTTCTTGTGCTCTATTTTCCTTATACATTTTGTTTTTTATTGTGAGTTCTTTTTTCTACTTATGGTGCATGGGTTGTGTTTGGGTTTGTGTTTCGAATATTATTTATTGTCTTCCTTTGTTGGTTGTATATAGGTTAACTTTTTTTATCACCTTTAATGCTTCTTTCAGGAAAGCCTGCTAACTATTTAATGAAAGGTTTGAAATAGTATTTAACTATTTTTGTTGTTAAGGAAAATAGTCTTTTTTCGTATAAACAACTTGTTCATATTGAAAATTTCACATTTTTGTAATAATAGTAATATAACCCTATATAGAAAATACTATATTTTTATACATCGAGAACATGGTCACCTGTACGCTACTTTAAATTCTAAAATTTAGATATGATATAAAGGGTAAATTGATTACTTTTATTTTGAAAAGGGTAATTTTCATCTCATTAGGTAGATTGAAGATGTATAAGTATTAAAATGTTGTACTTTCACTTATCATCAAGAATTTAATTGAACATAATGAATTTTATTCTAAATCGACTTTTTAGAATATAACTCTTTGTTAGCTCAAGGTTTATGATTAACGATTTTGATGATAACTATATAATATTTTAAAATAGAAATTGGATTTATTTCCTTGTATAGGTATCAATATATTTCTCAAAAGGAAATAAAATCATGGAATAAATGCTTCCTTTCTAGCAAGAGCCTTCTTTTATGAACTTAGCTTATTTAGTTTACAATATCTGAAAGGATCCTGCTAATCCTATATTTTTTCGACAATAAATTCCGAGACATTGTTGTATCTTTTTCTTTAAGGTTAAATGTTGAAGATTCTGGCAAAGATGATATCGAAGTGGAAGAAGATTACAATGAACTTCTTAATGGGATTGCTAAGGACCAGTAGGAAGCATGACACAATATGGATGATTGTTGATAGGCTAACCAAGTTAGCCCATTTCTTGTCAATTAAGCAAACTAATTCTTTGAATGCCTTGGATAAGAAATACATAGATGAAATAATCAGACTTCATGGGATTCCAAGTTCTATAGTCTCATATAGAGATTCCAGATTCACCTCCAGATTCTGGGAAGGTTTGCAAGAGGCTTTAGGAACCAAGTTGCATTTTAGCACAACTTTCTATCTGCAGATTGATGGCCAATCAAAGAGGACAATAAAGAAATTGCAGCCAATGTGAAGAGATTATGTTACGAACTTGAAAGGCTTATGGGATGATCATCTTCCTTTAATTGAGTTTGCTTGCAATAATTCCTACCACTCAGGAATTCAAATGGCACCTTATAAAGCTTTGTATGATAGGAGGTGCAGAACTCCTATTTGTTGGGATGAGGAAGGTGAAAGGAGACTTTTTGGACTTGAGTTTGTACAAGCTATAGTTGAAAAGAATAACTTGGTGAAGCAGAGACTTAAGATAGCTCAAGATAGGATGAGGAGCTATACAGACACACATAAAAAGGAGATGGAATATGAAGTTGGGGACAAAGTATTTAGTAAAGCCTCTCCTATAAAGGAGTCTTAAGATTTGGTAAAAAGGGCAAGCTTAGTCCAAAATCTATAGGCCCATATGAGAATATTGAGAGAATTGGGTGTCTAGCCTACAAGTTAGCCCTGCCACCAGAATTATCTAAGATTCATAATGTTTTCCATGTATCAATGTTGATGAGATATAGATCAGATCCTTCACACATAGTCCAACCTTCAGAGGTTTAATTAAGGGAGGATTTGACCTATGAAGACAAACCAATAGAGATTCTAGAATCAAAGGAAAAGGTCTTGAGAAACAAGACGATAAAGTTGGTTAAAGTCTTATGATAGAACCATGCAAGAGAAGAAGCAAAATGAGAGTCTTTGGAAGCCATGAAGGAAAAGTATCCACATCTAATTGCAGACTTAGGTAAGAAGTTTGAGGATGAAATTCTTTAAAGGGAGGAGAAATGTTGGACCCTAAATTTTTTTCTTAGACTTTATTATATTAAATTAGCAAGGAAGAATATAAATTAGATTTCTAAAATTATAAAATTTTGGAGTTTAGTCATAAATATATTTTATCTACATGTGTTTGCATAGATTAAATAGAAATGTTAGAATTAAGTTGGTGTGTATTGGATAAAAGAGAGTAAAAGAGTAAGTAGACGTTAAATTAATTATAGAAGGGTAAACTTGGAAGGACTAAATGTGGTTTGAAATAAATGAGAAAAGAAATAAGAAAGAGGAAGTGAAGAGTGTGAGAAGTGTGCTGGAGAAGCTAGGAAGAAAGAAAAGAAAAACATAGAAGGAACTAGAAGAAGAGAAGGATAAAACAAACCAAAAAAAGAAAGAAAAACCGTGGAAAGAAAACAAAGAAAGAAGAAGAAGGAAGAGGATTCAGATGAGTCATAGGTAACCTCCATCTTTTCTTCTTACTTGGGTAGAAAAAGGAACTAGCAAAAATGAGTTTTATGTGTTGGAAACGAAGGGAGAAAGGAGAGGACCAAAAAACCCATTTTTGATTTTCATAGATTTTCAACTAAATCTTAGTTATTCTAGCTTAGATAAACCATGGGTAAATTAAGTCTAAGCTCATTATTTTTTTATTATTAATTCCTTATCAATTTTCTATTTGTATGTTTGTTGAATGAAAATTTGTTTGTTAATCCAAGCCAAGACCAAGAGGAAAAGCAAGCTTGAGTCTGGACTTACAATCAATTAGGTTGATAATATGTTTATAGCTATTATATGATGGGCTGATTTCTTGCTTGCTTGTATGCTAAATTGCTTGACTTTGAATTGTTGTTAATGTCGAAAAATGAACTATGATTTATTATCATGTTTACCTTGAATGTTTATTTTATAGCATTTTGTATAAATGAAAAGAGGAAAAAGCATGAAAGTATGAACATGTGATGAAATGAAGTGAGCATCAAAACTTGTTTGTGTTTGGGCAAGAGAGATACTATTTTATTTGTCACATGCACGTTGACTTAAAGCCTTCTCCCAGCTGCCCGCTTGTAGCACATGAGCTTATAAGAAATTGACTTATTTAGTTCATGGTGTAAATTTCGGTTTCTCCATTTCGACCCATGGGATTCTCTCAAGCCATTATGTTTGTGCATTGCATCTTGATTTGTTGAGCATGGTACATAATTGAGTGTTATGTTTTGATGATTAAATGTATATGATATGATTTGTGTGACAACATTTTTGACTATGAGTTTCTTTGAGTTAGAACTGTGGATAATGTAATTGCTAAGATTAAAATGCTATATATATATATACACACACCCCAAGACCTTCATCTCTAAATAGAAAAATCCATTTTTGAGAAGCTTCTAGGCTCCATCAAACTCACTTGGATAAGTATTCTTTTCCAGATAAAAGAATAAGCAATGAAAACAAAGACAGAAAAACCCTTTTTATAAGACAAGTAAGCTTCTCTAGACCATACAAATGCACGGATATATATATATATATATATAGTGTGGCTTGTAATCAACGTCTATAAATGTATTAGCCACTGAGTTTCCCAGCTTACCCTATTATTTTCCACTCCTCAAGTGTAGAAGGAGAAGATAATTGATCCTTGCAAGCTTTGGCAAACTCCAATATTTCTGTCTTTTGTAACTAAGTTAGTTTGACTACTTTTGGTAGCTTTATAATCATATCAAGCATGTACATTCATTTATATTTTGTACTTTTCTATTGATGTGGCCATTGATATGCAATTAAATCCATGTACAAACTTTGTTTTGATTAGCAACGAAAGTAAGAGTTGAAGAATTTCGCTTTTGTACATGTTCATAACCATTTTCTGTGTTAGGTTGTTAATTGTTGATGGAAATGGAATAGTATGTAGTTACATGGCCCTGGTTAGTTTTAAAATAAATTGTTATGTTAGGGGTCATGTATGTGCATTTAGTGTTTGTTGGATCTGGGTCTTTTGTAAATGTAAAAGCTCACACTAGGCAAAAGACAATAAGGGGGATACAGTTACAACACTATCCTGGACAGAATTAGTGACTCTGACTTCCACGAACATACTGTATTAATCCAGGAAAAATTGGATAAAGTGGTCTTCAAAAAAGTTTTAGTTCTTCCTTTTAAATTTCCAATAGTATATCACATAAAATTTTTGGACTCTGGACAAAAAAGATATGGCCTTTACACGATAACATCATTGGTGTTGATAGAGGCTGTAACATTATCCCCGACTAAAATTTTTTCCCCAATTTCAATGATTAAACTATATTGATGTGGGCTGAATTAGACAAAGTCTTTTTCATGAAAGTTGTAGATTATCCTCTTAGCTTTCCAACCACATAAAGTTTGAAATTTTTGGACTTCATAATTGAGAGATATGAATTTTACAAATTTGAGTGCACATTAGGAGTGCACATGATCGTGCACTGGCTCTTCAAATCCTGGGATTGCACCATCATGCTTGTGCACGATTGTGACAAACTCCTACATGCACAATCATGCACTTATGCACGATGGTGACATAGTAACTTGCCAAAATGAGGTTAAACGCACATTTTTAATTTTCTCATTACAACTTTGATGCTTTCAACCTTCTTATCACTTGACCTTCATCTAATCCTCTCGTAATGTAGCCATGAAATTATTACCAAGACCCAGGCCCAACACTTCTAGATATGTATATGGTTTATAATCTTTTGAAGGGGAATAAGATGAATCTCCCAGCAATGATTATGAAGTCTATGGTGGACAAAGGAAGTCGTAAGAACACCATTGATGGCTTACCGTATAGGTTGTTGTTGACCAAGATTTTTGCTTATTTTGCATTGTGTTTTAACAATCTGAATTGCTATGGGCCTGTAAAGCTCCACTCTTCAATTCCTTACCAATTCAATTACAAGCTAAAGGACAATATGTGGGTAAATAAGAAGACAGAAAGAGTAGCAGATCTTTTAGGACCTACCCCATAAAAGTCAACTCTTGTTCCTTTCCAAAACATCAATGATGTGATCCTTCAACTTATAAAGGAAATTCTTTCCAATCAAGAGAAAAAATGTAGCCAAATAGAAAGGATGCAAAATCAAATTCTTGACTTGCAGATGATGCTTAGAAAAACAACTGATTAATAACTCTGTTTCTATTTCTTTTTTACTTGGCTCATTCATACTTATGATTTTATTTGATGCATTAACTACTCTTTCCCTCTATTTTTTTTATAATGACAAAGGGGAGAAATAGTATACTTGGCACTTGATGATATATTTACTTTGCATCTATTTGTGATATATTTTCAATATTGCTTTGATGATATATTTTTTATTGATGAAATACTGAAATATTGCTAAACTTGTGGAGTTTTAATCTGTGAAAAACAAATGATAGGCTCCTTCCTTTAAAAGTCAAGCTCTTTCTAATTATAACTATGAGTAAAGCTTACAGATACTTTTCTAAACTCTTTATTATTTTTTGAATTTTGAAAATATATCTATTATTGTTTGTCATCATCAAAAGAGGGAGATTGTTAGCTCAAGGTTTATGATTAACGCTTTGGATGATAACTGTATAATATTTCAAAATTGAAATTGGATTTATTTCCTTGTATAAGTATCAACATATTTCTCAAAAGGAAATAAAATCATGGAATAAATGCTTTCTTTTTGGCAGGAACCGTCTTTTATGAACTTACCTTATTTAGTTGACAATATCCAAAAGGATCCTACTAATCCTATATTTTTCGACAATAAATTTTGAGACATTACCGTATTTTTTTCTTTAAGGTTAAATGTTGAAGATTTTGAAAAAAAATGATATCGAAGGTACAAAGTCAACCTAGAATGAAAATGATGCAATGACTAGTTAAAGGAAATGCCTACTTAAGGAAGAACCACCGTAGTTGCAAGATACATAGACATATAGAAAAAGTAAGGAAGCCAAATTTTTTATATACGTTCACAACATCGATACTTCTGAAATTCATTTCATTATCAAATTGCTTGGGTTTTAGAAAGTAAAAATTCTTTTGAGAGAGTGATCATTAAAGCTCATATTGAGCTTACTTTGTCATTCATTAAGAGCTTGTAGAGGTTAGACAAATAATACTAATGTCGAAGGTTAAAGAACCTTGAAAAATATTTACTTGTGAGCTTGAAGAGGCTCGTCAAATTACTACTTGGATTTAATAGTGAAACACTCAAGTTGGATACTTAGGAACTGGATTTAGGCTTAGCTTATAAGTTGAACCCGTATAAATTGATTGTGCTATTCTTTCTCTACTCTTAGCTTTTAAATTGTCACATTATATTGTTTACATTTTCATTTTGCAAGAGGCTCCTTCACTTTTAAAATAGGCTCCTTCTTTTTTTAACTTCATAAGGGGTTCCTTTTAGTTTAACAGGCTCCTTCTACTTTTTTAAATTGCTTTAACAGGATTTATTGTTTAACAGGCTCCTGAAGTTTAAAAGGCTTTATCATCTGACAAGCTCCTTTTTGTTTTAACTAGTATCTATCTATTATATGAATTGAAAGTATTTAAAAAAAATTTATTCACACACAATTCACCCCCTCTTGCATGTGTTACCTTTATCACTCTTAACATAATTCATCAAGGAATGTTAATGTGGCAACTACTTTCCAATGGTGGAAATTCATTTTGTTGGGAGGAATGCGACAAAATTGTCCCTAATGAAGAAAAAATCAATGCAAAGCAAATCTTCTCTTCATACACTAATAAATGTTTGCCTTCCATGGCCGATCTTCTTCTTTAAGGTTTTTAGTATCATCCAAACTACCTCACTTTCTTTGTTATCTATATCTGATTTCATGTTATGAACCTATTATATATATGAACATTTGATTATATATACTATATGTTTTGTTAAGCTTCTTTGAATCTTCAAGAGAACATGGATGGAAATGGAAGAGGCGACGATGTCACGATAATCCATAAGGGATTAGGAAAATTGATTGCTTTAGAAAATTCATCGATTCCAATGACTATGTATGGTCAATTAGGTATGCATATTTTCCAATTTCACTAAACTAACAATTTATGTTCTATACTAATTGTGGCCTAGGTAAAAAACATCGTACTGGCAATTCATTTGATTTAGGGATCAATACCACATCTAGGGACTCATTCACTATATCCTCTATAAGTTTAGTTATAGCAAAGAAGTTATTGGAAGAGGGTGTCAATAACCCAACACCTAAGCGAAGATCTTTCACTATTTCAATTGGTGCCTTCGAACATGCAAGGACCTTTCTTAGGAATCCAAATATAGGAAACTCATTTACCTTTACCGACTCTCATGTCACCCGGAATCCAAAAGAATAATTATATCATATCCTTATCGAATGGAATCAGCTTGAAATTTTCTTTATTGTTCTATCCGTAACAATTTTTAAAACCACATCTCTATTATTTAGGGGTAAGACTGCATACTATTGAACTTCCCCAAACCTCACATATCAGTGGGATTCATAATGGGTGTTATTGTTGTTATTGTTATTGTCGTATGTCTATAAGAATTGTTAAACTTCTAACTAAAATCTTGTACTACTTACTATATATTATTATGTTATATTGCTACCATTTCCAAAATTTTTATAAATAATTATTTTATTTTTACTAAATATTAATGATTAAGAATAGTTGTTAACTTAAATTTATTATATTTTTATCCTATTAAGTTTAAAATTTTTTGTTTAATTATTTTTTAATGTCCAAAATATTTTTACTTTTCAAATTTTAAATAACCTACCGTGTGTTTTTTAACAATATGTTTTAAACATTGAAAACAGCTTGACAACAAAAGATAACTTAACTAGGATTATATAAATGTCAATTATAATCAACCTTAAATACGATTATTAAGTAAACTTAGCATTATCAAACTATCATCCAAATATTATTAATTTTAACAATACTATCACATATAAAAATTCATCACAATTCTCCTAAAAATTATGAAAATATTTAACATCAACTTTTTGCAACAACTCACACAATCATCACCAAATGCTAGCAATTGCGACGAATTTCATAAATAGTTGCCATAAGTGTTGCTTTTTGTGATGCTTCGAACCACTTATCAACAAATATATTGTTTAAAAGAACATCGCGTGATGAGTTTTAAAATTGTCTCCAAATGATAGATTTTTCACAACCAAAAACTTTTCATTGGCTATTTATTAGAGACATTTGAGCCAAATGTTAGCATAATGGTGACAAATCATATAAATCGTTGCAAAAAGTAATACATTATGTGACGCTTTTAAATAATTGTCGCTCAATATATTGATTGTATGTACTTTGTGTGACAATTGCCTTGATCGTCTCAAAAACACTAATTATTGGCAATAAAAATATTTTGTGTCTCTATTTGTTGAGGTCATTGGAGACATTTCCCAGTAATCAACGCCAAGTACATTGATTTTTCTGCGATAACTTGCGATAATATTCATGTTCATCACAAAATGTTTTTGTATTGGCGATGAAACTTTGTAACCATCATAAAAACTTGTCGTTATTGCAACGATTGTCCCTAATCATCATAAAATATGTTCACTTTGTCGATGGTTTGTAAATTGTCAAAAAATCATTTACTTATAGCGACAAATTTGTAATCAATCGCTAAAGATTAATTTTAGCGACAATTTTGTAACCGTTTCCAATTAAACTTAACCAAAAAATGCATTTGTTATAGTGTTGGTTTGGCAACTCCAAATGCATTTTTCCTTACTCATGGCTTGTAATGTGGAAAATAACTATATCAACTATGTGTTGTAACATTCCATCATTTAGGACAATTTCTCTATATAATGGAGATGGGCATAGAAGATGAGATAATTCCATGTTAAGAGAAATGTGATGAATGTGACAAGTCAGTGTAATTTTTACTCTTGATCCAAAGGCTTTGTAAAGAACAGCAATAGCAAATTAATTTAATTACATTTAATCAAAAATTAATAAATCAAGTTAAATTTAAGTAGAATTATACTTAATTTTAGGTTTAGCAATTTTTTATGCTTGACTAATTCTAGTAAATTAATCAAATTTAAATTGGACCTTAATCAAATTCATCATCTACTATTCAAACCTGGTTGAAATCAAAATTTTCAATCCAATCAAACTTGATCTCGAACTTAAACTTCAAATAATACTCGAATTTAATTTTGGTATATACCAACAATAATAAAGAAAAGCAATCTTATTAAATTCACTTTTTTAACAATAGACATTAATATTTTTATTTTTATTTTTAAAATTATTCTTTTTCTTAATTATATTTTCTTATTGATAGTTATGCATTATGTACTAATCAATAACTGCTAAGTCTTAAAACTTTCTTTTTACTAGTTCAGTATTTCAAACATTATAAATAATTAAATATCATAACTGCATATGTTAAATTATCAGTTTAACTATGCGAATATATCCCACAATTTTGTGTTGTAATTACATCCATGCCTTTAATTTTCAATGAGCATTATGGTTTACTTGTCTATATAGGCTAGTTAACGCGAATTTATGATGAATAATGAGAGATAATCATATTCTTATTATAGACTCCTTAACTTGTGAAGAAATTGAACCATTCACCACATAGCTATTTCATGAAAAAGGTTATGGTTCCACGAGGAGCAACTTAATTGAAATTTTGTATTTTTACAGTATAAGTCAAACAATAGAGTAAATATTCTAAATCCGATCAAGTTCATAGAAGAGTCAACATATCTTATCCAATATCATACTTATCTTCTATAAAATTTTCGTCTTACAAAATAGAAATTTGTAGAAATTGATGTATTTCAAAAATTAATTTTATAAAACAAAATTTCATTTAAAATTTGAAACTTTTTATTCAAATTTGTTAATTTAGAAGCTTAATTTAATAGAATAAAGTTGAAAACATTTGAATTAATTATATATTATAAATGTCAATTTTTAGATAAAGAAGAAGCAAATTCTACCATAAAACTTTGTTTTTTTTTTGGCATAAGAAAGCAGTTAATATCATTATTTAGAATCCATCAAAGTGTGGACCAAGTTTTGAGGTTAAATTGAAGTTAAGATTTAACTGTAAATTACAATAAAGCTTTAAGTCAAAATAAAATATAGTTGGAAACAGTGAATTAATGTAACGACCTTTTTTTTCTTTGATGAAATTTTAAACAGTGAGATTCATGCGAAAACTAAACTCAATCAATGGAAGTCAAAAGTTATAAGGATTGCTTTTAAAAGAAGGGGAAGAACATCTATTATTCAAGTGAAAAACTGTATAAAGGGAGTTTAGAAGTTAGTGCTCCCAAGCATGCCTTCAATTACAACAAGAAGGTAATTCTAGGAGAGAGTGCTAAACCTAGTAAAGCCGACATCCTCAAAAATTTTTAATAGCAATTATAGCCGAGCCGGCTTTGGCCAAGGGCTGTCAAAGCACCCGCTTAGGGTCATTCTCGTAAATATGACTTTGGAAAAAAACTTGGCTAGATTGAACTCAAAATATAGCTCATTTTTACTTTTATAAAAAATAAAATATAATAAATAGGATTTACTTTAATCTCATAAAAAACAACCGATAAAAAGAATCGTAATTTTCTTCTTTTTATTCTTTATAAGAGTTCAAAGGTAGGTAAAAATAGAAACTTTTTTATTTTACCTTGGGTCTCTAAAATACTAAGTACGGCTTGAGTATAGCAACACATATAGAGTTTGAGTTAAATGAATAATCCTTACACTACAAAACCAATTTTTAGTAGTCATAAACTTAAAAGATAACCAAAGAGAAGTATAAAAATTTTTGTTAGGACGATTAGTGGCTAAAAGTTAAAGAGCTTCATGAGTGTCTACTTCCAGAATAACATCCCTGTGGCATGTCTCTCAAGCCAAGTGGAGAACTTCAATAGCGCCTTTCAAAATGCCATATAGGATCTTGTTATCATGAAGATGCAATGTAAATCCTTCAAGAAAATCACCATTACAGGATCGAATATACCCACCTACTCCAAGTCTTCCTTCCGATTGTCTACACACAGCAATATTAAGTTTCACACATCTAGTCCTTGGGCCTCTCACCGGTCATACCTTTGAACACTAGGCCAATTTCTTATAAGCAATGCATTCTTGATTTCTTTGGCTCTCTTAGCGATGATGCCAAACGGACTTAAGGCACTCAACGGATAAACTCTTCAAGGGAATGCTTGAAGGATGGAAGGCCTGAGAGTTTAGAATGTGTAAAAACCAGTCAGATAAATTCAGTGAAGAAAGCAGGTCATTTGGTGCTGTTAGCAGTCTTCCACAAATCGACTGATAAAAGGGCAGTCTGAAATAGGTGCGACATATTTTCTCTAGCTGAGTTATAGCTGGGGCACCAATCGTCGATATTAATTCCTCTCCTCAGAACTTGTTTAGTTGGGCGGCTCTGTGGGCAATTTTTCAAATAGTCACTTGAGATTTGCAAGTTGTAGGCACTTTCAGATGGAGTCACATACTCTATTATTGTCATTTACATATTCGTTGCGGGAAGATAGGGCTTTCACAGCTGAACTGAATGAGAAAGAATTGCTAGCACTTAGTTTTCAATAAGGGATGTCAAATGAAGAGCTTACTATATTCTACAGTGAAGTCAAGTTTAAGCATACGCTAGACGAGTAGTTAATGTTGATGAACTTCTACGTAGACCAGGAGCCATCTTCATCTACATAATCGGTTACTAGAGTTGACATTTTTATAGAATAAAGGGTTAAATAAAACAATCCCGGGCGCTAGGATGTTTTGGGAAATACCAAGAAATTTTCTTTCATTATATAAATTATAATGAGAAGTAAAAAATTAAGCAGAGTAAGTGAAAAACATTAATACCAAGATTTTCGTGTAGAAAACTCTTTCAATGTGAAAGGGAAAAACTACGGGAACTAAGGTCTAAATTTTGTTTTCACTACAAAAGTAAGATTACAATGATTTTATTGAGCAAGGTTTCCCTCAATCTCACTGAACTAGGATGATTTAAAATACAACTCTCACCAAGTTGGTAGGAATCTCCTTCTTACAAGTTTAAGAAATAGGATGTTCTCAGCACTTTTTCACTTGAAGTTCCTCTCTCTCTCTCTCATTTTCTTAAAGTGGATCTCCTATTTGTTGTTGTGGATGTAAAGTTCCCTTAAAAGGTCATCTATTTATAGATAATCAAATAAAGATGCTAGAAATTGGTATTATTGTTCATCTTCTAACTATTATAATTGCTCATTTACCAACTACATTAATTAATTGTAGAAAAGTTTATAAAAAAAAGAGATTTTATCCTTATTGACCCTTCTCAACTTACTTGGAAACTTACTTGGATATACTATTTTTTTACCAGTATTACTTTATTTATCATATCCAATCAATTATCATCAGTGTGAACCTTTTTTAGTTATAGAAGCTTCTCTTCCACTATATTTCGTATCCAATGATAATGGATATCTATATGTTTTGAGTGGCAGTGAAATGTAGAGTTCTTGGCTATGTGTAGCGCACTTTAATTGTTACACTGTAAAATGTACTTCTCTTGCTTTTAGCACATTTTAAGCAATAAGTTTTTTATCAACAACATCTCCTTACATGCTTCAGCTTTTACAATTTATTCAGCATAAGTGGTAGATAGTATAACAAACTTTTAGAGCTTAGACTACAAGGAAACAACTTCCTCTGCTAAGGTAATCAAGTATCCTAAGGTTGATTTTTTAGAATAAATATCTCTAGCTATGTTTGTATTTATGTATTATTCATTTTTCAAACCAAAATATCCATTTTATAGTAACCCAATATTCTTTTCCTAGATTGGGTAAGAAATGACTCTCCATACCAAAAATTTAAGAAAAGTCGGTCCTCGTACAAACTATGGCATAAATGAGGATGCAAACTACAGATGAATAAGGAATTTTCTGCATTCCTTCTTTTTCTTTTTCAGTTGCTGGACTCTGCTTTTTACTCAATTTAAAATGTACAATAAGTCATACATTAACTATCTTGGCCTCATGCATGTTGAATCTTTGAAAGACTTTTTCAATGAATCACTTATGGGATAGCTACAATAACTTTTCTAGCTTAATCTCGAATGAACTTTATTCCAAGAATTTGTATTATTGATCCCAATATTTTCATAGGGAAATTTTTACTTAAAACTCATTTTAATGCAACATTTTTCTTAGAGTTATGTCCTACAATCAACATATTATTTACATAAATCAAGTGTATAATAAATGAGTCGAACATTGTATGCCACTATCTTGGTGCTTACTTTAGACCATAAAGAGTGATTTTGAGTTTTCATACCAAATGCTCTTTTCGCAAACCTGCAAATCTCTTAGGCTACTCTATTAGATCTCCTCCTCTAGGTTCCTATGCAAAAAAGTCCATTTTAACATGAAGTTGTTCAATTTCCAAGTTTAAGCTAGCGACTAGACCAAGAATAACTTATATGGATGACATCTTCACACATGAGAGAATATTTCTTCAAAATCAACCCCTTTTCTCTAGTTGCAACCTTTCATTATAATTCTGTCTTTATACCTTAGCTTTTATCTATTATCCTCAATCTTGAGCCTGTACACCCGTTTATTCTTAATAGTTCATCTTCCTTTAGGCAATTCTACTAGATCATATGTATTGCAAGGATTGCATCTCCTCTTACATAGCTTTTAACCAATTTTTTATGACTATTAGTTAGAGCTTCCTTGAAACTCTAAAGCTCCCCCTCATTGGTGAGTGTCTCACACTCATCTTAAGAGTATGTATTTGAGTGACATCTTTCCCTATTGGTGTTGGAAAATCGGGTCAGGATCTGATCCCGATTGTAGCAAAATAATTATGAAAATTTTTTGCAACCTTTGATTTCCTGAAAACCAAAATCGCTTTAATTCTATAAAATGATTAACACAAATTGTAATAAAACAGAAACTTAATTCGTACCTTATTTCGGAACTTGATCTTTATTTTGTTATATCCCTCGAACTATTTCCAAAATGATCTATCTCAACTACCGTAGTCGCAACCGTAGCCACAAAAATGTCTAGCCTCTAATGGTATCCATATAATAGGTTGAGAGAACTCTATAACTCTTACAGATAAGCAAGAAGTGTTAGCTCTATAGAGCTTAAGACTATTTATAATAAGCTTTGGACGTTTAAGTAATTTAATTGAAATTAAATGCTAATTTCAATTAAACTTTAATTAGAATTACTAATACTTCTAATTAAATACCAATTATTCCCATACAAGATTCAATATCTCATATTGATACTTATTTAGTAAATATCTCATAATTAGTTATAAATTTTCTCAAACTTTATAATCAAGTCCAACTTGATTAAATTAACTTTGCTCTCTTCAACTCATTCTATATGTAAGACCTATTAGGTTCTCAAATATGTTGATAATGATTATAAATTATTAGATAAGTTAAAACTCCTTTTAATTTATCTTTAATTCTCTAATTAAACAATTTATAATCATAGATCAAGATTGGCATCTAGCAATGCATCATAAGCACCCGAATATTTAGGAATGTCAAAGTGGTTTTAACTAACCTTTCTGTGCATTATTTGTCTGTATAATTCAATCCTTTCATCATACAATGTTCCGATTAGATATAGAGCATGAATTTAATGTCTACTCTATTTTGAGTTTAATCATATTAGTTCTCTGCCATTAGATATCGATTCAATTAATGACATTTGTAAACTATTTACAAAGCATGATTTCACCTTGGCCAAGGATTTCCTGAATCAACACTAATTGAAAACAATAAAACATTCTCCCTAATTACTTTAGGGTGATGAATCATATCTTGATCACTCAACTACCTCGATATAGTTTATACTACATCCAATGACTACTGATTAAATGACCCATGATTAAATAGATTATAATAGTATCAAAACATAGTAATCCCCATATAAGATAACTTTGATGGCCTTTCACTTATACAATCATCACAATGAGAATTTCATAGACATACAAGTAATGCTCCAAATGGATTTCTCATATCGGGTTTGTTCAATGAACTTATTTTCTAACAAGCACCTACATGTTTGTTTAAGTATCTTTATACTTTAACCCATGAGATCGACTACTTCCTTCATAAGGAAAAACATAACGTGTGCTAGTCTTTTTGCATTCTATTAATGTCCAATCTTAATAGAACAATGACTAGGAACATTTAGGAATAATACATAAATATAATATGAATTTCATAATTATAATCTCATTATAATGTTTTTGCAATGTACAATTATTTCATGGAATTTATCATATACATCTAAATATGTACAAGATAAAAATGCCTTGAAATAATTTATACCTAAACTACATCCAAAGCGATTGGCTATAGAACATAAACCAACAATCTCCCACTTGCACTAAGAGAATCGTTTAAGCATCTCATACCATATCACCATATGACGATTATCCTACTGCTAGAACAATGGCTTAATGAGAGAATTCTACAAGATTCTTTATAGTGAGCACTTGCTTAAATCTTACAACTCTCATCTTAATTATCCTCATAATTAAGGAATTTTGCCTAAACACATTCTTAGATCTTGGATGAGACATTAGCTCCTTATGCATGCCCAATGGCTCTAATGTTCTATATTCCATTAATATTTTTATCAATGTAAAGAAACTATATCAAGTTCACTAAAGAACTTGTTGATCCAATTAATCATTTCCACTAAACAAAAATTATGGCTTAATGAGCAACCAATTGCTACATTAGAACCTTTCCAATCCAAATGATATTGTTTTAAGTAAATAAAACTTAATTAGGATTTGCTTCTAAAGTTATATCTTAATCATCTTGAACCCAAATATCAACTCACACATAGAGTAATGGATATCTTTAATACTTCATAAGTATCTGATATTCTAAATATCTTTGGTACATTATCTATACACTTAGACTTAGATAA
Source organism: Erythroxylum rotundifolium (assembly GCA_027563915.1). Classification (NCBI taxonomy): domain Eukaryota; kingdom Viridiplantae; phylum Streptophyta; class Magnoliopsida; order Malpighiales; family Erythroxylaceae; genus Erythroxylum; species Erythroxylum rotundifolium. The sequence goes on along the minus strand of JAOSBO010000009.1, from coordinate 10,587,982 downwards.
GTTAAAAATGTCCAATCTATCTCTACAGATCTAATTCCTATAATTAAGTTGTTACCTTTTCATATCCAACAAGATTTGTTCTTGGACAATTATGTGTTCTACAATTCAAAGTTAGAACTGTTGTTCTCTAGAGTAATATTTCTCCACATACTCCCACTGAAGAGGAAAACTATACCCCCACTAACCTTCTTGTAGATGTGATAAAATTCACGATCATCTCCAAAACAAACTCTTTAAATTCATCATGAAAGTGAATCATTCAATATCTCATAGCCTTTCAACTATACATCAAATGTATCATTAAAAGCACTAGTTCTAATTAGATGTAATGTTATGAGATTTCAACCTTTCAAATTCCTTCTTACTCCCACTACTTATCTTAAGAACCATTCTCCTATAAGTATATATTAAATCAAACAATTTGTTCGATGAATCTGTAAGATTATATCCAATCTTTTAGATATCTTATAACTTTTTATTATCCAATTTAGTTCTAAACTTAATGGATAATATATGCTTCAACCAAACATCACATTATTGAATCATTAACTTTGAGTCTTTCAAAGACTTAGCGTTTCATATTTAATATGAAATCTTGCTAATTGATCCTATTAGAACTATAGAAGGTAATTCATTATACTAGACATTACTATAAAAGAAATAATCTTGCATCATACAATATCTCATATTGTATTTTACTCATTTCATAAATCCATACTCTTATGAATTTATTTATGAAGGTATTTACTAGAGAATCTCATTCCCTATAGATAACAACAAATATAAAACTCTCCACAAGGATCTCATCGATGTGCTTCAGCATTCTCAATGCTTAATTTCTACTTAGATTCAAAGAATTTGAACTTTTCAAAAGTTTTAAACCAACATTTCATTTAATACATATGACTATACTATATAAAGTCATTAATAATATAACAAAATATACGTATAATCCTTTTATGAATTGTTACTCTGTCCAATACATCACATGTATAAGATTTAACAATTCAATACAATCATCATCCTTTCACTAAAGGTTGATTTAGTTATTCTTCACCTTTACAAGTTTCACAAGTTCCATACAATTCATAATCAAAAGGATACATATACCTTCGTATGTAACTTTGTGATTCTCGTTATGATGATTTAACTAATATGGCATAAAAGGATTGTCTCGGTTATCTAACTTTTATTCTTGCGATTCTCGTTAAGCATAAGTCTCCTTTGATCCACTACATAAATCCAAAACTAGGTTTGGAATACCTTATTCCAACATCCAAATAACACTTATTCTAATCCTAGAATGGTATCCATATGTCCAAACAAGCCTCTTCATCTTTATGTTTTTAGAAAAACCTAAATTCATCAGAATGTTGCCACCTCCGTCAACCTAATGCTATAGCTTCCTTAACGCCATCCTTCTCTAAGACGGCCGCCGAAGATCACCATTGGTCCTCGACTTTGTTAGGCCCCATTTTTGAAGTCTAACTCGTGAGTCAAACATGAGCACGTCACCATATAGGTTTTTCTAATGGAATCTCATTAGCCAACATAAGTTCATCTTCATTCTCATAACATCCCAAAATTTCATATTTGAACAGTTCATATTCGACAATCCATTCTTATGTTTATATTCTCAATCGTTACCCTAACACCTCTCACATTTTTATCTCTTATTTTCACATCAGACTAAGTACATTTCAAACTCCATTCAAGCTTAATTGTATCATAGGAAAGCGTTGATAAGTCAGATATATATATATATGTACATGGTTTGGGAAGATTGGTATAACTTTCACTATGGATGCCAGATTAAGGTCATTTAAGTATGGTTTCGAAGAGAACTTCAAGTTCTACAACTTCCATGATGACCCCAAATAGAGATTTTACCGTCCAAAGGGTAAAAATTGCACATTTATAAAACTATCTTCAGAATGTTTGTTTAGGGGACATATGTCACTCCAGACAGACATGAACTGAGCTGAAACACTAAAATTCCAAAGAAGGTCCGCCCAATGAATATTAAGTCTGCCCAACGGACATTTGTGGGCCAAATTTTAGATTTCCATCTCCTACAAGTTACCTATGACCCATCTTATGCATATCTATCATTTCTAACTTATTTTCCTCATCATTTCCCCTTCATTATCACTTCCATTTCAGCTCAACATCATTTACAGCCAAATCATAATCTATGTTTGGTCATCAACCCAAAAACATAACATTCAAACATATACACATTCATCATAAATTCGTGCACATTTTCAATCATTGCATCTCTAACTTATCATACTAATTCTTCCCATTTGATGACATCATAGTACTCTTTTTCTATTAGATCAAGCTAGAAAAAGGGTTATAAAGTGTCCAGCATGCACCCTATGCAACATCACTAACTTTTAACAATCATATCTTTCAAATCCATTCTCCAAAAATTACACACTTTATATCATTAAAAAGCTAAGAGGATAAACTACAACTTCCAAGAAGACAACTTTGTCTATATCAGCCTAGATTAGGATAATTTTTCCCTTAAAGTCAGAACACAGATTTTACCCCTATAAATGCTTGAAAATGCAATGTGAAAACATGGAAAGCCATGAGTAAAACATAATTACATTTCATTAAATTCAAAAGAAAAGAGTTTTACAAAGCTTTAATGGGCATTTCAAGACCCAAATACATCATTGGTCTCATAATCCAAAAATACAAAATATACATGAGTCAGTGATACTTGAAATGTGGCTCAAGCCTTGAGTTTTTCCTCCAAATACATCATTGGTCTCATAATCCAAAAATAAAAAATATACATGAGTCAGTGATACTTGAAATGCAGCTCAAACCTTGAGTTTTTTCCTATACTAACTTAAACACAAAATATACAGATTTGGAGTGATGCCTTAACACTCGATCTCTTATTCGTCACCTACATATGGGGATGAAGGGGGTGAGCTAGAAGCTCGTGGGTAACAAGTTTATAGTGGAGAAACAAGCAAAACCATTGAAAATATTCATTGTCCTAGTAAAATGTACTGAATCCATAAAACACATATTTCTCAAATTCTCAAGCTTGTCAAATAATTCATAAACATAAGACATGTATTTCTCAAACTTGTTAACAATTTATGCACAACATAAGCAATCATAATGGTTTGGGTAGTCCATATATATGAGGGAGTTCTTACGAAGCTCCGATAAACATAAGGAAGTTATTGCAAATCTCCAATAAACATAAGGGAGTTCTTACGAATCTCCAGTAAATATGAGGGAGTCTGTGAAGGAGCTCCATGCCACTTGCAGCAGGTGGAAGAAGCCTTTAACATGGTCAACATGAACGTTACATAACATGATAGACCACCACAAACCCACACATAAATATGAGTTTCATGACTTGTCAACATATTACACAAAAAACACATTTCGGAAACACGATTTCCATAAGCATGATATATTTCAAATACAATTTCCATCATCATTTCATAAATCATCATCAAGATTCATGTACCAGACATATAGCAAATACTTCAATCATTCAAGAAGCAATAAATGCAACATTTATAAAGCGATTGAAATCATTTAAATCTTTTGATTCGAAAAAAATACTCATGGCTCATTAACTCAATTATAAAAATGTAACTCACCTAGATTCCTTGGTTAAAAACTTGCTTAAAATTGCCCCTTCTCTTGCCTTCCTTGATTTCCTTCAATATTAGCAAAATTCTGATTTCAATGGGAATACCAATTGGGAATCCAAAAAGCATATTTACTAAAATTGATTCTAGAATACTTAAACCCACGTATTTCCTAAGCTTCATGAACCAAAGCGCTTCCAAAAATCCAAATGATTAAGAATGGGTTTACCTTAAATCTTCACGAAACAAAGAAATGTTTGGCTCAAATGGAAACTCTTTTCTTCATCTTCTTTTTCTCTTCTTGAATACCCTCAAAATCACTCTTAAAAACTAAGAAAAGATGAAACCTTAACTTTGTCCTCTTTCTTTTTCTCTCATGGATGCTCTCCCTCCTTTCTTTATCTCTTTCATTTTTCTCTTCTTTTCTCCCTTCATTGACTTTTTTCTCTTTCTAATGTACAAGACAACATTTTTCCTCTTCCAATTCTACCCTTAATGAGTGCTAAATGTCCACTTTACCCTTCCTTTAATGCTTCATGGCTTTAATTCTTAAGTGACATGCCAAAATTGCCCTCAATGCATTCTTAGTGCTTTAATTTCACTAACCAGTGAAATAAAATCCTACTAATACTATAATAAATAATTAAAATCCAATAATCATTCTATCATGACTTTATAATCCATTTAAATCATACTTAACAACAAAAATTTGGAGGCTAACATTTCTTCCCCTCTAAAAGAATTTTGTCCTCGAAATTCTTACCTAAATCATTGAAGAGGTGTGCATACTTCTCCTTTATAGCCTCCACGAGCTCCCACGTGGCCTCTTCCTTGGAATGGTGTTTCCATAGGACTTTAACCATTTGAACTATCCTATTCTTGAGGGCCTTTTCTTTAGTGTCTAGAATCTCCACTAGAGTCTCTTTATAAGTTAGACCATCTTTCAACTGAACCTCAGTGGTCTAAATGATGTGGGAGGGATCTGGTCTATATCTCCTTCACATGGAAATATGGAAGACATTATGTATTCGTGACAATTCTAGTGGTAGCACCAATCTATAGGCCAGTGGTCCAATCCTCTCAACAATCTCGTAGAGACCAACGTATCTTGGGCTCAATTTGCTCTTCTTACCAAACGTTATGACTCCTTTCCAAGGAGATTTCTTAAGAAAGACTTTCTCACCAACTTCATACTCCATTTCCTTTCAGTGTGCATCAGTATAGCTCTTCATTCTATCTTGATTTGCTTTAAGCCTTTACTTAACTAGATTACCTTACCAACTGTCAACTGGAGTAACTCTGGTCCTATTAATTTCCCTTCTCCTTCTTCATCCTAGCATATAGGAGTTCTATATCTTCTTCCATACAGTGCTTCATAAGGAGCCATCTGAATGCTCAAGTGGTACTAATTATTGTAAACAAATTTGACTAATGGTAAGTGCTCATCACAACCACCTTTGAAATCCATCACACATGCCCTGAGCATTCCTTCAAGGGTTTGAATGGTCCTCTAAAATTGACCATCTATTTAGGGATGGAAAGTAGTGTTAAAATTTAACTTAGTCCCTAGAGTTTCTTGCATGCTTTCCCAAAATCTCGAAGTAAACCAAGGATCTCTGTCAGAAACTATAGAATCTAAAATCCCATACAGTCTCTCTATCTCATTAATGTACTTCTTTGCTAGCACATGCAGAGAATCAGTCTGTTTAATTGCTAGAAAATGAGCTAACTTCATCAAACGGTCTAGAATAATCCATATGGCAATATGCTTCCTACTAATCTTGGGCAAACCCCTCAGAAAATCCACAGTTATCCTTTGTCACTTTCACTTAGGAATGGACAATGGTCTTAACTTACCTGAAGGTGCTTAGTATTCAGCCTTGACTTGTTGACACACTAGACACTCACTTGTATATTCTGCTACGTCCTTCTTCCTACCTTTCCACCAGAAACGCTCTTTCAAATCTCTATACATCCTAGTGCTACTTGGGTGCATGGCATAAGCCACATTGTGTGCCTTATCAAATATCTCATCCTTTACCTTCTTAACATTTAGAATACAAATTCTATCGCCTACAATCATAAGTCCATCATCCCTCACTTCCACTTCAGATTGCTTACCATTCTTAATTTCTTTTCAGATTGCATCTTGTTCTTGTAACTCCTTAAATTTCTCTCTGAGTATTGGTCTCACTCTGAAATTAGCAAAAATGCAATCAGGTTCCTCCTATTTCAAACTTATTCTAAGCTTAGTCATCTCTTCCAAAAATGGTAGATAAATCGTCTAAATATGGGCTATGGAGGGTTTCCTACTCAAGGAATCGGCCACTACATTTGCCTTGCCTGGGTGGTATTCAATCAACAAGTCATAATCCTTAAGCAACTCTAACCACCTTCTCTGTCTCAAATTTAACTCTTTCTAGCTCAATAAGTACTTGAGACTTTCATAATCTGTAAAAATCCTCATCTGAACTTCATAAAAATAATGTCTGCAAATTTTTAAGGGAAAAAATTATTGCTTCTAATTCTAGATCATGGGTTAGGTAATTCAATTCATAAAGCTTTAGTTCCCGCGAGGCCTAAGCTATTACCTTATCTCCTTGCATCAACATACAACCCAAACCCTTTCTTGAAACATCACTATAAACCGCCCTTGTCTCCCACAGGCAAGGTCAGAATTGGAGCACTTGTCAATATGTGCTTAAGCTCCTCAAAGCTCTTCTAACATTCATCACTCCAAATAAACTTCTGATTTTTCCTTAATAAGTTGGTCGTTAGAGTAGTTATCATGGAGAATCCTTTAATAAACCTCCTATAATATCCTCCTAGATCTAGAAAGCTTCTCACTTTTGCCACTGTCTTTGGTGCATACCGTTTCACCACTGCTTCAATTTTCCTCGGATCAATATATACTTCATCCTTCAAAATTACGTGTCCAAGGAATACGACCTTATGAAGTCAAAATTCACACTTGTTGAATTTAGCATAAAACTCCTTCTCCTCCCTTAGTGTTTACAACAATACCCTTAAATGTTCCTTATGCTCCTCTTTGCTCTTGGAATAAACCAGAATGTCATCTATAAATACTATAACAAATTGATCCAGGTATTACTTGAAGACCCTATTCATGAGATCCATGAACGCAGCTGGAGCATTGGTCAATCTAAATGGCATGATTAGGAACTCATAATGCCTATAACGTGTCCTAAAGTTTGTGTTGTGTACATCAGATTCCCTGATTTTGAGCTAATCATAGCCTGACGTGAGATTAATTTTGGAAAAGACCTTTGCTCCCTGTAACTAGTTGAACAGATCATCGATTCGTGGCAGAGGATACTTATTCTTAATGGTCACCTTATTAAGCCTCCGGTAGTCAATGTATATGTGCCATGCTCCATCCTTCTTTTTTATAAATAGAATCGGTACTCCCCTTTGCAACAAACTTGGCCTTACATACCCCTTCTCTAACAGTTCTGCCAATTGTTCCTTAAGCTCCTTTAGCTTAGCTGGAGCCATTCTATACAGTGGCATGGAAATGGATGCGGTACTTGGAATCAAATCGTTGGCGAATTCAATTTCCCTTACTGTGGCAACCCAAGTAATTCTTCCGGAAACAAGTCTGGAAATTCCCTCACGATTGGAAAATCTTCTAACTTTCCTTCGTTTACCTTGGTGTCCACAACATGTGCCAAGAAGGCTTGATACCCTTTTCTCATAATCCTATTAGCTAGCAAAGCTAAAGTAATTCTTGATGATAGTGTTTTTCTGTCTCCCTTAAAAGTCATCTTTTTACCTTTTCCAAGATCAAATTCCACCTCTTTGAGGCTACAGTCTAACTTTGCATGATATTTCTCCATGGTATCCATTCCAAGTATACTATCTAGGCCCTTTAAATCTAAAGGCATTAAGTCCACTACTAATCTAGCACCATCAATAAAGAGTTCACAATCTCTATATGCTTGACTTATTATCACATTCCTCCCTATATGAGTACTAACAATCAATGGACAATTTAATGGCACCAAATTAACACCATATAATGTCTTGCTTGCAAAAACAAAAGAATTTGTGGAGCTAGAATCAATCAATAAATATACTTCTAAATTAAATAACTAAGCCATACCCATAACAACTTCAGGTGTGGATGCAACTTCATCTCTAGTTATGGAAAACACCTTTGCCTATTCTTGACCCTTTGGCCTTCCTGGAGGAATAACCTTCTTTGTCGCTCCAAAACTTCCCACCTTAGTAGCTGGCCTGGTTCCTACTATTTCAACTCTCTTTGGGACTTGCATCTGTAACCCATTTTGTCTTGGTACGTGGGGATATTCCATGACCATATGTCCTTTCTCTCCGCATTGGAAACATACTCTAAGTAACTTGAGGCACTCTCCTCCCACAATACTCGCATTAGGGTTTTGTATACCTACTACTCTCCATCCTTCTATTGCCTCCTACAGTTGAGGCTTACACTAAAGTTGTCTTAGCTTGCTTGTTCTTAGCAGAGTCACTACTTCCCACTTCGTTCTGCGTGTGGAAAGTCCTTATACTCCTCTCAGCATAGGGTCACCCATTCCCTTCTTGGAAGATTGTTCCAGGTTCTTCCTCTTCCTGTTTATTTCATCCTTTATGTTCTCCAGCTTCTTAGCTTAGAGTGTAGCATCTACTGACAGCTGGTAGTCACAAAAATTGTGCATCAATACTTTCTCCTTGATCCCCAAATGAAGTCCTCTCTCAAATTTACTACACTTATCCTCCTCATTCTCAACAATGTTGGCCACATACCTTCAAAGCTGGTTGAACTTCAGTTCATATTCACTCACACTTATATCCCTCTAGGTAAGATTTAGGAATTCTCTTGCCTTCTCTTAGACATAGACTTTAGAGAAGTATTTCTTCCTAAAGGCTTCCAAAAATTTCTTCATGACAATATCGGTTGTATGACTTGTCTATAGGGCACTGATTCCCAGACTATAAGGCACTGATTCCCACCAATGGATTACGTCCCCTTGCAACATGCTCATTGCATAATCCAATTTCTCCTCAACGAAGCACTTTATTTGATACAAGACTCTCTCCGTCCTTCTCAACCATGCTTCAGCCTCTTCAGGATTCATAGTACCGTTAAATTCTACAGCCCCATCTTACAGAGCTTATCATACTTTCTTCTTCTTTCCACTAGAGCTTGCACTAGAACTTGTGGCACTTGGCCTATAGCATGCGTGAAAGCCTGAGCAAAGGCTTAAAAGAAACGTAGATCCATGGGTTTACTTTGGGCATAGGAGGAGTAGGCAGTGGCACTTCATGTTACACACTAGGTGCCTCAGAATTATGAGTAGAGTGTGTCCCCACGTCTTATGGGATATGAGATTCATCTGCACATCCTTGGAGAGAGTGAGATCAAGTCATAGCCTCTCGAGTTCTCCTTTGAGGTGACAAACTAACTCCTTCAATTTAAAATCTTTAGTTCATGTTTCATATCAGGTTTAAACTTTGCATATGTGCATGTAAAACCTTCTTAACTCATGCTTCATGTAAAACAATTTCAAATCATGTGAAACAGTACAAAAACAATGCATGTTGTTCATTTAAATCAATGCATACTCATTTCAGGTTTTAAAATGACCCATTTCATTCCTAGGATACTCTTAAATCTATTTGCTCTGATACCATATAAAAGTTAGGCCCTATTTCTAGAATCTAACTATTGAATCAAACATGAGCACATCACCCTATAAGATTCTTTTAATGGAATCTCATTAGCAAACATAAGTTCATCTTCATTCTCATAACATCCCAAAATTCCATATTTGAACACTTGATATTTGACAATCTATTCTTATGTTTATATCCCCATTCATTACCCTAACATATTACCCATTTTTATCTCTTATTTTCACATTAAACTAAGTACATTTCAAGCTCCATTCAAGCCTAACTAAATTATAGGAAAGCATCAATTAGTCCAATATATATATATACATGGTTTTGGACAATTATCATAATTTTCACTATGGATGTTGAATTAAGGCCATTTAAGAACAATTTCAAAGAGAACTTCAAGCTCTACAACTTACATGAAGACACTGAAGAGAGATTTTATAGTTTAGAGGGTTAAAATTGCACATTTATAAAATTATCTCAAGATATATATCCCTCCAAACAAACATGAACTGAGCTAAAACACTAAAATTCTTGAGATACTCAACGGACATTTACGGGCCAAATTTCAAATTTCAAACTCCTACAAGTTACCTATGACCCATCTTATGCATATCTATCATTTCTAACTTATTTTCCTCATCATTTCCCCTTCATTGTCACTTCCATTTCAGCTCAACATCATTTACAACCAAATCATAATCTATGTTTGCTCATCAACCTAAAAACATAACATTCAAACATATACATATTCATCATAAGTTCTTGCACATGTTCAACTCCCTTTATCACCTTCATTTCATCTCTGTAACTTATCACACTAATTCTTCCCCCTTCAAGACACCATAGTACTTTTTTTATATTCGATCAAGTTAGAAAAGGGCCATAAAGTGTCCAACATACACCTTGTACAGCATCACTAGTTTTTAACAATCATATCTTTCAAATCTAATCTCTAAAAATTACGTACTTTATATCATTGGAAAGCTAAGAGGAAAAACTACAACTTTCAAGAAGACAACTTTGTCTATATCAATTTAGATTAGTACAGTTTTTCCCTTGAAGTCAGAACACGAATTTTACCCCTATGAATGCTTGAAAATGCAATGTGAAAACTTGAAAAGTCATGAGCAAAACATAATTATATTTCATTAACTTCAGAAGAAAAGAGTTTTAAAAAGCTTTAATGGGAATTTCAAGATCAAAATACATCATTGGTCTCATAATCCAAAAATACAAAATATCCATGAGTGAGTGATATTTGAAATGTGACTAATGCCTAGAGTTTTTCCTATACTAACTTAAATACAAAATATGCAGATTTGAAGTGATACTTTGATGCTCGATCACTCGATCTCTTGCTCGTCTCCTAGAGATGGGGATGAAGGGAGGTGAGCTAGAAGCTCGTGGGTAACAAGTTTATAGTAGAGAAACAAGAAAAACCATTGAAAATATTGATTGTCATAGTAAAATACACTGAATCTATAAAACACGTATTTCTCATTTTCTCAAGCTTGTCAAACAATTCATAAACAACATAAGACATGTATATCTCAAACTTTTCAACAACTTATACACAACATAAGCAATCATAATGGTTTGGGTAGTCCATATATATGATGGATTTCTTGCGAAGCTTTAATAAATATGAGGGAGTTCTTGCGAAGCTCCAATAAATATGAGGGAGTTCTTACGAATCTTCAATAAACATGAGGGAGTTCTTAAGAATCTCCAGTAAACATTAGGGAGTCCGTGAAGGAGCTCCATACCACTAGCGGGCAGGCAGGAGAAGTCTTTAACATGGTCAACGTGCACGTGACATAACATAAAGGACCACCATAAACCCACACACAAACATAAGTTTCATGACTTGTCAACATATTGCACAAAAGGCACATTTCAAAAACATGATTTCCATCAGCATGATATATTTCAAATACAATTTCCTCCATCATTTCATAAATCATCATCAAGATTCATATACCTAACATATAGCAAATACGTCAATCATTAAAGAAGCAATAAATGCAAAATTTATTAAACATTTGAAATCATTTAAATCTTTTGATTCGAAAAAATATTCATAGCTCATTAACTCAACTATAAATATATAACCCACCTAGATTCCTTGGTTAAAAACTTGTTTAAAATTGCCCCTCCTCTTGCTCCTCTTGCCTTGCTTGATTTCCTTCAACATTAGCAAAAGTCCGATTTGATTGGGAATATCAATTGAGAATCCAAAAAGCATATTTACTAAAATTGATTCTAAAATACTTAAACTCGTGTATTTCCTAAGCTTCATAGACCAAAACCCTTCTGAAAATACAAAGGATTAAAAATGGGCTTACCTTGAATCTTTATAAAAAAAAAAGAGATGTTTAGCTCAAATGGAAGCTCTTCTCTTCCTCTTTCTTTTTCTCTTCTTGGATACCCTCAAAATCACTCTTAAAAACGGAGAAAAGATGAAACTTTAACTTTTTCCTTTTTCTTTTTCTCCCATGGATGTCTCTCTCTCTCCTTTCTTTCTCTTTTCTATTTTTCTCTTCTTCTCTCCCTTTATTCACGTTTTTCTCCTTTTAATGTACATGACAACATTTTTCCTTTTCCAATTCTACCCTTAATAAGTGCTAAATGTCTACTTTACCCTTCCTTTAATGCTTCATGGCTTTTATACTTAAGTGACATACCAAAATGTCCCTTAATACATTCTTAATGCTTTAATTTCCCAAACCAATGAAATAAAATCCTACTAACACTATAATAAATAATTAAAATCCACTAATCATTCTATCATGACCTCATAATCCATTTAAATCATGCTTAACTTAAAAAAGAAAATCAGGGGCCAATAGACTTTACCAATGGCCAATCGCTACTAACTTGAGCCATCACCCGCAGTGGTTGGTGTGTAGCTGAACCAGTGACATTGTGCCATTAGTTCCAAGGCTGCTAGAGGGTGACTAAGTGACACCATCCATGGCATCATCTGTGGCATCGCGAGCAACACCAGTGAGTGTCGTCGAGGGATGCCCTCATCACCAGCTTCACAGATGGGCGATTAAAACAACATTCACAAAAACAAATCGCAAATGCTAGCATCGCAAAATAACACATGTAGATTCAATTTTCACAACAAGAAGGCATACATTCTGCTTCTGTTTTAGTGAATTTGTTTTGCAAGTACCAAAGAAAACACAACACCAATACGCAATCGCAAACTAGAGACACAAAATCCAAAAATGCATTGGTTATGCAGTTTTGCCTTCTTACTTTTCCAGGTCTGGGATTTCTCGATAAGCAAGAATAGGGAGGGCGTTGACGTAACAGTTAAAACAAGATACAACCAAAAAGAAGCATAAACAAAAATAGAAACTCAAGAGGCATATGCAAAATATAATATCCATAATCTTTTTTTGGGTCTTCGAAGGGGGGTTAATCCATTTGGCTTCCATAAAACTGAATGTTCAATTATTATTCAGTAATCAAAAAAATCATCAACAACACCAAACAAAAAAAGTTTCTGGGCTTCTGGGCTTTTGGGTTTTAATAAATACTCGATTTCCAGCCTATTGAAAAGAAATCCATATTGTTCTTTGGGTCTTTTAGGATTCTATTCTGAACTTTTCAAAATTTTGGTTTTATAATATGAACTCTTCATATTTTTCAATTCCAAAATTTTGTGATCAATCATAAGCAAATTATTTTATCATATTATAGAAATAAAGTTCGCTCTAATACCACTCTTGGAAAATTAGGTTGGGATCTAATCCCGATCGTAATGAAATAATTACTAAACTTTTTCGCAACCTTTGATTTCCTGAAAACCAAGATCACTTTAATTCTATAAATTGATTAACATAAATTTTAATGAAGCAGAAACTTAATTCATAGCTTATTTCAAAGCTTGATCTTTATCTTATTGTATCCCTGGAACTATTTCCAAAATGATCTGTCTCAACCACCGTAGCCGCACAAATGTCTAGCCTCTAACAGTATCCACAGAATAGGTTGAGAGTACTCTGTAACTCTTACATAAAGGATTAAGAAGAAGTGCTAGCTCTATAGAGCTTAAGCCTATTTATAATAAGCTTTGGACGTTTTAGTAATTTACTTGAAATTAAATTCTAATTTCAATTAAACTTTAATTAGAATTACAAATAATTATAATCAAATACCAATTATGCCCATATAAGATTCAATATCTCATATTGATCCTTATTTAGTAAATATCTCTTATTTAATTATAAATTTTCTCAAACTTTACAATCAAGTCCAACTTGATTAAGTTAACTTTGCTCTCTTCAACCTATTCTATATGCAAGACCTATTAGGTTCCCAAATATGTCAGAAATAATTATAAATTCTAATTATAATTCATAAGTAGTATCAAAACATAGCAGTCCCCATGCAAGATAACTTTGATGGCCTCAAGTCAAAGGATAACTTATAAAATCATCACAATGAGAATTCCATAGACATATAAGTAATGTTCTAAATGGATTTCTAATGTCGAGTTTGTTCAGTGAACTTATTCTCTAACAAGCACCCACACATTTGTTTAAGTATCTCTATACTTTAGCCTATGAGATCGACTACTTCCTTTATAAGGAAAAATATAACGTGCGTTAGTCTTTTTGCTTTCTATTAATGTTTAATCTTAATAGAACAATGACTAGGAACATTTAGGAATAATACATAAATGCAATATGAATCTCATAATTATAATCTCATATTTGCAATGTACAATTATTCTGTGGACTTTATCATATGCATCTAAACATGTACAAGATAAAGAATGCCTTTAAATAATTTGTCACTAAACTACAACCAAAGCGATTGGCTGTAAGGTATAAACCAACAATTGGATCATCTTAGTTGAAGTTATTTTAGAGGTTTTTGTTAAGTAATTTCTAGCTTAGTCAATTGAGGTTGTTTTTCTTCAACGAATCTTCTTTTGATGGTACAAAGTTGTCGACATCATCGATCAATCTATCTAGAGTCCTGGTTGTGAATTCCTATAAAATATTACATATAGTTATGAAAAATAATAAATAGAAGTAGATTCTAACTTTTCCAACCTCTTTAAATATTTAATGGTCTAATTTTAAAAGAACACAACATCCTAATTTCTCACTATTTTCTTATCTGTTAGATCATATAATTGTTAGCCAAACTTATCTTTTCGTGAGCCAAGGTAGATAGATTATTTATTTTTTAGTTGATTTTAGTTCCCATCCTTAGGAATGTTAACGAATGCTCAACAAATGAACACCTTCAAATGATTTTATGAGACCTTCTTGCCCAGTCATACTTCCTTAGGGATATCTCTATGCAAAGGTTTTGATGGTGAAAGATTGATAATGTCAACAATAGTCTTCGCAGCCTCTCCCCATATTGTATTTAGAATTTTAGTGTGGGAAAGCATGCATTAAACTCTTTCTACAATAGTTTGGTTCATTCTTTTGACTATAACATTCAATTATTTTGTCTTTGGTGGTGTCTTTTCAAGCCTAACATTATTTATCTTATAGTGTACTTCAAAAGGAAAAATGATAATCTCCATAATTATCATTTTCTACCATAGTGGTGTTCTTATCTCCATTTTTCTTGAGGCCAATTTGTTTTGTTTAACATCAGTCTTTTTTATCTCTCTTCAAATTTCAACATTCAACCTTTATATGACTCAGTTTTCCATAATAGTACTTGAGGATCTTTGAATTTGATTTAGATTTTCCTCTTAACTTATCATGACCTTGGCCTTTACTTTTCCCATAAATCTTACTTCTTCTATACCTCATTTTAACCTGATGTATCTTATCCATTTAGCAAGTTATTTGTAACGGTATCTAAGGTGAACGTCCCTTCTAAGGTTGAGTTACTAAAAGTCACAACCAACCTTTCCTAACTATTAAGTTAGAAGCCTAGGAGTAACAAGGCTTGCAACTCATCATCAATCTTTATCTTGACCTTTGGTAGTTGGTTAAGTCCTTGGAAATTATTTAAATGCTCAATCATGATTTCATTATCCTTATACTCCAAAATCATCAATCATTGCACCATATGAGCTTTATTATAAGGTGTCTTCTTTTGAATAATGGATTTAAGCTTTGTACATATCTTCTAGGCATTATTGTAGGTTGACATTACTCAAGCAAGTATTAATACAAACCATGGTAATGACCTTTCAGTTCAAAAGCTCCCAATCTTTTCCACTCTTCCTTTTTATTTTGTTTTGGTTTATGATTGGCTCATGTAGATCTTTGCAATATAGGTGGCCCTCTATCATTAGCTTCTAATAGGAGTAGTTTTTCATTATGAGCTTGAACACCATCATAAGTAAAGATACTCTCCATTTTGAATCACCAAAAGGGCAATAATACTTTAACCTAGTTCTGGTACCACTATTGGAAAATCCTAAGAAAATTTCCCCTTTATATGATTAAGATTGGCAATAGGAAATTAAGTAGAGTAAGTGAAGAAAAAATAACACCAAGATTTTAATGTGAAAAACTCTCTCAATGTTAAAGGAAAAAACTATAAGACCCAAGGTCTAAATATATGCTTCTACTATAAAGTAAAATTAGAATGATTTTCTTAAGCAAGTGCCCTCTCAATCTTGCCTAGCTAAGATGGTTTACTATACAACTCTCAACAAGTTAGTGGAACTCTCTTTCTTGCTAGATTGAGAAATAGGATGTTCTTAAACTTCTTCAGTTAATATGGCTCTCTCTCTTACTTTCTTAAAGTGGATCTCTCACTTGGATGTGAAGTTCCTTCTATAGGTCCTATATTTATAGATGGCAATATATAGCCAAATGAAGACGTAAGAAGGTAGAATTATCCTCCATCTTTCAACTACTTTGATTAATTACTCATCTCTTAACTACCCTAGTTAATTGCAAAAAAATTCTAGAAAAAAGAGACAAATTGTCCTAATTACTTTTTGTGGTGTCCCACCAATTATAAGGGACCCAACAAGATGCACGTCCAAGATTTTAAATAATTCCTATAGTATTAAAGTTGATTTAGACAAAGGAGAGGGGCTAGAGGAATATTCCTCTCAGTTGTAGAAAGTTTGATGATAATTTTGGACTTTATTCTCAAGAAATTCACCTTATAAAAATTTCTTATCATCATCTTTTTTACCTAAATTATTTTCTTATTATATCTAGATCAAGGTTGACAAATGAAGAAATTTGTTATTCCTATCTGTTAAGGATATCCAATTCTCATTTAATTGTTAAAACCAGTAAGATCTTCCTACTCTAATATAAGTTTATATTCCTTTTATAGTCTCTCGTACAATCTAATTAAATATATATTGGAATAAGTTGCCAAAAATTTCTTCTTCCTTAGATTATGGTTAGCAGTCTCTTTTCCCTTCTAGCTGTATTACCAAAGGTCGATGTACTTTAATCCAGCAATATACTTTCATTGATTATAAGAAATTAGCAAAGGAATATAGCCAGATAACTTGAACAACTGCTCTATAAACTGGGTGAGTAAGCCAAGTTAACTGTTTGTATTTTTTAACTCTGTTTTAATTGTTAATAAAGTTTCGTGAATATAATTGTCGATCTTAATAAGAACTCTAAGTACTAGGACTAACTGTCTTTTTATTATTTAATCTAACAAATAGGTGACTAATTTAGGAAAAAAAACATTTATGGAACTAAAATAACTAATATAAAATAACAAACCAAAGGAAAGAATAAAAATAGGACAACCAAATGATAATGAAGATCTAAATGTAGAATCTCCTAGAATTTTTTTATGCCCAAATTTATCTTAATTCAATAATTAAACCTAATTCCTTGAATTAACAAAATTTTCAAATTTATAGCCATTTTTATAAATACAATAATGAATCTAGTTCCAATTTTAATTCTGGTACAATACATTATCAGTCAATAGTAAGTAATTTTTTAAAATTCTTAAAATTACAAAATGGTCCTTGAATTTTATAAAATTACAAAATACCCCTTAATATATTGTGATACATAATTTTTAATTTCAATTGTAAACACTTATCTTAACTCCTTCTTCATTTGAACAAAACACCAAGGTGATAAGAAATTAGCTACAGAGCTTATAATGGTAGGAGGACACAAATTCTTACTATTGATGAAATCATTTCTCAATAAATTCAAAACCCATACATGATTTTAGTTACTTTTTTCCTTTCTACACAGTTTCATCAATGCAGGAAAGTATCTAACATCATCAATTATTCATGACAATTACAGATCATTGAATTCGTAGAAAGTTTTAGACTAATCAATATAGAGTTAATATGTTAAATTAATCAATATTGATTATTTATGAAATATAAGAACTTAAAAAAAGAAATACTTTAAGTAAAACAAAAATCTATGTTTACAACAAAACCTAATAAGGTTACAAATAGATTTTTGAATCCCTTTGAATCAGAATATTTGGATTTATCCATTCATAGGTTTAGTTCCAACACCAAAAATAGAAGAAAAGATGAAAGATGAAGAGAAAACTACAAAAAAGATAAAAATAGAATGATGTAGAGAAGTGATGGACGTGTTTTTCCTCCTTTCTTCCTACTCAAGACCTAATCTCCCTTTATCTTATAGAGGTTCCTATCTAAACAAATCTAAATCCCTACATATTAGGGTTGGAAATAAGTTTTTTAACTGAATTCAAACTCTTGGGGTGAATATGGCATTGGGCATGATTTCGCCTTATCCACTGTAGTAATTTGTCCACTTTTTCCAAAATTTGTGATTTTCGAAAATAATGCTCTAATCTCAGATAATCTCCACTTATCACCTCCTAAAACAAAATAAATATAATTTTCCAATTTAAACAAAAAAATAAGACAAATAAAAGAGATAGATATAATTAATATAACCAAATAACATCTTAACACAAACTCCAAATTCCAAATCTAGGAATCCAATTAAACAGTCTTGATTATAAAAGGTACCTCGTAATAGGCAATGGAGATGTAGCTAAAGAAGGATTTGGCAATAAAACTAGCAAAGGAGCTAATAGAGGAGATTGTGATGTAACTAGCAATAAAGTTGGAAGTAGAGCTAGTGCTGAAGCAAGTGCGAACTAGTAGCAGCAGGCATAGCGAGAGCAACAAAGGCGATGATAAGCTTGTGAAAGGAGGAAACTAAAGTGAGAGTCAAAAAGGACAACATTGTAAGTCTTCTGAGTAGTGAATTGTGTTTCAGGAGTGAATCAATGAGATTAAGAACCAAAGAGGGATAGAGAGGGAGGCTTAGGTTAGTAAAAGTTATATATTTTTAATTTAGTTCAAAACTTTTCAAAATTTATAATTTCATTCAATGGTTGACAAATATTTTGAGTACCAACTAATACTATGACTCGATACAGTACTATAGATTATAGTACCACTTTTTAGTTAGCATAATATGATAATTTATATGTTGGTTATAACCATACTTTATCCTAAGACATACAATCACTACCTTTAAGTTGATTGATTGAAATCTCTTTCTAATTAAAATACCTAAGAATAAATTAACTTGTTCAAAGAATTTCCTTGAACAGATTTGACTGTAACCCAAGAGGTTTTTTTTATCTTTATGATTATATATAATACTTATTAAGCCAAAATATGTTCATACATATGATTTCTTAGACCCTATATATATAATTTGAACTTGAATCAAAACACTGGCATATTTTAATTCAAATCTTAGGCTTATTATTTGCCTAATATGCCATATGTCTTACATGGCACATGTCTCTAATGGATCCTTTCTGATTATTTCATGTATAATATGAGAAATTACAATATCAATCACATTTAAAAAGAAATAGGTATTATCTTTATCAAGAGGAGGTATCATGACTTCAAATATCTTAAAACCTCCCTCCTCATCCTTTACCCTTAGGATTAACTTCTTATTATATACATCTATCACAACTTTAGTAGTAGTTGGGAGAAAAAAACCTAAGATCAAAGAAACCTCTACATCATCCATCAATATACACATTCATAAAATTAAGGCAAAAGATGACTTATCAACCATAACCAAATGATCTTTTTAATGCCCTTAAGATACTTTGTTGACCTATCTACCAATTAAATACTCATCCTAGTTAGTATATATTCATATAATTCTAACTTCTTAAACATATCATATAACATGAAATTAATACTAGTTTTTAAGTTCTTTAAGGCCTTTTTAATTGATAAACTACCAACTTCGCTCAATAAGAAACTGGGTTTAATTCTATAAGATCAAACTACACCTATAAGGCTTAAGGAATGATAGAAAGGAATCAAAAAACTAAGACAATAGATTTATAATAATAAATAGAAAAATAAATAAATAAATTCAAGATTCATACCTTTGAATTGAAAGGTTTAAATGACAACTATGCAATCAATTGTTAAAACCAATAGGCCTTCAAATTGTTCATTTGAAAATATGGAAACCTTCTCATTGGAAGATCATGATAATTCCTAAAAATCAAAATTTTAGATCAATATACAAAATTCCTAATTAAATTTGAAAATATACTTCTTTTGGTTGATCTATATCATAATTTATTCTCTTAAGATGATATATACAAGCTAAGATCTTGTCCAATGCTACATTAAAATAACAAACTTTTAATCAAATAAAGACTCCATTATTAAGAGGTACGTCCACAAATTTTGTATAATTTCTACTATCACATTACAAATTCCCCTAGCATAGATCGACTTGTAGATCAATTCTTTGGATCCTTCCTTTCTTCAAATAGCATGGAGAGGCTTATTTATCTTATAGTTTACGTGCTTTAAATGTTTTTGGTTTTATTGCTTATTTCTTTGTCTGATTCAATAATATGGAAAGAAACCTCTATAAAAAATGGTGATTCCATTTTAAGAGAGTTAAAAGGTACTATCTCGTATAACCATTGAATACTTCTTGGTCTCTTCTCATTAAAATGAGATCCTTTTAAGAATTTAACAAACTTTGGCATTGATAAAGGAGTTTGAACAAAAGGTATAATATGTAATTATTTAAAAATCTCTAAAAACTTACCAAATTACTCTTCCATTTTATCTTTCTTAAGTTTACTCAAGTATAAAATTTTCTATTAGTACTATTTAACTACTTTCTTCTTTATATCCTATTTCTCTTTCTCCTTCTCCTTTTCCTTTGATTCTTGCACAATAACCTTTTCTTTTTAATTTTCATCTCCTTTTACTTTTTAAATTCACTTAATCACTTATTCCTTCAAGATGAACTTAGTGTTCTTAGACAAAGTACATGAATATCATTCAAAGATAAGCTTAGCAAGTTGTCTACTTTGATTTTCTAAGTTATGAATGGAAGCTACTTAAATCCGGAAAGATGCTTTTGTATCTTGGAAAAGAGCCTCAGATGTGGTAATGACTTTTATCATGAGCTCCTTACGACTTGCCTTTCCTTATTGCTATTATTATTGATATCCAAGTTAAGTTTGATTGTTCCATAAAAATTATGATGATTTCTCCACCTTTGATTATAGTATTATTGTAAATATTATTTTGAGGTTAATTCACTATAAAATCAACTTGTTTAATTGAATATATTTTGTTGCAAGTCATTTGACATTTATGATTAATGTGTACCCTACCACAATATTACAATACATCATTCATACTAGTTAAACTGCCAAACTCATAATATCAAGCATCTTGCCCAAGGTTTCTAGCTTCACATCTAAATTTTTCACCATATTAACATTATAGATACCACCTAATTTTGGCTTTATCCTTAAATTTATTTATAACTATATTCTCATTTTTCTTACAATTCCTTAAAAGTTTAAAGTTGGTAGTCCTCTTTGAAAATGCATCAATCAAACTCAATCCATTGTTAAATTTTTGCATTTATAATCCTAAATCAAGTCCATAGTGTTGTCATTTTTATGATAAATCTTTCAATCTCTCTTGAGTATCATATAATGTCTCACTCTCTAAACGTTGAAAGGAAAAGTGTCATTCCTGAGTTTTAATCATCATATTAAAGGAAAATAACTAGCTAAAATTCTTATAGTAAGACCAGTTCAAGTGGTAATAGATCCAAGAAGTAAGGATTTCAACTATGATTTGGTTTTGTCCCTTGGTGTAAAAAGAAACAACCTCAAACAAATTGCATCCTTCATAGCTCTATTAAAGTATCATATATCTCAAAATTGTTAGTGATGTGTGCACCTGAATCCTTATCCAGTAATTCATCAAATTGCACAACTTATTGAACTACCTAAATCATGTTAGGTTTTATCTCAAAATTATTAGCTCCACTTTTGGTTTAATAAAGCTAGAATATGTCCTCATAAGTAACAGTCTAGTATAGTCCCTTATAGTATGTTGTCCTCCTTATACTACCATTATATTTGGTAGTTGTAACATCAGTTACCTAAATACTAAAATTCAACATACAAACACAAGAACAAGAATGAAAGTTCTAAAATAAATAGAAAAGAAAAGGCATTGCTATATGGTTCCTGATAATAATGTCAAAAAATTTATTGAGTGCATTTTTAAATTATGTTAAGTTCATTAGGCAAATGCACATATCATTCTTGTAGAATACTTATGTAAATATAATGGTCAATTTCATAAGGATTACAATGATTAGTACCACCCGTCTTTCCATTATCTAATCTAATAGATGAATGATTGATTTAAAGGAAAAAATTTTACAAAATTAAAATATTTAATCTAAAATAATAAAGTAGGATTATCAGTAAGAATGGAACAATAATTAAGATCTAGATGTAGAAGCCCTCTAGAACTTTTATGTGGCCAAAATTATTTGATTCAATAATTAACGTTAGTTTCTTGAACCGTTATAAATTTTAAAGTTATAAATATTGAGACATACAATGTTTATCTTTAAGTTGGTTTATTGAAATATCTTTATAATCAAAATTCTTAATAATACTTTTAACTTGTTTTGTGAATTTTCTAGATAGATGTGACTCTAACCTAGAAGATTTATATGGTACTATCTTTGATTTCAAGTAACTTTTATTATTCATGTCGTGATCTATTCATATATATGATTTATCAATCCTTATATATGAAATCTAAAAATAAATCAAAATGCTGGCATATTTCAATTGGCCAAAGGTATTAATTGCCCGTAATGTTTCCTAAAAGTTCCACGTTAGTCTTTCCCGCTATCTATAGCAAAGTTACATGAAATCTAAAAATAAATAAAAATGCTAGCACATTTCAATTGGAAAAAGGTATTAATTGCCCGTAATGTTTCCTAAAAGTTCTACATTAGTCCCTACCTCTATCTATAGTATCACATTACACTTTAACATTAATGGTACAGACATTACCCTAAATCCTAGGAAAGTTTTTGTCATTTTCTAGTATATAGGTCATCAATTTAGCCCATATGATATCATAATTAAACAATATGGGCCAACCAGACATTGATGTAATCTAACATTAGTTAAAGGTGTGATTTTTCTTCTTATCGTTTCACAAAAGGTCTAAATAAGTCTATTATTATTTCTTGTACTACTTTTAACCCTTATTTAGTGTGCAATGAATACTATTTTAGTAACATTAGAATTTGTTGCGATAGCAGAGATGACAATAAGGTCTTACTTAGACCTTTCATGAAACATTGTAATGCAATAAACACTTTTGACTTATTTCTATTCAACCATAATAAGTAGTGATGAATAATTCACAAGACAACTTAGGTATTTCATTAAATTAAAGAATCACTCTATCCAACATGGGTTTTATCCAATCTAGATCTATCTTAATTTAGTTTATACTAAGAAAAAGAAAACCAACAACAATAAAAAAAACACAAAATAGAATAACTAGTTCTCATAGATCTTGATATATTGATATCTTCACTTAAATCTTGATAAAATTTCCTTCTTTTTCCTATAAAATTGCTTCCTTCTTGTCTAAAGATGATCCAATTTGCCCCCTAATGATGTGTTATAACATGTTGCTTCCTAATATCAAAAGATTCCCTTTTATTCTCATAAAATCCTAAAAATTCAAAGTAACTTAACTAACATAGGACAAATATGGAACCATGTTGGTTTCGTGTTCCTACCTTACAAAAAATTATAAAGCTTCAAAAAAAATAAACAACATATTAGGTACAAAATATAGAATCAGGTTTGACTCGTGTTGTTGGCATTTAACACAACTTCACCAAAATGTCATGTTAGTGACTTTTATTTGACATATGTTCCTTCAAAATCAAGTCAAAACTTCTTCAAATTAGCTCTAATTTGTCTTAATTTGTTTCTTCTTTATGTAAGAGCTAAAATAAGCCCTATAAATGATATATAAATTTCATTAAGTACTAAACTAGTAAACATTATCCAAACATAAGTAAATGTTCCTAAAATCATGTGAAAAGCAGAACTTAATCAACACTTATCACATGCATCTGAAATCCAAAAAGTTTCTTTAATTTTTCTATGACTGAGAAATAGTAGAGATCAAAATAAAGAAATCATTTGAAAAAACAATAGGAAGTTAAAGTATCAGTTGCCAATTCAAATTGCATTTGACTTAAAGTATTAATTGCCAATTCAAATTGCATGACTCATTTTAAGTGTTTAGTTATATTAGATTCTCTTAGTATCCTATTTATCTATATAAATGGAAACCCAAGAAAATGTAAATCAATAAGGTAACAATAGTTCATAACTTCCACAAATTTCTCATATCTTTATCATAACCATTACCACTTTGTTTGTATGACTTATAAAGGGTCTTCTTAAAGCCCTAAATTAAAATCCAAGGAATTTATTTTAAAAGTTGATTAGTAATCATAAGGTTTCAAAAAATTTCTCATAAGCAAATTTGAGGGCTACTATAGTCTTATTTGAGTGTCACTTCTGATGTTACATTTTCGCGCATAGCGTTAGCTTCATAGATAGAATAAAAATCCTCCCTCTGTAAAATCTAAATACCTATTAAGATTCACTCCACCTCAATAAAAATGTAAGAAGAGAACCTCGTTCACCTAATAATTGTTAGCTTTAACTCTAGAGATTTTTGTTTATACGATTATTTGGTAATTAGGATTTAAGAATATAGAGATGTGTAAAAATATTCTTCGCAATATACATAAAGAGTGCCTTTAGATACACTACATATCTTGGGCGATAAGCAATGCAACTCATATCCAACTTATATTATAATTCATACTAGGAAGCCTAAATATAGATTATATCTCAACCTTCTCCTAATACTTCCCCCCAAGTTGGTGCATGAAAGTCAGGAATGCCCAATTTACCTAGCAAATAGGAAATTTGTTTAGCACATAGTGCCTTGGTGAAAATGTCTGTAAACCACTGCAGACATAATTTATAGAAATATTAGAAGCCATTAACTACTCTTTAGTATAATGACAATCAATGTTAATATGCTTTTTGAATTCTTGAAACATAGGATTAACAGTAGTATAAAGAGTGGCTTGACTGTAACAAAATAACCATATAGGCTAGGAATGGAATACTCACAGAGAAGCTAAAAGCTATTTCAACAAAACAAGTTCATAAATAGTGATTGTTATAACACGATATTTTGTCTGAGTTAAGAAACGAGACATAATAAGTTGCTTCTTTATCTTCTAAGAAATAGGAGATAATGAATGGTAATCAAATAGTATATGGTAGACTAACGAATAAGCGGATAAATACCTCAATCTGATGTTGTGAAATCAGCAGGGGATTTCATCTCGACCGTAGCAGAATAATTATAAAACCTTTTTATATTTTGCTTTCTCAAAAATCAAGATCAATTTAATTTTATAAAATGATTAACACATAAATCGTAATTTGTACCTTATTACAAAGTTGGAAGCTTTTCTTGTTGTATCTAACAAACTATTTCTAAAACTGGTTTGTTCTAACCACTATAGTTGCACAAATTTCCAGTCTCTAATGCTATCTATAGAATAAGTTAAGAGAGCTTTGTAACTTTTATAGAGAGGGAAAGTAAGAAGTGCTAGGTCCATTAGAGCGTAAGCCTGTTTATAACAAGTTTTAGACATTTTAGTAATTTAATTAAATTTTAATTTAATTTTAATTAAACTTTAATTAGAATTATAATTTTATATAAATAATTTTAATTTTATAATTCTAATTAAATATCAAATATGCCCTAATAAGATCTAATATCTCATATTGATCCTTATTCCTTAAATATCTCATATTTAATTATAAAGTTTCTCAAACTTTACAATCAAATCCAACTTGATTAAAATATCTTTACTCTCTTTAACTGATTCTTTATATGAAACTCATTAGATTCTCAAATATATTGGTAATGGTTGTAAATTCTAGCTCTAATTCTTAATTAGAAATATATAAACTAAAACTCTTTTTAATTTATCTTTAATTCTCTAATTAAATAAGTTATAATCATATATCAAGATTGACATCTAGCAACACATTATGACCACTTAAATATTTAGGAATGACAAAGTAGTTTTGACTAAACTTTTCGTGTATGAATTTCCCATATAATTTAGTCTTTTTATCATGTAATGTTTCAGTTAAATAAAGCATGGATTAATATCTACTCTTTTTTAGTCTAATCATATTAGTTCTCCTTCATTAGCTATTGATTCAATTGATAATATTTGAAAACTATTTACAAAGTGTCATTCCACCTTGACCAATGATTTTGTGAATCAATACTAATCCAGAACAATAAAACATTCTCCCTAATTACTTTAGGGTGATGAATCATATCTTGGTCACACAATTACCTCCATATATTTCAAGTTGCATGCAATGAGTACCAATTGAACAGCCTATGATTAGAATAGGTCATAAGTACTATCAAAATATAGCAATTCATGTAGAGGCCTCAAACCAAAGGATTACTTATACAATCATCATAATGAGAATTTTCATAGACAAAAAAGTAATGTTCTAAATGAATTTCTAATATTGAGTCAGTTCAACGAACTTTTTCTCTAACAAATAGCCATATGTTTGTTTAAGTATCATCATACTTTAGCCTTTGAGATCAACTACCACCTTCATAAGAAAAAATATGACATGTTCTAGCCTTTTTACATTCTATTAAGGTACCGTCCTAATAAAACAATGACTAGGAACAATTTAGTGATAATAAATAAATGCAACATGAATCTCATAATTATAATCTCATTATAATTTAATTTGTAATGTATAATTATCTCAAGGACTTTATCATCCATCTAAACATGTACAAGATAAAGAATGCCTTTAAATAATTGTCACTAAAATACAACTAAATTAGTTAGCTATAGGGCATAAACTTACATCTAAATCATAATTAGTATATAACTGCAAATCACTGTTGGCTTAAAGAAATATCGCTTGTCCCAAGTGATCTTTTATATAGCGTAAGATATATAGGGCAGCATTAAAATGTTCCTATTTTAGGCTTACACAACATATTAAATCTCTTGGCAAGTAATTGTCAAGTACACTAAATACCCGTTCAATCATTGATAGGATGCAGGATTAGTCAACAAAGGTCCCCTATCTAACGCTAAAGTATGATTTTGTTTAATCGAAAAAGATTTTAGTTTGGCACTAACTAATCTAGCTTTAGATATCCAAAATTTACTTACGCTAACATGTGAACAAGCCTCACACACTCCAAGAAAATTCAATACCAAAAAATATTTCAACAAGCTTACATCCTTAATATAAAAGCAATTGTCAAGATAGAATTTGAAATTTGCACATGCTTTCGAATTATTTCCTGTAAGAATCAAATCATCCACATACACAAACATTAATAGAAAAAAGTCACCTTTCTTATATGTAAACAGTGTATGGTCTGCATTGGACTGTATAAAACTAAACTGGAAAAAGGTATGGGCTAACTTGGTGAACAAATTTTGAGGTGACTAATATAAACTATATAACAATTTCTAGAGGAGAAATAACCCAGAGGCAACTTCACATAAACTTCTTAATCACCATATAAAAAAGGCATTATTGACATGCTTTTGATATAGTTTTTAGTTACAATTATAACGAGCAAAGAACAGACAGTTACCATCTTCGCTACAGGAAAAAACGTCTTGTTAAAGTCAATTCCTTCAATTTGATGATTTTTAAAGATCATGAACCAAGCCTTAAATTGCTCTAAAGTGCCATCTAACATACGTTCTTATACCCATTTACACCCAATGGTATTCTTTCCTAAAGCAAGGTCCTCAATCTCTCATGTTTTATTTGCCTCAAGAGCATCAATTTCTTTTTTCATAGCTTCATACATCTTTTATAGCTTCTTGAAAATTGTGTGGCTCAACTTTGGTGGTTATAGCATATATAAGACTTTTATGGGTAATAGAAGAATTATAGAGTATGGGTAATAGAAAAATTATCGATCTTGGTTTTTCAATATGTGTAAGTTCTAATGATTAACTTCAATAATCCACAAACACACAGGTCATTCGCAGAGTACCTAAGGTGTCGATCTCGCAAGGAGAAATAATCTAGTCCTAAATCTAAGGCCGACACAATTCGTAAAAATTCAAAAGATAGAAAAACTAAATAAGAATTCAATTTAATCATGCAATTCAATCTAAAAATCAATTACGAAAATATTAACAATTTAGTTATTGCAACACACTCAAGAATTATCCTAAAGGAATTGAGACAAAGGAGAATCTTACTTATCTTTAACGCTAACCTAATTGATTATGACTTACTGGATTAGTAGTTCTAGACGATCCTAGGGTTGACTACTCTCTCTCGAGTTATAACCATTATCCCTAAATTATAAAGCATAATCAAATTATGGAAAATTGCAATTTCTCAATTAATAACCTATCCAAAACCATAATTAGATCTGAAGTTGTCCAATAAACTATCGGGAACCTATGCAAGATCTTTCTTCACACAATTACCGATTTGATTAATTTCTTATTCTTATTAAATCATCTAACTCTACCTAATTATGCAATCATAGAAATCAATCACAATAAATCCAATAAACATAAAAAACAATCAGAGTTCATTAAATCAAAGATTAGAAAAACCTAAAGATGAGTTTAGAACATCACAACATTCACAAATCCTATCATCAAAATGGCATTCCTAATTCTATACAATAATAAAAATGAAAAATAACAAGAAATATGATCTTAAATTGAGACAGGAGGAAGCGACATCAAGAAACTCCTGATCCGGGAAGTACATCAATGTCAGCTTTTTCTCCACTTCTCTCTTCCCTCTTCTCTTTCTCAATCTGTCAACAATCCTCTCTAAGGTTCCTCTCAAAATTGACTGATGCAAGAAGCTCCTCCATCTTCTTTGTCTTATTCTTTTTATACCTTTTTTGTTTTAGGCAGCCCTAGGGTTTTTCTGAGGTCCAAAAAGTTCAAAAACTCCCTCGCAACTTGACGTTTTTGAGTGTCTGTGCATCTGCTAGACGCAAGCCAAGACCGTGGCCCTAATTGAAGGCCATGATCGTGGGCCACATCTAAACCTTTTGTCACGATTGTGGCAAGCAGGACACGAGTGTGGCAAGTAGGACACGATCATGGGCCGTGTCCTAGGCTTCTGTCACAAGGGCCATGATCGTGGCTAACTCCAATGCTTCTATCACATTTGTGGCCTATTGTGCTAAGATCGTAGGCCATTATTTTTGAGACACTTATCCATTCTTCGATATTGACCCTAAAACACTAGTAAACATTTCAAGGTATCTCAAAAACATAATAATTAAACTTAAAGAATTATACTAACCCATAAAAACACTTAAAACACAAATAATTATCAAATAAACATAGTTCTAACCTAAACACATACTAAATGATTGAATTAACAATTAGTTACATTTCGAATTAAGCCCTAAAATATTCACACTTATCAATTATCATATGTAATATAGTTAGCTATGAGAAATGGTGTACCTGGGAAACTCGACTAGATAGATGAATTTGAAGCAAGGTTTATCACTCATTCGGACTTGTACATATAATCTTAAACATATGTAAAAGGCCTTCTCTCCCACTAAACATAAGGTTACTATACCATACTCCCCCTATCCGTTGCACTAGGTAAAGTGGGGGTAGATTGTGACTAGAAAGGTTGATCAAAAGTTTCCCCTTGTTAAGTTATGTTAGGTAACCCTCAATCATCAATAAAAACACATCAAAAATTAAAAAAAATTATTCACAATAGAGGGTACATCTTAAACCATATACAGGAAAACATATTCATGAAACACCATGCCTTTTGACATAAAAACACCATTTGTTTCTAAATCATAAACCATCCATCCCCTTTTACCTCAGGAATACCCCAAATATATACACTTCGTACTCATTACTGCAAACTTAGCTCAAGACCTAGGCTATTGTCAAGCAAACATAAACAACCAGATACTCAATATTATGAAATGAAGGCATCTGAGCACATAATAACTCAAATGAGGTTTTTTCCTTTCAAAGTATTAATCAGGGTCCAATTAATAAGATAACATGTTGTTAACACATATTCACCCCAAAAATCTAAAGGGAGATTAACCTAAAACATAGAGCTCGAGCAATATCAAGTATGTGATGATGCTTACACATAACCTGATCATTTTGTTATGGAGTTCCAACAAGATTATTTTAATAAAAAAGGCCATGCTTATGAACCTAAGATGAAAAATACCAAATTCTTTCGTGTTTCAATTATGTACAGAAGAAATTTTAACAAGATTGTAAGCCTGCAGGATAGCAACGAAGACATTAAATCTGATCAGGGGCTCTTCTTAAGATGGTTATATCCTTTTCTTCACAACTGATGGAACCTGATGTGGTTGAACAACCTTCGGAAAACATGAAGAGGATTCTAGCTACCATTATTAGGCAAGAAAGCAAGGAACCTCTGACATCCCCCTTCTCGATGCAAAAAGCAAGATCGATAGTCTTCAAATTGAACCTTTCCAAACCTCCAAGCTCGAATGGATTTACAACTTGGTTCTTTCAACATACATAAAACATTACGGGACAATTGTTGTTGTATTGGAGTTTTTCCATAATTCCAAAATTTTGAAAGAAATGAACAACAAATTAATTTGTTTAGTGCTAAAACAGAAACATCATATGAATATATGGCAGTTTCAACCAATTTCATGTTGTAACATAATATACAAAGAGATTGTAAAACTACTAGCTAATAAACTGAAATATGTTCTTATGGAAACTATTGAAGCCACCGAATGGGCATTTATTTCTGGTAGGAATATCGGGGATAACATTCTACTATTACAATAATTGTTGAAGACTACTCATCTGGGAGGAAAATAAGGAGTTGTATGTTGAAGATCTATTTCTGCAAAGTTTATGACATAGTAAAATAGAGCTTCATTAGAACTTTTCTAAAAATTATGGAGATGCCTATAGTTTTTGTAAATTGGATTATGGAATGAATTCAGCTTCTTTTTTTAGTGTTCTAGTTAATTGAATCCCTTCCAAGCCTTTTAAGAATTCAAAGAGAGTACGATAAAAGGATCCTTTATCCCCTTACATCTTCACCTTAGTAATGGAAGGCATGTCCAAACTTATTAGATCACTTACTATTTCTACTGGAGAAAAGTTACAAGCTTATCTCAGCTTTAGTGTGAAATTCTAGTGAACTAGGTAGAGCAACGGGGTTAAACATCCATCCACCCTTTCTGAGATATCTAGGGGTGACTCTGTCTTCTTCACAGCTAAAGTATGATTAATGTACTTCAATATTAGAGAGAATAAAATCCAAAGTGCTCTTTTGGCAAAATCGGTATCTATCCTACGTTGGGAGAACAACTCTAATAATTTCGGTACTTAGTCTTCATACACACTGGTTAGCACATATAGTTCCTCCTCGAAAGATTATTAAAGATATTGATCGACTGCTACAAGCATTTTTATGGTCTAGACTGTGTGAAAAGGGAAAAATGCAAGTGTAAAGTGGTGTGACATTACACTCTAGTGTTGAAGTTATATAAATATAGTGCCCTAGAAAGCAAGTATATTTACTTATAACTTAATTTTCTTCCAGTTACTTTTTGTAATGAAAATATTTATTATTAATAAAACAAAAGAGTTTGGTTTTATATGTATGAGCATAATAAAACTAGTCATAAGGTACCAAGATTCTTTTGTAAGTAATATACATATACATAGAGATGTATGAGAAACATGTATATTATTATAATCCAAAATATTTGATTCACAGTTGAATAATCAAGTTGGTCGCTTGATTATCGTTTAGACTGTAGTGTTGTGATTTATCTCCATGTAAGTAAAAGAGTTTACTTCAAGGGAATGATAAGTTTCATATTATGATAGTACTTGACTACCGATAATGGCACTATTAAATGAATCTGGAATCACTTATGTTTTAAAGAATAAAGTAGGCTGTTACTTCAATTTTAAAACATACACTTAAGCATTCATTTATTATGGACCACAATCTTAATGAGTGGTGAACTCATATGTGTTTCATTATAATTCTTGATATGATCGGAATGGATTTTTATAGAGTATCAATCCAGTGTATGCATGTTGGAATCATTAATTGAAACATATATTAGGGAACATTCACTCAAATAAAGAGTTTATAGTGATATCACCACTTCTAGATGTTTTATAGAGATTGGTGATTAAACTGACGCCAATAGCTTGATGGACTAGCTACCCATCAAGTCTTAACACCAAGATGAGATCTTATGTATTAATCACCATATAGAGAAAAACGGGAGATCTAAAAGAAAAAATCAACTTAAGGGCAAAACGGTAATTTTACCCTTTATTGTGCGGATGGTTATAATATGGTTCATATTAGAGTTTGCAATTGGACATTTTATTTGAAACATGTGTTCTCATAATATTTAATAATTCAAGAGTTCAACTAATTGTCTTTAGTGGAATGACATTTAGTTAATAAGCTGGAATTAATTATAATAAGATTAAAATAATTATGTGCTTATTGGAGCTTGAATTATGTAAGTCCAATTAGATTCCCCATTTGGCTTCTAGGAAGGTTATCAAGCAAAGTAAGAAATACAAATAGAGATTTTAAAGCCTATGATTGAATGTTGGGCTTACTTTAATTAGAAGCCCAAATGAACATTTAGAAATGAGCTAGACTTTAGTTTAATTTGATTAATTAGATTAATTAAATTAAATCAAAGTTATTAATGATAACAAGAGGTGGATTTTCGGTTTTAATGGGCTAAATGTGCAGCTGCACATTTAGCATTGGTTTGCTACAATTAAGATGGTTTTTAACATGCTTTATCATCATTAAATTAAGTTATAACCTTATCATTAAATGGTTCAATGGTTGTCTTTTAATGACAGCATGTAACCATTTAGCATTCATTGAATTAAAGAAGAAAGAGGTGCATTTGATGGAACCTCTTCCTTCTTTCATCACAAAACCAAAAATGAGATGTGTCATTTTAGGTTATTGGTCTTTTCATATAGTCATCTTAAAACAATGAGAAGAGTCTCATTTATTGGCTTCTTTATGATTGATTAAGGAAGGATGTGATGCACTGGATGCATTTCACTTCTTTCTTGACGCTTATCCGAAATTGAGAGAAAGAATACAAGAGGTTGTTGAATCTTTATCTCTCTCACCTATCTTACATGAGATAGCCAAAATTTGCTTGAAAGGGGTCTCATCTTTAACTTCCTTTTCTAATGCAAAATCTCTTCAAGTTTTCTTCTCCTTTCCTACCAAAGGATCTTTTTATCCAAGGACAACAAGTCGTAGATCAGATTGGTCGAAAATACAATCCATCACTTAGGAGAGGATACATTGCCGAGGTTAAGATAGCACAGCGAGGAGTTAAAGTTGTAGCAAAGGAGTTGATTATTTCTCCCATCTTGTTCTTATGTTAAATATTTTCCTTATATCGTATCATATATGGCTTGACATGTTGATTTGGTTATATTGCTTTTTCTGAAATTTGATTTCTAAAAACAAAGTTTTGAAATCTATCGTTTTAGCTAAATCTTGCATGCTTAAGTTTTCGATCCAACATCTAGAAGAAACAAGAAAGCCTCAGCTTCTGATCTACCATTTCTATGTAAAAGGTTTTACTTAGTAAAAGAATTTAGAGATCGGTTTCAGATAAGGAAGATTTATGGACAAAATGAATCCATCAAGTTCATCTGCAAAACTGAAACCTCTAGCAACTTGGTAACTCTAACCATTACTCTTGTTTTTTCAATGAGTTGTTGAAGATGAGGCAAATGTTATATCCTCATATTAAACATAGATTGAACGGAGGGGGAAATAACTAGATTTAGTTTGATAATTGGCTAGCGATTATCCCTCTAATAAACAACCTAGTTTAAACACACTTGCAAAATTGATTACTTATGGAAGCTAGAGTATCTAATCTAATTATCAAAGGTAGTTCAAGGGGTAGCTTCAGGGGCTTTTCTTATCTACAAGAGAATCTTCCTTAACTAAAGGATATGAATTTGGCTAATTTAATATATTGGACATCAAATCTAAGTGGATTCTTCATAAACAAATCATGTCATTGTATCTTCAGAAACAATACATTAGAGGTCCCTTAGTACAATCTTATATGGAAGAACTCCATGAACCCTAGAGCATCCATCATTACTTAGTTAGCTAATAAGAATAGGCTCAAAACAAAATGTAAATGGTTCAATCTGATTGATACATATTGTGTTCTTTCTCATTATGTAGAAGAGGACATAAATCACTTGTTCTTTAATTGTGATTATTCTAAATCCATATGGAGTAGGATCCAACACATGGTGGGTGTAGTGAACCATATTTATGATTGGGAGAATAAGTTGAGTTGGTTTATCAATCATTCGAAACTAGGTAAAGAAAATGTTATCCTTCTCAAAATCATTTTTGTTGCTACCATATACATGGTATGGAAAGAAAGGAATTGTATAGTGTACAAACAAGTCGAAGAAGATAAAGGACACTTAGTAGACAAGATATTAAACTAGATTTAAGCTACATTATTTCCCAGGAAAGTTGATCATCTGATAACCCCATGCATGAGAACTAGATGGAACATTTTAAAGCCAGATGTTAACAGTCATTCATGTGATACATAGTTAGTACTATATTCATTATGTTGGTACCTTCCATCAAAACTTAGATAGACAAGTCAACTAAAACGAGTCTATCCTTATACTTTCATATATTTTTGTAATATCTAAGCTATAGTGAACAGAATATCTTATTCAATTTTCAAAAAAATATATATATAAACTCTAAATCATTATCATTTCAAATCTTTTTTACTATTTTATCAAATTATGTATGCATCATAGTCAAAAACTCACTACAACAATAAGAACTTTATGTAACAAACAAAAGCATAACTATAAGTACAATTATTAAGGCAATAAAATATATACCATTAAATAAAGCGGAATTGCTATAATTGTAAGGCAACAAAAAAACTTTAGTAGTCATCAAACTGAATAATGTTGCTTAAAATTTTGACTAAAGCAACAAAATAAATTCAAAATATAAGGAAAATATTGAATAGATATTGCCACAGTTTAAGTCTTTACATGGCAATAAAGTGATTTTATTAGACAACAATTTGTTCTTTCTTTACCAATAATATGTTAATATAAAAACAAACTCTTGAATATCTATATATACATTAAAAGTAAGGTACATAAATTAATGTATGTTGACTAGTAAAATTCAACCTTTAACATATTCAAAATACAAAAGCAAAAACAACTAGCTAAAATATTCACCTACATTATCTGCCTCGATTTGATATAGAATATAAGTGAATTAATATAGGGCTCCAACATATACCCTAAAAGTATTATAGCATGTCTAGGGTGTATTAAGTGAACATAACGAATGAATTAAGTGCATCTAAGTATAGTAAGAGACATAATGGTACTTAATATAAAAAACATAGATAAATGGGTAATTTGTTCATTTCGGCATGGATATATATACTTAGATGTGAAAAATGAACATGAATTTTTGTTATGTTTGCTTGGATTTATAAGTGTGAAGTGAGGGAATTGATAAAAGTAATATTCCCTAAGAAAATGGGATGTTTTTGTTTAAATTTGATGTTTTTTTTGCATTACTCTTGTATGATAATACTAAAGTTAGTTGATTTAGGATGTGTACCTCACCGGATGGATGGGTTCCACTGAACAGACTTCTATAATTTGGCCATATCTTGGCTTGTACACCTCCAAATTGGATATTCAAATTGGAGATTAAACTATAAACATAAATTTAAAACTTTTATGAAGGAATCAAAATTTTATTTTGCCTCTAAGATTTTTTTATTTTGGCTTAAAGTTGAGTTAGAGTTGTTGTCCCTATTTTTGAACTGCCTATAGTGTTTTGGGTATAACTCTAGGAATAACTAACCAAATTGCATGAAATTTATTCCATTAGAAATTTAAAACATGGGGGGAAATTTAATTGATAATATTATAGGCCAATGTGGGAAGTAAAGGAAGAAGAAGGACCAATATGAAATTTTTCTAAAGTTAACCCATTGATCAACTAGATTAAGGCATGTGTGACCAATAACAATAAAACATGTGTGTTCAATATGAATTAAGCATATATGTGAGTCTTGAAAGTTCTTAAATGGACATATGGAGAGGGGAGATGGACAACACTTTGGGCGTTCTAAGTTCAGATTTTTCTCATCTCTATTTCACCTTCTTCATCCCACCATTTTTCATGTAAGACATCAAGCGAATCTTAGCTGGAAATCAAGGTAAAAGCCAGAGATTTTCTCTTCACCTTTATCTCTTCTTACTTTGCTTATGAAGAAATGAAATTATAAGTTTGTAAGTGGGATTGATATGTATATTTTTGGTGTTTCTAGTTGGTGAGTCAAGCAAAGCCAAAGAGAGAGGGAAGGAAAGGTAATAGAAGACCTACTTTGTCAATTTTGAGGTTGGGGACTTCACTTAGTTGATTTCTGTATTTTTGTATGATTGAATGGATATAAAGATTCATTTGGATGTAGAATGGTTACTGGGATGTTGCTTTGCTGTTATTTTGGTGTTTCTTTGTATGAACATGGTTGTATACGACAAGAGAGTATCATGTAGTCGAATTCTATCTAGGGTCTATTTGAGTCAATCACATTGTTTTAGTCATAACTCAACCTATAGACCTCCAAATTATATGATTTCAATGCATATGAAACCTAATACATAGAGATAAACATGTCTAGAAGGGAGTCTGATTTAATTCTGGCTTTATGACCTTGGAAATTAAGATCAAAAATGGTGACTCGATGCTGCCTATATTTTGTAGAAGCTTGTAATATTTTGTCTATATCTTATGATTTAGAAC
Source organism: Erythroxylum rotundifolium (assembly GCA_027563915.1). Taxonomy (NCBI): domain Eukaryota; kingdom Viridiplantae; phylum Streptophyta; class Magnoliopsida; order Malpighiales; family Erythroxylaceae; genus Erythroxylum; species Erythroxylum rotundifolium. The sequence continues at coordinate 10,551,356 of JAOSBO010000009.1, read as the reverse complement.
TCCAAATGGTCTAACTATTAGTGCTATAGAAACTAGAGACATAGAGGAAAAACTTTCTAAATGACCTTAACCCATTTCTAATGTTTTTTATATGCAAATTAAGCAACAAGTAGTGGTATGAATAGAGAGTGTTTGTCAAGATTGTGACATTGTTTTCGTTCCCAATTTTTACCACATCTTATATGACTCTTTATGAATATGAAAATTTTTTAACACCTAGAAATAAATGAAATAAGACTTACCATATGTGAATTGGGTGACTAAACATTGAAATATAATATTTAGCATAATGCATACTAAAGAAAATTTACATGTACATAAATGATTTGTGTGCATATTCATTACTCATATGTGTATAATATGATTATAAAAGTGTGATTTTGATACCTTTGAAATGGTGGTAAATTATGACTTACATGTATAAACAAAAATACAGATTTTATGACCTAAAATGTATATCATATGACTTCTCAATATATTAATCATGAAATTAGTAAATGATTAAAAGAAAATGTTACAGTGCCTGCTTCATTGTTTTGGTGATGGATAGATAGGCATGCCTATAGGGTTACAATGTAGTTGCTATAGTTTGATACCTTCGTGTATCCACAGTTTGATACATTCAGGTATCCACAGCTTGATACTTTTGCATATCCACAGTTTCATATCTTCTGACATTCACAGCACCTATTATCCATGCCTATAGAAAATGTGCAGGGTTAACACAAAAAGGAAATTTAATAGTCATAAATAATAATAATTGGTATTGATGAGCATTTTCATTTTTATTGATAATTTGTATCAATGAACATTGAGTATTAATGTTTGACTTATAAATGTGAATTTATGCCATACGAATAATATACCGAAGCATATTTCCATTATATACTTTGCCTAAGTATGTCATCATTGTTTACATAAACATTACATACCAATGTTTGATTCATGATTGTGAATTTATAGTACGTGAGTTATGATATTTATGAATGTGTGAGCTCGGTGAATGACTACTTTGAGTGGTCATCCAAACTAAGTATTTCCCCACTAAGCTTTCAAGCTTAACACCGATGTTAATCCTTGTAGGTCCAAGTGATAGGAGTATGGCACAAGTATCATCTTCAGGGACCAAAGCTAATAGCTAAAGTATCTTTAGATGTGTCTTTTTCTTTAAGATGAGTGTACATGTAAACGCGTAAAGGAAATTGTACATTTTCTTTTTGGATTATCATCTAAATGTAAAGATGTAATACTGTTTTCAATGATAATGTTAAATTATGTGAAATTTTGTAGTATGTATATGCGTAGCATTAAATAGAAAAAAGTGTGATGCAGTCTCTATAAATGAATAGAAATGTATGTAGTGACTTTTAGTACATGAATTAGCTTGCCATGTATGTGGCTGGTCGTAAGTTCCACATAAGGGGTGTTACAATTAACCTAAAGACTTAACAAAACCAATATGTATAAGCACTCCAAAATCTTTCACTAAGTACCTCCTTATCCACTCCTAATCATGACCTTCCTACAAAAGAAAAGGGAACAAGAAGTAGGTTAGAATGATAAAACTAATATGCTCACAAACTAGTTAATATATCTAAAGAATGAAATACAAACTACTTTATTGTGACCTCAATTTAATAAAAAAAATATTATAGTCCAAAACTAACAACACAATAATTCAATTCTTTTATGAAAAAATTCAAAAAAAATGAACATAAACAATTAATCTCATTAAAAGTGATAACAAGATAATGTACAATAACAGTGAATCAAGGAAATTTGTCACCAGATATTCTTCATATTGATATGTATGGTTTGGAGGAATAAAAGATTCCTTTCTTGATTGACTAAGTGTAATCAATTTTCAAGCTTGTCTATGTTAGTGGTATTACCTTGGTCAATTTGAGATTGAATAAGGAAGAACATTTGTTACATCATTTCTTCTCTATCAGCTTTATCTTATTCTAGTTGCCTTTCCATTTCCAAACATTCAACTTTCTCTTGTTTTAGCTCCTTTCTCATTCTCTCCCTTTTCTGCTTTTTAGTTCATCTCTTCTTCCAATTTTGTACATTTCATCTAAATATAAAGATATAATATCATTTTCAATGATAATGTTAAATTATGTGAAATTTTGTAGTATGTATATGCATAGCATTGAGTAGAAAAATATGTGATGCAGCCTCTATAAATGAATAGTAATGTATGTAGTGACTGTTAGTATATGAATTAGATTGCCATGTATGTGGATGATTGTAAGTTCCACATAAGGAGTGTTATAATTAATCTAAAGACTTAACAAAACCATATGTATAAGCACTCCAAAATCTTTCACTAAGTACCTCCTTATCCACTCCTAATCATGACCTTCCTATAAAAGAAAAGGGAACAAGAAGTAGGTTAGAATGATAAAACTAATATGCTCACAAACTAGTTAATATATCTAAAGAATGAAATACAAACTACTTTATTATGACCTCAATTTAATAAAGAAAAATACTATAGTCCAAAACTAACAACACAATAATTCAATTCTTTTACGAAAAAATTCAAAAAAATGAACATAAGAAATTAATCTCATTAAAAGTGATAACAAGATAATGTACAATAATAGTAAATCAAGGAAATTTGTCACCAGATATTCTTCATATTGATATGTATAGTTTGGAGGAATAGAAGATTCCTTTCTTGATTGACTAAGTGTAATCAATTTACAAGCATATCTATGTTAGTGGTATTACCTTGGTCAATTTGAGATTGAATAAGGAAGAACATTTGTTACATCATTTCTTCTCTATCAGCTTTATCTTGTTCTAGTTGCCTTTCCATTTCCAAACATTCAACTTTCTCTTATTTTAGTTCCTTTATCATTCTCTCCCTATTCTACTTTTTAGTTCATCTCTTCTTCCAATTATGTACATTTCAGTTTAGGACCAGTTGTGTACATTTCATTTTTTTTTCTATTTTCAATATTTGTTTCAACAATTTGCTATTTATTAAAGCATTATGTTAATTAGATATTATGTAATTGGTTTGTAAAAAGTACTAATAATTATCATACCTTTACATTTGAGTGGTTCCAATAAGAAATAAGCTCCTCAAATACTTCTTTGCTTATGTAGTTGGAATGATTAACCATCCTTTTTTTCATCTTTTGTTGCTTTAAAATGCTCCTCACTAGTATAAAGTAGAAATCTTGACATCAAACTCACAGCTTGTAGAATGTCTAGCCTAATTGCTATAAGATACATCAGACAGCCTATGAGGCTCTTATAAATAGCCTCATCAACCTTTTTTACACCACCTTCCTTGAAGTTTTTCTCCTTTTAGTTCATTTGAGTACTCAATGACTTGTAATTCTCCATTTGAAAGTTTCTCAAATTTTCCTTAGCATTTTTTTTTTGAAATATGCAAATGCCTTATTGATCTTACCTTATCTCCATTCCAAGGAAATATGTCATTGCTTTTAGGTCTGTCATTTCAAAGGCCTTCATCATCTCTTGCTTGAATTGCTTAAAAAGGAAGGCATTGCTTCCTGTTACTAAGAGATCAGAGAAACAATCAAAATATCAACATTGGAGTGCTTAACGTACAAATTTGACTCACTCTGACTCTTTATAAAGCCAAGACTTAGCTTATGCTTATCAATTCTATTGTACCAACCGCTTAAAGCCTGTTTCAAACTATACAAAACTTTTTTTAACAAATAGACCTTGTCCTCTTTCCCTTTCACCATAAATCTCTTAGGTTGTTCAACGTATATCTCCTCCTGTAAATAACAAATGAGAAAGGCAAATTTCACATCAAATTGAAATACTCTCTACCATTTTAGTGTAGCTAATGCAAGAAGCATTTTAATGGTGTCAAGATGTGTAACAGGAGCAAATGTCTCTAAGAAATCAACACCAAACACATTAGCAAACCCCTTCAACACAAGTCTGACCTTGTGCTTATTGATAGAACCATCTGCATTTAATTTGGTTATAAACACCTATGACCTATATTGAGTCCTTTCAACGACCTCCCATGTTTAATTCTTCTCAATCATATTTAGCTCCTCCTATATTGTAACTATCCACTTCATATCTCTTTCAGCTTCACTGAACCCTGCTGGCTCAAACACTGCAACATTTCATCTTTGGTATACATTAAAAAGCAATCTGGCACCTCTAACTGATGGTTCATCAACCTCTTAACCTTACGTTAATGAAGAGTTGGTAATTTTCTTTCCTTCTTCTCCTTCCCAGCTCCATTGTTGTTCTTATACAAAATGAGCATCTCTACTTACCAGAATCTTTCCAGTTTGCTTTGAAAAACTCTATAAGCATTAAAAGTGTTGTTGTAGCCAATAAAGATGTCGGGTTTTACTCTCCTATCAATTTTATCCCTTTTCACCAAAGGAATATATGTAAAATAGATATAAAAAACTTTAAAGTTCTGTAAGGAAGGTTCATAACAATATCATCCTCCAAATGGAGTTTTCCCCTTCATTACCTTTGTAAGAAGCCAATTCAGTAAAAATATAGTTGTTTTAGCTACGTATGCCTAAAACTTCTTAGGGAAACCTCTTCTCATGCAACATCCATTACACCATCTCATTCATTATTCTATTCTTCCTCTCACTCACCTCATTTTGTTGTAGAGTGTAAGGAGCTATGAGCTGAGGCTCATTTCCAACTTCTTCACAAAATATATTAAACTATTTTGATGTGTACTCCTCATTATCTGATCTCAAAAGTTTAATCCTACGACCATTTGGGTTCTCAATCCAAACCTTAAATCTCCAAAACACACCTACAACCTCTAACTTAAACCTTAAGAAGTAAATCTAACACATCTTAGTTAGATCATTAATAAAGGTGATGTAATATTTACTTCCCTTTAATGATGGTTCAAGCTGAGGTCTACAAAGATCAATATGGATCAACTACATGTTCTCTGATGCTCTTTAATTAGACTGTTAAAATGGTTGCCCAGTTTGCTTACCATGTTGAAATGCCTTGTAATTTGATAAGTGTTCATCGAGTAGTGGGAAGCTTTGCATTAATTTCATACTCTTCATCAGCAATAATGCAGTCTAATTGAAGTGTCCCATCCTATTATGCCAAAACTTCATTATGTTATATGAGATAGGACAGGCAACCTACTCCTCCTCCATTAGGTCTAATGAAAAGCTTTTGTTGTTCATTTTTATCCTAAACAATTCATACTCTTCTGCGTCCTTGTTTAGACACATTTTATCCTTAAACAAAAGTCTGCATCCCTTTTCAAACAATTGACCAACACTCAATAAA
>JAOSBO010000009.1:10506184-10533879 GCA_027563915.1 Erythroxylum rotundifolium | reverse complement strand
AAAGGTGCAGGTGGTTGGGCTGAATGTAAGCAGTGCTAAAACCAATGAAGTTTCACAAAAAATGACGCTGAGGATGGAATCTAACGCAAACAGTACAGTAGAGTGCAATGCTGGAACTATGGCGAAAAAACTCACTGAATCTCCTAGAAAAAATAGCTGCCATTTCAGACAGAAACAACACCTAAATTTGGAATTGTTTACCAAACATAGATCGAATAGGAAGCAAAAACTGTCCCTAGGGGAGACAGCTGCGTGAATTTTCTAACGTGGAATGTAGGAGGGGCTAATACCCTAAATAAACAACTGATGATCAGAGATATTATTTTGCAAAACAATGTTGTCTTGCATCTTGGAAACTAGAATATGAAGAGAGAGTAAAAATATGCTGAATTATTTTCCAGCTAAGCGGCATAACATCTCCAACATCTCTTGTCATTCGAATGGCAGAAGTGTTGTCTTGTACGTTCTCGTGCACTATCTATTCTCTCATCTAGCATAACAGATCAAATGATTCATTTAGAGGTTGCTATTGACAGCTCAACAAAAGAATGTGTATCTCCTTCACATATGCACATAATAGCGGTTATCAGAGAAAATTCCCACATAATCACATTAAAAAAGTTGCCACTTCCATTAAAACCCATGGATGCTATCGTGTGACCTCAAATCCATTCTAAGAATTAAGGAAGCAGAGGGACCAAGGTCAGTTTGTAATCCTTGCACAGATCTTGACAGATGTTTGGAGGAAGCTCAATGCACTAATATACCAATAGGAGGATGCTTCCATACATGGACAAACAAGCCAAAGGGCTATAATTTGATAAAGAAGAAATTCGATAGAAGTGTGACAAATTTTAGATGGATCAATCTATTTCCCCATTGATTCTCAAAGTTTGCTAGTAATCACTTATCAGATCATATCCCCATTCTCACTTATCTAACTGTAGATAGAATTGTCCATCCTTTTATATTCAATGAATTTCTAATGCAAATAGTTGGGTTTGGGGAAGGTTTATGGACTATATTAAATTTTGACATTTGAGAAACTAAACAGTTTATATTTTCACAGAATTTACAATTAATCAAGTAGGAAATGAAGAGACTTTATAGTGCTAATATTAACAAAACACACCATTTTGTCAACACAGCTAGAGGAGAGCTGGAAGATAGATAACTACTACAATATATCAATCCTGGGAATCTGAGAATAGAAGAAAAAGAAAGGGAAGCACTAAATTACCCTCAAGCACTTTTATTTGATTATTTCCTATCTAAACAAAGAACAAGAGCAGAATGGATGAAACATGGAGATAGAAACACCACTATATTTCACAAGGCCATAGTTTCAAGAAAGGCTAAAAACAGAATTATCTCGCTTAACCATAATAACATTTTTCTTGATTCTTAAACTTAGCTTATGCAAAGAGCTTTTGAACATTTTAGTGAGCTTATAGGTAAACCTACAGATGAACACTCTTCCAAACTATTTCTTAATCAAATTCTAAATGACTCTATTTCTTTAGAAGAAGCAACCATAGCTAGTCCTATTTCATTACAAGAAATCAGGGATATAATTGAGTCTCTTCACTATTACAAGGTTTCAACATCAAATTTTTAAAGGAAACTTGGTCTCTCACTAGCAACATGGTTTCATAAATTGTGATGGAATCCTTTGGTAAAGGTACACTTCTCAAAGAGATCAATAAGACTATCACTCTTGTACCTAAGAATAGTGAATTGAATAGCTTCGTTGATTTTTAACCATTTGCTTATTGAAATTCCTTGTACAAAATCATTTTAAGGCTTGTAGCTTAAAGGCTTAAAGGAATACTTCATAAGCACATTGGCCACACTCAAGGTGCTTATATACCTAGTAGAATAATTGGTGATAAAATTATGATACTTTAAGAGCTTATTACCATTCACTCTAAGAAGAAAAGCAAACCTAATTGTTGTATCAAAATTGATCTTAAAAAAGCATATGATAATGATAACTGGAGGTTCATCATAAATGTTATGTAGGCTATGGAATTTCTAAGAATATTTAAATGATGGATTGAATAATGCTTGATGACTTCTTCTCATAGCATTTTGGTGAATAGACAACCTACCAGGTTTTTCAAAGTAGCAACGGGATTAGGTAAGGAGATCCTTCATCTCCATCCATCTTCACATTGGTGATGCAAACTCTACAAAATATCATTGAGAATATTGTGGCATAGACGAAGGATTTCAAATACCACTACAAATATGGTAAAGTTAAACTAACCAATCTTTGTTTTGTAGATGACCATATTCTACTTTTAGAAGCTGATGCCATTTCTATCTCCACCATGATTAAATCTCTAAAGATATTCTAAAGAGCGTTAGGAATTTAAATAAATGGTTTTAAAAGTAATATATTTCTTTCTAATGGCACCTTGGATCTTCAGCAACTGATCTCTACCTTAACTGGTTTTAGTCACAAGAATTCCCAATGAAATATTTGGGCATCCCCATCTCTCCACATAGATTAAAAGCAAAGGTTTACACTGAACTACTTGATCAAATACAAGGCAAAATCTCAACTTAGAGCTTAAGACATCTTTCACAAGCAGGGAGATTATAGTTTATCAATTCGACCATCACCACCTATTAGGTGACCTACCTATATTTTCAAAGAATAATATCGAAAGCCATCGATGATATATTTAGTAACTCTTATGAATAGGAAGCAAGTAGAAAAGTCACCAAACTATGGTGAAATGGAAAGAAATCTACACTCTTAAAAGTCGAGGTGGTTTAGGAATTTATTCCATTAAAACCATAAACTTAATCTTGCTCACTAAAAGGTTATAGAGACTAATAGAGGACAACCAATCTTATGTGAGCACGACTATGGAACTTTGTAAGCAAAATAGCACCAAAGATGAACTAGTAATGCTTGCCAGAGGGACTAATAACAAGATTAAGAGCTAATAAGTTCAAAGAAACGCTTCAATCCTATATGGTCTGAATTGTAGATGGCATGGAATCTCAGGAGACAATGAGGGCTAATGACAAGATAACTAATCAAGTTGGGTGGAATGAGCAAGAAGACTTTCCTTCTTATTTACTTAATTATTTTACGTTAGAAGCATAACTTTCGGCAACTCACTACTTGTTTCTTAGGCTTGTTTAAAACTTTTAGGTTTAATGAGTTGTATTTTAGAAATATTAGTTTAGGCTTTAATTATTTTGGTGGAAGGCTCATGTTTAAAGACCTTTTACACGGTTAGGTTCTTTCTTTTCAAGGGTTATAAATACATTATAATAAACATTGTTTAGGGTTAGATTGGTTAAATAATGAATTCTATAAGGGAAGATTTCTTTTCTTCTTCTATTGCATCAAGAATATTCTTATCAAGGTAAACACTTGTGTTGAATTTTTATTCTTGTTTTCAAATCAACCTTATTATATGCATTTCCTTTCATATAATTGATTGGGTTAGGGTTGGGGATTTCATCTCGTTCATGTCATATCCAAAGTGTGTGTTTAAGGGGTTTTAGGTTCTTTAGCTTTGGAGTTCCAAATCATTTGGTATTAAAGCTTAGATTAGGATAAATTCTTATTTATCTTGGGTTTATGTGCTCTTATTACTATTATTTTCCATTAGAACTCAAAATTAGTCATCTTATTATTGTGTTTTTTCTTAAAAAACGAAAAAAATTAGTAGTTAGACAAGAAGAAAACGTTACTATAGATAAAAAGTAAAAAATGAAAAATATCAATTGAAAATTTAGTTGAAAAAATATCTTTGGGGTTGACGTGATTATATGATTTTCTTTTGTCGGCTTCATATTTTGTTTAGTGTCCTTACATCTTTGCATTCAAGTTGATTTTTCCACTAGGGAAATTTCAATTCCTACATTTTATGCATTATTTCGTCATTTTCTTTCATTCTAAGTTTATATTTTTATCTCTTATTATTATTTTCTTTTTTTTCCATTCAGAACATAATTAACAAATTGATTCTTGTTAATTTAAATTCTGTATTTTTCGGGAATTATACATCCTTTCTATTATGTGTCCATTTTGCCTTCTTTGATTTTGGTATGATTGCCTCTAGTTTTGTGTCCATCATCTTTCTTAGGTATTACCATTGTATTCCTATATCTTAATTTTCTGTTTGTGCATTACCTTCATCGGAAATTGAATTCTGAAGTGCAATTGAGGACGTCAAGTTTAAGTGAAAACAAGCTTGAGTGTCTAAGCTTAAAAGAGGGAAAAAGCCAATTTTGAGTGAAACACGAGTGGAGTGTCATCTTTTGAGTGAAACACGTAAAGGAGTGACTTATGACGTTATCTTTTATTTGTAACCATTTTTCTTACAACTTTTATCATAAAAATGGCCAGTGGAAGGGATGGAAAAGAAATATTACATGAGGAGGACGACAATGTGCTTGATTCAAAAGTGATGTATAAGGCATTCATGAATGAGTTCAAGAACTTATCTATTAGGATGAATGGGATGGATGAGATAACTAATGAAACTAATAGAATCCAAAATTGTAGTAGATGAATTGGTAGTTATAGGAATCAGGGGGAAGAAATGGAAAGAATGTATGACGAGTATGAAAGTGAAGTGAAATGTCTGAGGGGTAGAGAAAGGATGGAAGAAAGAGTGGAGAGAAAAGATAGCAACATTAATGTCATCAAGATGAAATTTCATCCTTCAAAGGTAGGAATGATGTTGAAGTATACTTGGAATGGAAAAGAAAGGTGGACATGATTTCTACTTGTCATAACTATTTTGAAGATCAGAAAGTGAGATTGGCAGTAATGGAATTCTTTGATATTGGTAAAGAAGGAGGAATAGGGAATCACCTATATCCACTTGGGAAGAGATGAAAAGAGTGATGAAGAAGAGGTTTGCGCCATCTTATTACTATAGAGAGTTGCACTACTAATTACATAGACTCACACAAGGAACTAGATTGATAGAAGATTGTCAAAAGGAGATAGTGATACTATTAATCAAAGTTAACATATAAATAGAGCAAAAGGTGAAAATAGCTCAATTCATGGGTGGATTGAACGGGGAAATTACTGATGCAGTTGAGTTGCAACATTTTGTAGAGATGGAGGACCTAGTGAACATTGTTATGAAGGTGGAGAAGTAATAAAAACAAAGGAGGAAAGCTAAGTCCTTCTTAAATTTTGGTAGAAAATGGAATCTAAAATGGAGAAAAAAAGAAGATAAGAAGAGGAAGCATTATTTGGATTCCAAGGAGAAAGGTAACAAGTTCAACAAAGTCATGGAGAGGAGTATTTCAATTCAAAAAGGTACCACTGATTCATCCTCTGAACCTTTTAAACATAGAGATATTAATTTCTTTAAATGTCAAGGGCATGGTCATTATGCATCTGATTGTCTTAATAGGAAGACTATGTTTATTAAGGGTAGTGAAATTGTTTCTGAGTCTGATGATGGTAATGAGTTTGATGGTAGTCATTTAAGTATGCCACCATTGGAATATTTTTCTGATGTTGATGAGAATGATGAGTATGTAGTGAAGGGTGAATCTTTAGTCCTTAGACGTGCTTTGAACTTGAATATGAATGAAGATGCCTAGAACAAAGGGAGAATGACTTCACACGAGATGCTTAGTAGGTGGCAAAGCTTATAGCATGACTATAGATAGAGGTAGTTGCACTAATGTGGCTAGTACTACTTTGGTAAAGAAGTTGGGGCAGAAATGTGATAAATACCTAATTTATATAGACTACAATGGTTGAATAAAAGTGGTGAAGTTAAAGTTACTAAAGCAAGTGGTTGTTGCATTCTCTATTGGTAGATATGTAGATGAAGTTGTGTGTGATGTCGTGCCTATGCAAGCTGGTCATAAATTGTTCGGTAGGCCATGAAAATATAGCATGTTATGCATGATGGGTACATGAATAGGTATGCTTTTATGTATAATAGGCGGAAAGTTACCCTTGCTCCTTTATCACCCAAAGAAGTATACCTTTAATAATTGAAAATTCAACAATCATCAAGCAGGGATCTAGACAGTGAGGTGAAAAAGAAAGAATAGAGAAAAGAAGCCATGATAGAAAAGACTAAACTTAAAGGACCAATCGTAAGTGATTGTATAAGTGAGGAAAGAAAGTGGGATGTGCAAGAGAGAAGAAGTTAGCAAGGGAAAAGAAAGTGAAAAGTGAGCAAAGAAAAATTAAGAGGAGTGAAAAAGTTAAGACACAACCATGTTTGTAGGCAAGAGAGAGAGAGTTAAAGAGTGCATACTTAGGAAAGAGAACTTTAATTTTGATTTAGTTTAAGGAAACTTTGTTTACTAACGCTGAGCTTATTGTAGGGTATTTGGGTTTGGCTGCATATGCAAAAAGAAAGGAAACTTGATGCAAGGGGTTATGGACCATTCCAAGTGTTAGAATGCATCGATGACAATGCATACAAGATATATTTTTTAGGTGAGTATAATGTTAGTGTTACTTTTAATGTTTTCGCCTTATCTCATTTTGACTTTGATTCAAATTCGAGGATGAATCCTTTTCAAGAGGGAGGGGATGATGAAAGCACAACAGTGGAAATTTGTAAATGAAATAGTGCTAAAGATGAGGTAGTATTGCTGAAGGGTCCAATAATAAGATCAAGAGCTAAGAAGTTCAAAGAAGTACTTCAATCCTACAAGGGCAGAATTGTAAATGACATGGAATCTAAAGAAACAATGAGGGCTAATGACAAGATAACTAATAAAGTTGGGAAGAATGAGTAAGAAGACTTTCCTTCTTATTTAACTAATTATTTTACGTCAGAAGGATAACTTTCAGAAGCCCACTACTTGTGTCTTGGGTTTGTTTAAAACTTTTAGGTTTAATGAGATGTATTTTAGAAATATTAGTTTAGGCTTTAATTATTTTGGTGGTAAGCTCATGTTTAAAGGTGTTTTATGTAGCTAGGCTTTCTTTGTTTTCAAAGGCTATAAATATACATAATAAACATTGTTTAGGCTTAGATTAGTTGAATAACGAATTCTATAAGGAAGGATTTCTTCTCTTCTTCTATTTCATCAAGAATATAATTCTTATCAAGGTAAACATTTTTGGAAAATTTCTATGCTTGTTTTCAAATCAACCTTATTATATGCATTTCCTTTCATATAATTGATTGGAGGTCCGTTAGGGTTAGAGATTTAGTCTTGTTCATGTTCTATCCAAAGTGCATGTTTTAGGGGTTTCGAGTTCTTTAACCTTATGATTTCGCATCATAATCTTTATGGTGCAGATGGATACATAGTTACTTCATCAAGAATAGGAGTATATGTGTAATAGATTGTTCACACTTTCCCTTTACTATTCTTAAAGCCATTCTAAAGATGAGGAACACAAGGTTGATTTCATTGCGTTGATAGGTAATGGGAGGAATGTCAATTTTTGGTATGATAACTGGTTGTTAAGTGGATGATATGTGCTTAATTAATTATACATTTTTTCCATAACACTTTGTGTTTGATGCTATGAAATGTTTAAGACATTCACTTTACTTGATATTTGGTTTTGAGTACAATTTGGAAGCGAAAAAGTTAAAATGAGTTGAAAGCATAATAGTTCAATTGTCTTGTTAAGATTCACACTCTCTTGACTTCATGGAGAACGAAGAAGAAGGACTAAAAGAAGAACAAGACAAGAAAATCCAAAAAAATATGCTGTAAAAATGGCTTAGGATCATGCACTATATTGGTTATGGCCGTGACCATCTCTTAGGGTGTGACAAATATGTCATCAGCGTGACTACTTAAGTCACACCTATGAACCTGACTCAGTTCATAATTATTATATTGAGATTCATTTGTAGTAACTAATGGTTTTTAAGCATTAGGGATAACATAGCCTAGGTTAAATCACCTGAGTTTGTGTGGTTATTGCCTTGATTAATGTATTTTCCTAATTCGTAATACAGATGTCCAATTAAAGCTAGAAAGCTTGTTCGATAGCTAGGTTTAATTAATGAGCTCTTCTTAATCAAACATGACCTAAGGGAAAACTTAGGTTAATAGAGCTTATTGTTCACCTACGATTAATAGTTGCTAGGAGAGGTATAAGAATAATAATTCATTGAAGTATGGGTTGATATTGAACCAACGACTGAATCCCTAATGATTTCATCACTTTCATCACTTTTCAATGTTTTCTTTAATTTGTTTTCATTAGTTTAGTTTCATTTTATTTTCTTATTTGAAAACAAACAAACCGCATAGACCTAAACACCAATTCTTTTCATAACTCAAGCTAATTAAACACTCTCTGTCGGATTGACCTAGAATCGCCACTGCTATAGATGTAGGTTTAGTTATTTTGAGTAGTATTACAACGAGTTATGTCAATTTTGATTCCGTTTTTAGGGACTGTGATGTTTTAGTTTTTGTTCTTGATTTTAATTAGCATTTTGTACATATTTGTTTATAATTAGTTTCTTTTATGTTATTTCATGATCATTTCACTTTTTGTTTGTTAAAAAAATTATGGATGCAAGTAATTTTTTCTATAACTCATATTCCCAATCTTATAACCAAGTTTGGAATGATTATACTAACTATAGTTATGGATGGGATAATTGAAAGTTGTGCATTAGTGTGTATTTTTCTAAGTATTTGGCATGTGTTTCTTGCATAATAGGGTATTATTGTGGTGTTTTATGGTTCAATTTTGTATGTTTTCATTTAGTTTGATCTTCATTGTGTTCTCTTATATTTATTGTTGATTTAAGGTAAGAATTGATCATTTTGGTTTAGGAATGGAGGTTGGCCACATTTGCGATTGAGCTAGAAACCAAGAAAGGAGAAGAGAAGAGGAAGAATTATGATGCAAGAACCTACGATCGCGCGAATCATGCCAATTGCCACGAACGTGGGATGTCCAACTTGAGGACATATGCAAAATTCAATTAATTTTTAGGTTTTTCGAACTATGTAAGATAGTTAAACCTTATGGACAAAAGGGGGAACGTGAGAGTTTCGTGTAGAATGGCCTCCTAGAGTGAAAAACATGGGTTTGGAGTCTTGAGAGAGGTGGAGATTTAAGGATCATCAACCATAATTAGGAGAATAGTATATCATCATCAAAATTTCTAGATTCGGGCACAACAAGAGGAGGCATTTTCTTTATTTAGTTTTCTTTCAGTTTTCTCTTCTAGTATTTGTAAGATGGAATATTTGATTGTTAGTGATGTTATAGATACCATGAATGGATGATTTATTTATAAGGATTACTTTTGAACTATCACGTTAAACTTTTATTTTAATGATTTGAATGAAAGTTGTCTTTGATGAATGTTGAATACATTTATGCCTTGCAATAGATCAAGAGATTGAGTAGGGTAATCTGTGCAGGATCGTACAACGAAAGTTGGCATTCTATAGACCTATATTCATCAAGTTAATTAATTACTTAGAAGAGAGATCTAGGCTAATTTAATTGATCACCAATAGGATAACTTAATAACTAGTTAAATTGGTGGAGTGATTTGGTAGATTGAGATTTTGCTTAATCATCTTCATTTAATTTGGTTAGGGACAATTGATTACACCTTGAGAGATGGTAGTTAATATATTTGGACATCTTAGGTGAGACACAATTCAATTAATAAAATAGGAGGGAGACAAGATAGGGAAAAAGTGATCTCTAGTTGTTAGAATCTTGAATTCTAATTTTTTACATTTTGGTGTTATCAATTGTTCATTGCTAGTAATTTAATTTTAAGTTTAATTTTCTAGTTTGTTCCCATTAAAATATGGTTCTAAAACAAAGATTAATCTTGATTAAGTGGTGCTTATGCATCAATCCTTATGGGATCGATATCTACTTTTTAACTACAAGTCATCATCAGTATAATTTTGACTTTTTAGCGTAAAACGAATAGTGTGTTTCACAATCAACAAGTTTTTAGCGTCGTTTCTGGGGGTTGATTGTTTAGCATCTTGTTTAGTTTAGACTACTTTGATTTAATAGTTTTTGATAATTTTTCTTGTATATTTACAGGTGCATGAACATAAGGAGCACGAGAAGTTCGACAGAATTTAGCGAAGAAGATTTTTTCGATATCATAAGACACGAATGAGAATTAAGAAGAGCGAAGCATCAAGATAATATATAAAGAAATATGGCTAAAGAAAGAGAGCAAAGAGGAGCTGAGAGGACACTGATATACTTCATGAGACTAGGATTCAGTCCTAAGGGAGTTGCGAGGCCAATGATTCAAGTTAATGATTTCGAGATCAAGCTGACACTCCTCAACATCCTTCATAACTGTGTGCAATTCTATGGGCTATCCAACGAAGATCCTAATACCTATATTGCATCTGCGACACTTTTCGATTCAATGGAATGTCCGATGATTACGTAAAGTTGAGGCTATTTTTCTTCACTTTGAGAGATCTCACTTAGCTCAGGCCATAATACTACTTTGGAGTAGCTAGTCTAGACATTTCTTATGAAATACTTCTCGTTGACCAAGACTATGAGAATCATAAAGAAGATCACAAAATTTTGACAAAGTGATGGGGAGTCCTTATATGAAGCCTAGGAATGATTTAAAGAATTATAGAGAAGCTATCCCTACCACAACCTTTCGAGGCAGTTCTTGATGTAGATGTTTTATAACGATGTGAATCCGAGCATGAGAGGAAACAATGATGCAGTCGCTGGAGGTTCTTTAATGAGGAATACTATAAATGTAGCTCATGACCTTTTAGAGGAGTTGGCAATCAACAATTGTACGTGGTCAAGTGAGAAGAGTAGACAGGGGTAGAAGGAGCAAAAAGGTATGATCTTGATTGACTCTGTTAACGAAATCGGCTCATTTTTTACCTGTGCGAGAGAATAACACACTTGATCAGTTAGCTCGTAGATATGTAAATGAGATAGTAAGGTTACATGGAATCCTAGTATCTGTTATATCAGACCTGAATCCCAGATTTACATTGAGATTTTGGGATAGTTTATAAGCAATATTAGGTACAAAGTTGAATTTTAGTATAACATTTCATCCTCAGACAGACAGGTAGAGTGAGAGGACTATTTAGTCTATTGGTGAGATAATTAGAGCTTGTGTATTGGAGTTTCAAAGAGCACGGGATCAATATGTAGCTCTTATTGAGTTTGCATACAATAATCATTATCACAAGAGTATTAGTATGGCTCCATACGAGGCATTATGTGGAAGAAAGTGTCGATCACCCTTGTACTAGGATGAAGAAAGCCTAAGGATTGTTAAAGGCTCAGAGTTGATACAAGATGCTATTGATAAGGTAAAATTGATTCGTAGTAGGATTAAAGTGGCTCAAGACAGGAAAAATACTTATACAGATCAACACTGAAGCGATATGGAGTATTAAGTAGGAGATAAGGTGATTTTGAGAGCGTCACCCTGCCGAAGAGTGCTAAGGTTCAATAAAAAGAAAAAGTTAAGCTTTAAATACATTGGTCTTTATGAGATTATGAGAAAGTTAGACCATTGGCTTACAAGTTAGCATTACCAGTAGTGATGACTTCGATTCATAATTTGTTCCATGTTAGTATGCTCAGGAGATATCGGTCAGATCTGACACATGTATTACCAATACAGGAAGTTGAAATTACAACTAAGTTAAGTTATGTAGAGGAACCAGTCAAAATAGTTGGATATCAAACTTAGTATTTGAGAAAATGAGTGAGTCCATTTATTAAAGTCCTTTGGAGGAATCATTCTAGAGAGCAAGCTATATGGGAGGCTGAGGAGAAAATGAGGAATCACTACCCCTATCTAGTTGATCAATCAGGTAAGAATTTCGAAGACGAAATTTCTTAAGGGAGAGAATTATAATAGTCAGTTTCCCGACCTATTGAGGTATTAGAATGATAGTCACATGAATTGTAGTATATTAGAAAGAATTGGTACATTTGTGATATGATTTCATTCATATGCATAACAGGAGCATATATATACACATAAATGATGATTTAGGAAAATCACACTCAATTGATATATTCCAAGGTATGAAAGGTTTAAAATGATTATGATTTGATTGTGTAGTGCTTATATCTTGAATTTTGGTTTGACAGATTACAAGTAGTAAATTTGGAATTAATTGTTACAATTGGAAAATTGATGAATTAAAATGTACATTTAGTCTAGGAAAAATATTAAGTGGCAAGATAAGTTATCATATGGAAATTTGGGATGACTAAGCCTATAAAATGAGTGCCATTTGTCATGAAAAATGAAGTGACAAATGGCATAGGAAATTAAGTGACAAATGGCATAGGAAATTAAGTAAAAAATGGCCTCGCATAACTACGACAAATGGAAACTTATGGAGAGTACAAGTGACTTACATATATAGGTGAAAAATGCCATTGTATAGTAATGACACCTAGCACCTAATGAGTTAACATATTGCAGTGATAGTTTCCGTTGTGTTCATTCTTCTTCCTTTCCTTTACTCTCACTACTGAAACACTTATACAACCTTACAGATTCTGGTTTTTTGTTTAATTTCTTTCATAGTCACTTCAAGATCCATATAAAAATCTTCTCAAAGATAGTTATAATCTGCTATCATCATTTTGCCTTTGCTAAAATCATTTTTACTTCCATCTTATATCTGGATGATTTTTTATGCATGGAGAGCTATGTTAGCTTGATCATTGAGGTGAAACTTGAGTTAAATAATTAACTGAACTTCTGATCTTTGTGGCATATTGAAATAGAAATTTTATGATGACTGAATTGGGATGGAATGCATGTGGCGTTGATGATGATGTTGTGTTAGAATGTGATGGATGAATTGGTTACTTTTTTTTATTAATACATGAAAACAGTAGGTTATAGACAGTTAAATGGATGTTTTAGGTTGAGATTTGAAGTATAAATGAAGGTGCATTCATAGGAAAGATAGTTGTTATCGAAGAGTTCTTTAAGCTGGAAAACTAGAGCTATATATGTGTTTGTAAAAAGTGACGGTTAATGACATAAGTGAGCAGAATTTTGTAAGTCTTAGCGTAACCAATATGGAAGTTAAATTAAACTGAAATGAAGTAACCTTAAGGATATGAAATATGGAAAATTCAAGTGTTAGTGATGTCTATAAGCTTGTAAAATTTGTGAAGTATTGAAGGTCGTAAAGTTACACACATTAGTGACATTGATGACAAATTCTGGAATTTTAATTTCAGCCTTGTGTACATGTCGAACCAGCTGAGAAATTTCACTCTAAATTGGAATATTTGGACTTGATTAAGTGTAGGAATGAGCCTAGATCGTTGCTTGATTAATTGGTTAAGAGCTTGATAAGTTTATGTGGTTAATTGATGTCATAACCTAAAGAATTGACTATTTTGACGTGGTTGAGTTCAAATTTGGAAATTATGATTTGTTAAAGGAATAAATGAGTTATTTTAATGCAAACATGATCTTAAGGGTATAAGTAATTTGTATAAGGTATTGATGATTGACCATTGAAGAACATGGGGTAATTATGAATTAGAATTAGGTAAATATATGAATATATATTGCTAGAAAAATTTTGGTGAATGTATAGATCTAGTTTGCTGAAATTCCATATTTAAAATAACAATTATGTGTATGCTATAAAAGTCTTTTTGATCATGAAAGTGTTCAAGGTTAAGTGTAAAGTATGTTTGATGAATTTGGAGTGAATCAAGCTAACCTAAAGGTACAAATATGATTGCAAAATGGTAGTATACAAAATATAATGTTTGAATGGTCTTAGAGTGTATAAGCACAAATTGAATAGTCAAGATCTATGCATAAGAATACATACCTGGAAAGTCAATTGTGCATGCATTGAACATGACACTTATACCTATGCGTGACTTAATATTCATATGATTAAACAAGTTAGTGATTTGTGAACTATGTATGTATTGCATGGCGATAGACACATAAGTTGATCACTAACATTTAGACATTGCTAGATCATCAAGGCAATAGCTTTTTTAGAGCGTACTGTAAGTTAACCTATATATTTCTCACTATGATTGAATCGTTTTTGGTAAATTTATTAAACAATTATTTATATGATTGCTATGATTCCGAACATTATTGGGCCAAGGAGTTTGATACTTGGGACTACATATGGCAGTGTTTTCAAATTGTATATGGAATATGGAATGTGTACTCAACTGAATGTTGAATGTCAGAATCAGGTCTAAAGAATGTGAGAAGTGACTTGAATACATTGAATGAAAGTATTGATAACATATTATATGAATTGATGCCTTTCATTATATTGCTATGTATGATCAAATAAAGGAGTTGTAACCAAAGTTAGAAATATGAAAAAGATTTTTAAGCTTAGGAATTGTGCACAAAGAGACACGAACTTAGTTAATAATGAGCCTGGTATCCATATTGGGTACAAGATAGTAAATGAAATGAGACTAAAATCTATAAAAAATAAGGGACGGTAAATAGGTGCTCGGTCATAACAAAGTAGAATAGAAATGGAGTCATATGTGCATTTACATATTTATAACTTTGCATGTATCATATGAATGATTAAGATGAATTATTGGATTGTTCTAAAATGGTGATATGAAATGTTTGTAAAGATGTTGTACTTATTGAAATATGATAAAAATAAAATGTAGTGCAGGATTTGATACTAAATAATGTGATATACTTTTGAACTTGGTTATATACTTGTGATGTTTATATTCTAACTTGTGTGAGCACATTGATGATGGTTTACTTACCGAGTTCACAAACTCATCAAAATTGCAATGTTGATTTTTAGGTACAAGGGAATTCTAGCTTTTAAGGCAATCTAGTGGAATTCTAGTACTATCATTTTAGGAACAAGAATGGCTCAGAGGTTTGGTAAACTGATTCTAAGTAGTCTAGTTAGAATGTTTTCAGTTAGCATCCCATTTCATATTATACACTTGTTATGGAGTAGTAAACTCTCAAATGTTATGTAATGTATATACATGATTAAGAATTGTAATGACACAATGTAAGTTTATGTTTGTGAATGTAATAGGAAGATTTAATCTTTTTAAATGGTTGGGAGATGTGTGATGCCGTAAATAAATTAATGTGATTATTCAAACGTGCTATTCTCTTAGTGCATGTTCTCAAATATCCTCTAGATATTTAGGCATATACACTATGGAAGTGGTTCGTTACAAATATCAACATCATAACAAAGGAAATATTCCCTATAATAAGAAGAAGCACCTGAAACTTAGCCAAGAATACATCCCTCACATTCCCCTCCATTGCCACCAAAATCACTCCTTTCATCTCATGTTTATCTCTTATTTTTTCTTTTCCTAATACATAGTTCTTTTGGGAAGAGATTAATCATACAACTCATATAAAGATTTGGACAGCTTGGATGAAATCTCTATCAAAGCATAAAATCAACATAAAATTGATCATTCTTCATTTTAACTCTTCATTTATTGTTAATCAATCATTGTGTTCAATTTTAGACGTCAATGAAATTAATTCAAGTTATTAATATGTTAAGTTTGCAAATTTTACTTTAATCAATGAAAAGACATGTGAAAAGGAACGTCAAATTGATTGTTAAACATATAACTCCAACTCATAACATAGGATTAATAATTCTATTTTGACTGTATTAAATATAACACTTGTAATCATGCCCTAAAAGAACATTATTTCAACTAATTTCGGATGTCAATATTCATTTAGTTGTCCTAACATATAAGATTACCTTATCATAAGTTTAAATATGGAAAAGTCCAAACCCCAAACATTCATAATGATGAAACCTATGAATTAATCTAGGAATCAAAGAAATAAAACATAAACAAATCTAATATTCACAAATGATCAAGCATATTTTAAATTTTAGTTTACTTATGCAATTTTGACATATGTTGATAATCAAAGGCATTTAACAATTTGAATGTAGAAAACCAACAAGTTAGTTCCTACTTATTCCTTTTCACTCTTAGAATTAAACCAGCTTAATTTAAGCATAAAAACATGTTAATCACAAGGAAACAAAATCAACAATAAAAAAATCTAAATTCCAACCCTTACAACCTTAAATGAATCACTAACTTTACTTTATCATATTAAAATAATCAAAGAGTCTCCAACCAAATAAGAAAATGGATAAACAAAATCATAAATTCTAGCAATTGTATAACTATTGAATCATCTCAGAAATAAATTGAACTAGTCCAGAAAAATGATATCCTAAATACTCAAGATTACATATCTAAACTAAAATTTGACAATTGAATATTAGTAAAGTATAATAACTCTAAATCAATTTTTGTGATGCTTTTTAGGGAGATATCTTACCTTTTCTTTTCAAAAATTTACTTTGAAAAAGATATTTGGAACCAGAACATAGAACGGATTTCGAAGAAATTAAGCAATTTCATTATTCATGTGTGTTGTATACCATTGAAGAGAATCAAGATAAGGAAAATGGGTTAGAGAGAGAGGCTCCTTCATCTTTTTAGGTGTAATCACAGATAAGTTGGGAGGAGTACACGGGCATTCAGGTAACAAGAGGAAGTTTTGCAACCTGAATGCCCATCTGCTCCACCCAACTTCTTTTTTATCTCTTTATTAGATTTCCTTACTCCCTATCTCTTCCCGGCCTACCTCTAGTTTCTTGTTGACAGGGGCATCTTAGGACTTCCTATCAAAACTTCTTTTCCTGCCCTATGTACTTACCATTTTTCCAACTGTCTTATCAACAGCTCTTACTACCAACCGGTTCCTTCCCTTTTAGCCATCATTTCCACCCTTAACCTTTCTAATTTTCCACCTTTGCCCCTCAACTTTGAACCTTCACCTTCAAACTCTCCCTCCCCTCTGCCTCCATCTGCTCCTCCAATCCAAAAAATATAGAAGCAAGTTGTTAAGGACCAACTTACCTCTACCCTTTTCTTCAGTCCAGTGCAGGAGCTGGATGGTAAACTTATGTATTGTCCAAAGATTGAAATAATCCAATAGGGAGCCAAAAGTTTGGAATAAATCATTTCGGGGTTCTTTTTTGATCATCAACTAACTTTTCCTCTCATCCAAATTGATCCAATAAACTTTGGAAACATAGAGGTGTTATGGATGTCTTACTCTTAAAAGACAATTTTTATCCTATTTACCTTCTCCTCAGTCTCTGAAGCACACAAACTCCTTGAAGATTGTCCACAGAATTTAGGCAATTACCTTTTCTTACAAATAAGGTTTGAATCTATTAAGGTGCAAAATTTGCCTCTTTAGATCAACTTCCATAGCATCCCCCTAGAGTATTGGACTACGTAAGGGTTAAGCTTCTTAGAAAGTTATCTAAAAAAACCATTATATATGGATAAAAATACTACAAGGAAGACCAAAATAGTTTATGTAGGAATATGTGCCGATATTAAGCTCTCTAAGGAGCTCTTTAATGAAAAACTTATCATACGGTTAAATGAAGACAACAAGTTATAGGAAGACACTATTGATGGATCATATCATTCAAAATCACAAATTTAGGTTTGGAATGCCAAGGGAAGTTTTTTAAAACTAGGAACTACTAAAGAACTAATGGGGCTAGTGGCTCTGAGCATAATCTAGACGAGACTAACAATCAAACTACTCCTTAAGTCAATACTGTAATAATAGACTCTTTTAAACTTGTCCATGCTTCTATCCAGGGAAGGGATAAACTAAAGGATGATAGCTCAACTCCACTTTTAGAGGAAGATGCTCAAACTTTGGAAATTCCTACAACAAGCTGCCGTGAGGACTCTTTGCTTGATAGTAGTCACTGCCAGAAGCATGATCCATCTGCTATCTCACTTATAGTTATCACCAAATGCCATAACCTTTAATTTGGCATTCTAACACCTTATGATGTTGCAAATGTTATTTCATCAACTAATAATTGGCACGTCAAAGAAATAGTCCATGGTGTAGTTAATCGGAGAACATCAAAAATAGAAAAAGGTAAATGTCCTACTAGCCCTTCCATCTATTATGTCAATCCTGACTTGGAATGTGAGAGGAACAAATTGTCCCTAAAAAATTTTGACTCTAAGAGATTTTGTCTTTCATGAAAAATCACTACTTATAGCTCTACTTGAAACTAAAATAGAGTTGGACAACATAAACAGGCAGTATATACTAAGTCCTTAATACGACATAGTTTCAAACTGTGGTTATTATGCTTTTGCAAGAATCATCATTTGCTACAAAAAGGATGGGAAAAAGGTAAATTTGGTGGACTCTAATGAGCAAGATATCTTTGCACGTACCTTTTTTGTAGGAAAATATTGCTATTACTGTATCCTTCAATTATGCCAGCATCTATGGCTTTCAAAGAAGATGTTTATAGAACAATATCCACAAAATTAGAGGTAGCATTGACAAACCATGGATGATATGTGGTGACTTCAACTCCATTCTCTACACTGCTGAAGCTCAGGGCCACTACAATTTAAAAAATTATTCATCAAATTTCATTGAATGTGTTTAAGAGCTTGGATTGAATGATTTAAAATTAAGTGTACACTCCTTCATTTGGTCTAATAAGCAAACCTCTTCTTGGAATATCCTAAAGAAACTTGACCGTGCACCTGTTAATGATATCTGGATGACTGTAGTTTTGCAAAGTTCAAAGTTCCCCTATTCTCGGACCATACCCCAATCATTATTGACAATTTGATCCAAAAACATATTGTACACTATCGCTTTCATTTCAACAACTACCTAGTTCTTGATCTTGGTTTTTTTTGTACCTTGTAGTAAGGGAGCATACCAACATTATGTAGGTATTAGGCAATATTACTGTACACAAGAATTGAAGCTCATTAAACATAAGCTTAAGTTAATAAAATTTGTGTAAAGCTCCACCATAACAGCTATTCAGTCCAGTAAGTTCTTACGAATATTCAATCACAAATAGCTTTGAAGCCTATTGACCAACTATTATTGACTATTGAGAGATTGCCCTTTCAAATTACATGCAAGCTATCAGTTGCCATAACTCTTTGCTCTAACAAATGATCTAGAGTAAATTGGCTCATAGATGGGGATCATTGCTCTGTTTCTTTTTCAATTCCATTCTAGCAAGGAAGAACCATAACAAAATTCAATCCATCGCTTCCACTACAGGTCTGTCACTCCAAATCTCCATGATATATTAGAAAAAGCCATCAAGTACTTTAGCTCTCTCCTTAGTAAATTTAGTACTTCAAATGTTTTAATCGCTACTCTAAACTCACTTTCTTTGAATTAAGTATTTCCTTAGGATCTAGAATGTTTAACCAAACTTGTTGATGATAATGAGATCTAGAAAGCTATATTTGATATGGATGGCAAAAAGGCCTTAAAGCTTGATGGTTTCAATGGTTACTTTTTTCAGAAATCACGGAACATTACTGGCACTTTTGTGAAACATACAATCCACGACTTCTTTACTAATGGACTACTCTTTAAAGAAATAAACTAGAATTTCTTTTATTTGGTTCCAAAAAATTCCAGCCCTTCCACTTTTAGAGACTTTGTGCCCATAAATGCATCAACTTTATTTATAAAATCATCTCCAAAATCCTTGCTAACCGATTGAAAAGAGTTATTACTTCTTTAATTGTTGAAAATTTATGTGCTTATAATAATGATGGTCTTATTGGAGACAATGTTTTTATAGTTCAAAAACTATTAAATGGCTACATCAGATCAAATTACTCTCCCAACTACACAATCAAAATATATTTCCATAAGACTTTTTAATAGTATTAGCTGTGATTTTCTATGGACAATGCTTTACGCATTCAGATTTCCTTTTATTTTTATCGACTGGTTAAAAGAGTGCATATCCTTGGCTTTATTATCAGTGCTCATCAATGGTTGTCTAATCAATTTTTTCAAGGATGCTAGGGGTCTTCTGATAGGTGTGCACTAGTACATGTTTTTATAGGAAATTGACATGTGTTTTCTAGCATAATTGTTGTTTATTTTTCTAATTTAGGATTTATTTTTTATGATTTCATTAAGTTTGATTTCTATTGTTGTTCTTGCGTGTTTGATGTTAATTTAGGGTAAGAATTGTCTATTTTTTATGTAGGAAGAAAGAGGGAGAAACTTGGAAGGTGAACTAAATATCAAAGAGGAGAAGAAAAGAGGAGTGAAGCTGAGGCCAATTCCCAGGGTCGTGGGAATCATGCAAATTCCCACAAACATGGGAATTATAATTCAGGGCTTAATGTGGAGTTTCATTAACCTAGGGTTTTTGAACTATTTAAGCATCATTAAGCCTCCATATTCAAGGGAGATGACACCCATATGTAGAAACACTATTCTTGAGTGAAGAACACATTTTTGGAGTCTTGAGGAAGGATTAAAGATGAGGATCATCATCAAGATTAGGCAAAGTAACACATCTATACTAAAATTCTAAATTTTGCAAGGAAGAGAAGGAGTCTTTCTATTCAATTTTTTTTTGTCATTTAGATCTCTTCTAGTCTTTGCAAAAATTGTTTATTTGAATGTTGATGATCTTATGAAGGCTATGTTAGGCTGATTTAGTTTTAGGGATTGCTTTTAGACCTATTATGTTGAACTCCTATTTTATTTAATTGAATAAAATGTCTTTGATGATTGTTATTTTTAATTGTTATCTTACAATAAATCGAGAGAGTGAGTAAGGTGAAATATGTGTAGGATTGTACAATGAGAGTTGGTGACCTATAGACGTACAATTGTCATTTTAATTGAATAGTTAAAAGAGAGATATCAGCTAGTCAATTGATTACCCTATGATAGATTAATAATTAGTTGAATTGGTTGAGTTATTGGGTAGGTTGAGAGATCGTCCAATTGATTCTTATTAATTCAATTAGGGACAATTAGTTACACCTTGAGAGAGGGTAATTAATACATTTGGAAATCTAGGGTGAGACACAATTCAATCAATAAAATAGGAGGGAGACAAAATAGGAAAAAAAGTAATCTCTAGTTTTAAGATTCTTGAATTCCGATTTTTTCATATTTTGACATTGTCTATTGCTTTGTGTTAGTCTTTTATTTTTAATTTAATTTTCCAGATTGTTTTCATTAACCAATTTCATTTCTTAAACAAATTTGTGTCTGCATTAAGCAGTTTCTAGGCATCAATGTGGATTTGATATCTGCTCTGTTTAACTACAAGTCACGACCTGTTCACTTGTAATTTTTTGAGCGTAAAACAAGTAGATAGTTTTTACTGTCAACAAGTTTTTAGCGCCATTGCTGGGGATTGATTGTTGAGCATTGTGTTTAATTTAGATTACTCTTATTTAAGAGTTGTCGATATTTTTCGTTAGTATCTGTAGGTGCACGAACACAAGGATCACATGAAGAACGATGTAATTTGGTAACACATCAACACATCTTACAATGAGGAATGAGATATCTAAAGAGATAGATGCCGAGAAGAAATAGAAAAAAATGATGGAAGGCAATTATTATAGGGGGAAAGGAACTTTTGCAAATTACAATGAGTCTTGATGTGTTACCAACCTAGAGATTCAAGTAAGACAACTTTCCTATGAATTTTGCAAGGCAAGTGTGGAAGACTCCCTAAGCAATATGGAATTATATCAATGAGAGCATTATGTGGCTATCATACTTAAAAATGGGGAAGAATAAGAAGAACTAATGGAAGACCATGCTGAACCTTACCTTATAGAAGACTAAGATATCAAGAAAGAGGATGCAGAAAAGGATGAAAACCCTTCATACCATCTGCCAGATCATAGTATATCATGCTTAAACATCGAAAAATATTGCATAGATTTCCATGCAAAGAACCCTATTATTTGGATTGATGATGATGAAGAGACATTCAACATGAATGATGTATTTAAGAATCCGATAGGTAGTAGCTCATTCAGGAAAATTGATGTGTTCAAATCTTCTGAAGAATAAAACAATAAAGAATAGTTGACAACAGATATCGAGTTTGAAGAAGTTATGAAAGTCTTTGTTCGTGAAGCAGAAGAAGCAGAGGAGACGAAGGAGATTAAGGAAGAAAGAGAGCAACTCACCTTCTTACATGGCAAATTTTTAGATTAAATGGAAGACCCAGGTAATTTCGTTATTCCCTATTTTATTGACAGTTTATTAATGAAAAGGACATTGATGAAGTTAATTGTTCTCTTAACTTTATAAATATCGTCCTTCTGTTCATTTTGTAATTTGTAGCTTACTTAGAGTCTATAAAACTGATGTTAAACGAAAAAGGTGGGAGTAAGTTATTTATAATTGATCTTGGCTGAATTTCCAAGGAAGAGCGTTGAGCTACCGATGTTATAAGAAGCGTGCATGGGAGGTAACCCATGAAACATTATTTCTTTTTGAGTTTTTTATTTATACGGTCAATTCCTTAGTTATGATCATATTTGACTATAGTTGGATTGATGTTTACTTTGATTTTGTTTCAATTTCAACTTGTTTTCTTTTCAAATTTCTTACTGATGATACTATTTTGATATGTTTGTAGATTTTGGGATCATAGAGAATAAATATGTGTTGGGAAGAAGGTTTGAAATTGTGAGGATAACCAATTCCTATGTTTGTGACAATTGTGGAGATTCTTATAGGTGTGGGAAATCTTTCCAAAAACTTTCCAGAAAGAAAACCCACGATCGTGGGAATTGTGGTAATTCCAACTAGTATGGGAATTCTCTTCAGAAAGTTTCTAGAGAGTAATCCCATGATTGTGGGAATTCCATTTGGGAGGAAACTTAAAGTTTCCCTCCCCTTTTTTCTCTCAGCCATTCTTAAAAATTTCTCTCCCTCTCTCTCTAACGTACGAAATCCTCCTCCCACTCTCTAAAACTCTTCATTTTTTTCTCTAGATTCTTGTTATTTTCTTCATCTCTCTTCATTAATCTTACATTGCTTCATATTTTTCACGTATTAATCATTCCAAAGCACAAGGATTTAGGTAAGATTTTGCTCTCTCTTTAAAATACGAATTTCACTCACTTTCTCTCATTTTTTTAGATTTACTTCTTACAATGGCACCAGTAAGAACAATGATGGCTAGGAAACCAATTGACAAAATCCACTGTCAAGTCACCGGGGAAGGTAAGTCTGATTTAGGGGCAACCTATCAGGCCCCCTTCCCAATTTACTTAGAAGAAGAAGGTATGCATTTTTGAGACCTTAGAGCTAGAGCAATAGTCACTCCTCGATATTTTGATTTTGAATTGTTAGAAAACATAGGAGTGAGGCGAACAATTGAGCAATTAGCTTCAGACATAGGTTGGAATAAGTTTGTTCGGTGTGATGTACCTATCTACGCTACTACAACTCTAGAGTTTTTCACTTCAGTCTAGTGTAACTCTAAATTATATGTTTTTTTGGTTCAAGTTGCTCGGCAATATTTTTAAACTTGATTATCCTGTCATTCGTGAGATTTTCAATTTGTCAAATACTAAAATTTCAGATGGTCACGCTGATTTTGATATCGATTCTTATTGGAAAACTTTATCCGGTGAAGGAAATTTTGACTCATGCAATGCACCAAATTCTTTGATCCACAGTGCCAAACATTTATTTTTGAAAAAATTTATGTGTTTTACTGTGTTTAACAAAACTAAAAGCAACAAATGTTCGGCTAAAGCACTTTTCTTTTTATGATGCATGGATCAGAAAATCAAAATCAATACGCCTTATAGAATTTTTAGATCCATAGTGAGTGTTGTGAAGAACAAGAGTTCTTGCTTTGGGATGGCTTATATTGCTTCTACTTTGGCTGTGTATTATAATGTTAATTTGGAAATTTTGATTAAAACCCCACACGATATGTTTGACATATTATATTTAAGACGCTTTGAGATTGTGGAGTCCCATTTTATGGAACTCCACAATCCTTTTATACATGTTGCATTGAGGAACATGAGAGGCCAAGATACAACCGTTTCCCGACCTTCCACCTCCTGAGCAGTCCCGAAGGTAGAGGAAGAAGTAGCAGAGGCAGAACCCAGCCACCAATGGGGGTCGACTAATTCCCACAAATCCTCGACTAGATGGCTTCCAAAAAACAACACATGACATCCTAACTCGACGAAATTGGCAGTCAAATGTGGCAAATCCACAAGGAATAGTGCAGCTTGAAAAAGAGGTTCCTCAACTTCTACCAGAGGAATGACTTTGAAGCTCCTTCCCCCACACTGTCGCCACCATCATCTCCATAAGCCATTTCTTACCTTAAATTTTTCGTTTTGTTATTTCTTTTGTTTGGTTTAATATCATTTTTGTGCGTTATGTCTTTTGTTAGGTTTGATTTCATTTTCTTTTATTTGGTTTAATGTCATTTATTTATTTCATTTTCTTTGTTTGTTTTGATGTCATTTTCCCTCATCTGGCGGTTATCTTATCACATTGAGGTCAATGTGATCTTTAAGTGAGGGAAGGTGACATCGACTTTCTCAATTGCATTGCATGCATTGTGTTGAATAAGATGCATGTTTAGGCATATCATGTGTTTTGTGTCGACAATGGTTCTTTGTGTCAGTAATGGAATCGCATTTGAGTCACTCTGATATATGTTTCCATGAGATTATATCATGTTAGCTGCAATTAGATTGAATGCATGCTTGAACTCAGATTAGTATACTTGAGTAGAAAGTGAACCATATAGAGTGATGAAAAGTGGTTGGTTACATAAGCTTTGTCATAATTGACATTTGAGCAACGAGGTAGTGTAGAGATGTATAATGAGTTTTTATTTGAGCCAATGTAAGGATTGAGCCATATGACTTCCTCTACAGTCATCTCATTTCTTTGTTGACTATTACATCTTTAGGGTACTACCTTCAGAACTTGCTTTGAATCAGTTTGAGTCTACTGGATGCATACTTAATATAGATGATTTAAGCTCTTTTTATGTCAACCCTTGGTTTAAATGACTTACCCGTTGATTATCCCTTACTACCCTCGTTGAGCCTTAACCTTTTGCTTCTTGAAAGCATCTAAAATTTTTGAAACCTTAAACCTCATTATTCGACCCTTTCACAAGCTTAGTAAAATGTTAAGTAATACATTAGTTGGGACCGTGTGAAAATTTTTACCAAGATATTTTGAGTATATTTTTGCTAAGGACTACATTGTATATAATGCTATTTTCAATTCATAGTTCTTCCATTTATAAAGAAAAATGAAAAAATTGATGAAAAATAAAAATATAAAAGAGAAAAAAGAAAATAAAAAGGAAGAATAAGTTAGTAGCATCAATAAGGGCAGAGTTATATTTATATGTCTCGAAGTTATGTTTTGCTATCCCGTTTTATATGCTTTTCATTTTACTAATGCTTGTGCTTAAACATTTTTCCCCTTTACCCACTTTAACCCTTGCCCTATTACAGTATTACACAAGTCCTTTTGATCTATTTATGCGTGCAATCATTGTATAGGAGAATTGGTGTATGAGCAAGCCTATGGTAGTGTAGTTTTCTATAGGAAGTGTGAGTAAAACACTAACCATTAAACATTTCAGGGAAATGAGTGAAAACCGTGAGGAAGATTCATTTTAGCATCTTTACTTGTCTTTGAGTGATGGTGTCAATTGTTGAGTTTGCTTATGTACACCAATGAAAAATTAGTCATGATATGTGCATTAACTGATATTTGAGTTGGCTTAAATTTGAGGGATTGTATGTTTTGATCTTTGCAAAAATGAAGTGGTAGAATTGATTAGTTTTATTTATTTTGCTTAAGGACAAGTAAAGATTCAAGTATGAGGATATTGACAGGTTCGTATTAGTTCATTTTTTATTATAGTTAATTGACATGTGTTTTATAGCATAATTGTTGTTTATTGTTCTAGTTTAGGATTTATTTTGTATTTTTCATTAAGTTTGATTTCCATTGTTGTTCTTGTGTATTTGATGTTAATTAAGGGTAAGAATTGACTTTTTTTATGTAGGAAGAAAGAGGGAGCAACTTGGAGGGTGAACTAAAGATCAAAGAGGAGAAGAAAAGAGGAGTGGAGCTGAGGCCAATTCCCACGAACGTGGAAATTATAATATGAGGCTTCCTTAAACATAGGATTTTTGGACTATTAAAACATCATTAAGCCTCCATCTTTAAGGGAGACGACACCCATCTGTAGAAACACCATTCTTGAGTGAAGAACACATAATTGGAGCCTTGAGGAAGAATTAAAGACAAAGATCATCATCACGATTAGGGAAAATAGCACATCAACTCTAAAATTCCATATTTTCATAAGGAAGAGGAGTCTTTCTGTTCAATTTTCTGTCATTTAGATCTCTTCTAGTCTTTATTAAAATTGTTTATTTGAATTTTGATGACATTATGAAGACCACGTTAGGATGATTTAGTTTTAGGGATTGCTTTTGAACCTATTGTGTTGAACTCTTATTTTATTGAATTGAATGAAGTGTTTTTGATGATTGTTGTTTTTAATAGTTATCTTACAACAAATCGAGAGAGTGAGTCAGATGAAATATGTGTAGGATTTTACAATGAGATTTGACGGCCTATATACGTACACTTGTCATGTTAATTGAATAGTTAGAAGAGAGATCTCGGTTAGTCAATTGATTACCTGTAGGATATTTTAATAACTAGTTGAATCGATAGAGTCATTGGGTAGGTTGAGAGATCATCCAATTGATTCCCTTTAATTCATTTAGGGGTAATTAGTTCCAGCTTGAGAGAGGGTAACTAGTATATTATGGAAATCTAGGATGAGACACAATTCAATCGATAAAATAGGAGGGAGACAAAGTAGGGAAAAAGTAATCCCTAGCTTTAAAATTCATGAATTCTCATTCTTCTTTATTTTGGTATTGTCTATTGCTTTATGTTAGTCTTTTATTTTTAATTTAATTTTCTAGATTATTTTCATTAACCAATTTCATTTCTTAAACAAAGTTATATCTAAATTAAGCAGTGTCTAGGCATCAATCCCTGTAGGATCAATATACGCTCTGTTTAACTACAAGCCATGACCCGTTCACTTGCAGTTTTTAAATGTAAAACAAGTGGGTATAGGTTTTACTGTCAACATCTTTGATGGAGGGATCCTCTATCCCCCAATCTTTTCACCCTTATCATGGAAATTCTTAACCCAATTGTCCTTTGAAAAGTGAAGCACAATCCCAAATTTAGATATCATTTAAAATGAAAAAAAAGGCTTGACTACCATCGATTATGTAGATGGTATTCTTTTATTTTGTAAAGCTCAGTTGGATTCCATTCATACATTCTTGAAGCCTCTGGCTACATTCACCAGCCATTCAAGGTTGTAGATCAACTCCAACAAAAGTCATTTTCTAATTTCCTAGAGGGCTTCTGACCTCAAACAACATATAGCACACTATATGGATATGCAATCCGTTAATCCTCTATTTATGTACTTGAGACTTCTTGCGATAACTAGGCACCTCAACTATCTTGATTGTTTACCCCTCATTGAAAAAATTCAGAAACAAATTGGCTCATGGGTAAAACAATCTCTTTCCTATACTAATAAGTTACAACTTATCAAATATATGCTTAACTTTTTTCATATATACTAGAGTTCCCATATCTTTCTCTCCTAAAACACTATCAATGTAGCACCCCCTTATCGCAGGGTACACACCGGGATGCCTGCAGGTCATTCCGGTACATATCCTATGATAAGGGTGAGCTACGATCAATCACTACAAACACCTCACATGGCAT
>JAOSBO010000009.1:10464033-10476231 GCA_027563915.1 Erythroxylum rotundifolium | reverse complement strand
ATTGTGAAACTTACTTAATAAAAGAGATTATTATCTTATGCATTCATGTTTAATTATCTAACTCATAGGATCAAGATCAATGGATAAATAAATATAAAAATGTAATGAGATAATAATTTAAATATTTATATTATATTATGCATTGTCCTAAAAATGTTCTTCATTATTATCTTTTAAAAAATTAGACAATTATAGAGAGAACAGATGAAGACACATTATATTCATTTCTTGCGAAGAAAATAATCATAATTTTATAATTAAGTATCAATATAATTAAATAAATGTTTGGTTGCTTTTTAGATAGCAAGTTCATTAAGATAACCCCTCTATAATTGTTTCATATAGAACATCCATAATTGCTTCATAAGGAACATCATGATCTAGGATAGTTTGATCGACAATCTTTAGATACAAGATGAACTATAGAAAGGTAGTTAAAGGATAAAAAATATGATTTAAAACCCTCAATTACTTAGCAATAATATTATAGTATATTTTTCTTGAACTTTTGACCAAAATAAAATAACACCTTGAAACTAATTCTTCAAATTTAAATACTAATAATAGAGAATTGATAAGTTTGGAAATGTAATTCTTTCCATATTGACCAATGATAAATGGAAAATTTTAATTGACATTAAAAAAAGACTGGAAACATTTTAATATAAAACCAAACTCTAGTGAATTTTCCCTCATCTAAGATAAACTAAAATCTTAATTAAATACTAAAAAAATTGTGCTAAAAGAATACTAAGTTCTAAGAAATATATAAAATTAATATAATTCAATCATAATATATTAAAATGAATTTGGGAAAAAAATAAACTTATACCCACCTTGTAAGTTAAAATGAATCAAAACAAGAGGATCGATGGAAAAAGTTACAACCCTTGCTTTTAAAAACTTATAGATACAACAAACTATATGAATCCTGAGAGTGTTGATAAAAACAAAATGACAACTACTCTACACTACTTTAGAATAAAATGAGTAAAATTTCATTTCCTACACAAAAAATGAACTTCTAAAATTAGTCAACAATATTATTACACAACTTATTAATTTGACAATAAACAATGATATTCAAAATGTTTGTAGAACAATTACATAAAAAAACCTCAACTTAGACAACTAACATCTAACTAAAACCCACTCTCCAAAACCCTAAAGTAATATTAATTTCTAACCTAAATAGATTATGAAATGATACCAAGTAATTTACAAGAAGTTCTTTCTTTACATAACCTTTTTAAAATGACACATGTAGACAATAAATTTGGTTTCTAAAAATTAGCTATTGAATATAAAAAATTAAAATTAAACTACAGAGTACTTTGAAATAAGGAAAACAAACAAACAAAAGACACAATAAGGAAAATCCAAGTGACAAACTTGATAGGTTTAAACTTTACATTTTAATATCCATCACTATGCTTCTAACTTGTTCTCCTAAGGATGTCTAGGTATCCCATTCCTATTGCTCAAAGTATTAACCTATAACAGAAAAACCAAAGCAAAATAATGTGAATAAATTTTTTAAATAACTTTGCAAAAATGAAAAGATAAAAAATAAGAACAAAAAACACTCTAACAAATACTGCTAGTTGATTCTAAAGTAATGTTAGCTAGAAAACTAGTTTCCAAATAGATATCATTAATATAAATCTTGTATAGGAGTTGGCCTCCCCTTCCCGCATCTACCAAGAGTGGTGAGATAAAATCCATAAGTCTATAAAAAACACTACTAATCACCTTCTTAGATAGTTACTTTTGTGTTTGTGGTCCTTTTAATCCAGAATAAGAGTTATGGTTAGACTAATATGATCTTAGGACATTATAAATGGTATTGGAATAAAACCTCAACTAGTGCATTGTTTGGTCAAGATGACAAGGTTAGAGAATTATGCAGGCGGTAGGGCCTAGAGCAATAAGTGGCTAGTGATAGGATTGTGGTCTTATTCTATATCAAAAGATGACAGAAGGCCTTTTGTATATTGGCTCTTGATGAGCACATCAAGCTTTTAAGAAAGGGAGATTCTAAAATCTCATGGAGGAGGTGAATATTACAATCTCATATTGGGAAATAAAAGAGGGGTTAAAACCTTTATAAGCATATGTAAAAAAGTACTAATCAATTTAAGCTCAAACTAAAGTTATTGGACCAATATGAAAATAGGGAATTATTGTTGGATTTTTGTGATCGGACTAATTTTATAAGTTGAAGGCAATTGAGAAAGAGCAGGTGAGTGTAATTGGTTTACAGAGAGAGATTAGAAAGAGAGTTGTTTCAAATTTATGAATGTTAATGCTCTATTAAATTTCTCTAATATAAACCAATTTTAATAAAGTGAAAAATTAAAACACAACAATAATATAATTAAAATTAAGAAAGATTAGAAATGAAATTGGGGTACTAAAAACATAAATAAATAATTATTTTTTAATTTTTAATTTTCAATTTTTTAGTTGAATATATTTTCAACGAAAATTAAAAGAATACAAATAAAATATAGGATAAAATTTGATATTTACAGTTGCCCCCTTGCACATCATATTTTATGAAGATATGAAACTATAACTAGTTAGATGACAGAACAAATAGGTAAAATTCAGGTTGTGTGTCTTTTTATATCTTTCTTAAAAGGGAGATGCATTTTTTACATGATTGTATTGGCGACTACAAATATTTCTATAGCTTTTAAGGGTATGGAGATGGGACTAAAAATGCTATCTACTACATGGTCTCCCTCTATGCTGTGTTCTAGGCCTGACACATGGTTGAGTTAAGCAAAATATTTTGTTTCTTCTTGCTATTAATTTGAAGTATTCTTTAATTCTTGATAAAGTCATCATATACTAACACCTACACAATTACCTAAAATCGAATATAAAGTAAGTAAAATAAGGTAATTTAGTCATGAAAATAGAATAGAAGAATTGAAAAACATATGCACATTTTGTATACATCAATTATCCCTATGTTTAAGCTTTTGCTTGCTCTTAAACAAATTGATCTCAATCATTGCAAGTTTAAATAAGTTAAAAATTTGTTATAGAAAATAAATTAATTCAATCAAAGATTTGTTTTATGTTCCTAACTATTTCTCATCAACTATTTATATATCTAAGTATTTGCATTAAATTTCAATCTAGTTTAACCTAAAAGTCCATTTTCACTACAAGAAAATTACTAATTACTGATAAAAAAATTGTGTAATAACTTAGTGACGGAAATTTAATTCCATTGGTAAACTTGTCAGAAAAATGGTATTTTTTATGGATAAAAATCCATCGATAAACGTGGAAGGAATTTATTGGTTAAAGTTTTTCGACAAAATTTGGCGAAGGAATAGTATAAATTGTCATAAAAATAGGTAACAATGGTTGGCAGTAAAAATAAGCGACAGAGCTTACTGACGGAAAAAATTTCTGTCATTAATTTACTAACGAAACTATCATTATATCGATAAATGCAAATGATGTCGATAATGTTGTTTAAATTTAAAGTAAAACAACTTCATTTTATACTTAATAAAATTATACACTCAAAGCCCCCTTGTCATTCTTCTTCTTCGTTGCTCCTCTACACACTATCTTCTTCCATCTGCTTATCTTCTTTTGTTCTTCCACCAACTGCTTCCATTTTCTTGGGTTTTCTGTCTCGAGGTCAATGGTCCACTTACTGATCATGGTTTAATTTTTTAATCTTCAACTTCTATATATGAGTTGTTGTATATTCGATGTCTTATTGTTATTTTGGATTGAGTTGTGAGGTTTATTTGGGTTGTTAATGGGTCATTGTTTGTTGTTGTGTGGTTATGTTGGTGAATAATGGAAGAAGACAGTAGTTTTGAAATAAACTAGGAATGAATTTCAATAGCCTACCAAGTGTTCGATGAAAGTTCTATAAGAGGTATCTAACATCATTTATAATCTGGAATGTTTCTTTTAGTGGTTCATTAGTTTATAGTAAAGATTTGTATCTTGATTTAACTTGATGTATAATTGCCAATTAAAG
Source organism: Erythroxylum rotundifolium (assembly GCA_027563915.1). Classification (NCBI taxonomy): domain Eukaryota; kingdom Viridiplantae; phylum Streptophyta; class Magnoliopsida; order Malpighiales; family Erythroxylaceae; genus Erythroxylum; species Erythroxylum rotundifolium. Next base: position 10,472,213 of record JAOSBO010000009.1, on the reverse strand, counting down.
ATTACTTTAAAAGTATTACAAGATGAAATAGTTGCTATTGAAATTTATGAAGAATTGTTTAGATTTTTTCCTTAAAAAGAAGTGTTATATACTTTACTCTTGGCTGTGAAATCTTGGTCAGGTTGGTTTGAGTTTAGGGAGCAAATTAGGCACTGAAATATCTACCTAAATTGATTTTATATCTATCGTAAATTCAAGTTGAACATGAAAAATTGTTGAGCTTATATATGCCTATTTTAAAGTAAGTTTCGATATTTGATGGTCATCCTTTAACATCCATGTATATTGATTGAGCGAATGATAATTCAAAATGTAGTACACCAATTTGATTATTAGTTCATGTTTACATGAATGATAGAAATAGTTAGTGAGAAAATTGAGATGAAATGTGTATGCCTTGTCGTTAACTTTGTGACTCTTAACTTTTTATCTTCTTGAAATAAAAAATATTCTGAATTTTTATTTAATTTAATATATATTTGAGTGACCATTTAGATCTTAGTTTGATAACAATTAAATTTTGGAAGAGAACTTTAAATTTTGATTGAAAATAGCTTAAAATTTTTTTATTTAAAAAATTTATATTTGTGAAAGTAATGCATTTTGTTTTTGTTGGATAGTTTAGAGTTGTAAAACCACTAGTTTAGAGTTGTAAAACCAAATGAAACAAGCTTGCATAGAAGATAGTTGATACTAGAAAGAAATTGAGTCATTAATGAAATCTAAGTATAAGTTTTCTAGGCTAAGAATTTCATATTTGTATAATTTGGTTTCACCATTAAAAATTTCAGCATTATATAATTTGGATTATTACTACTTAGTGACAAAGAAAATAATTTTCTAGCTCTTGAGTATTGATTGTGTGATTCTAAGAATGTGTTTTAAACTTATTTTCTTAAGTTTTGTTGTAGCTTACTTCTGTAGGTTAAAAAGGACACTATAAGTTAATGCATCGAATATATTTCTACTTTAGGATAGAATTTATTCTATATAAGCAAAATTGTTAGGATATATGCTTTTAAGCTGAAATTATAGATTTATAAATCTGAATTTGAAATTAAGTAGAACATTTACAATTTTCTCTTTCATTTAAAATGATTTTTTCTTGATTAAAAGTTGATATTGATTTATTGGAATCTTTTGGGATTATTAAAAGTTAATTTGTATGATGGACCCCAAAGTTTTTTTGGAATTTATTCTATTAATTTAGCAAGTATGAGCAGAAATTAGAATTTTTGAATTTAGAAAATTTTTGGAGTTTAGTTATTAATATATTTATTTACATGTGTTTGCATGTATAGATGGAATTTTTAGAATTAAGTAAGGAGTAAGTAGGAATTAGATAAAAATTATGGAAGGTTAAGTTAGGAAAGACAAAAATTGTCTTAATTAATAGAAAGAGTGGAGAGTTGTGGAAGAGAAGTAAGAAAGAAAGAAAGAAAAATCTAGAGAAAGTCGTAGAAGAAACCAGAAGAGGAGAAGCAAAAAAACTGAAATAAAAAAGAAGAAGAAGCAAAGAAAGAAAAGGAGAAAGGGAAGAAGGAAAAACAATTTAGCTGAGTTTTTAGGTAACTTCAATCTATTCTTCTTGTTTTGATAGAAGAAGAAAGTAGAGAAAATAGGTTTTATGCACTGAAAATGAAGAGAGGAAGAAGAGAAACAAGAAATTCATTTTCTTAGATTTTCATGGATTTCCGACTAGATGTTTAGTTATTCTAGATTAGATAAACCGAGAGTAGATTGAGTCTGAGCTTAATTTTGGATATTAGAGCTTTATGGAAGTTTTATTCGTATAATAGTTTAAATGAAAATTTGTTTGTTTAAAGGGAACCAAGAAAGTCGAAGGACAGAGCCTAAGTTTTTCAAGGATTCCTATGCTTAAAATATGTTATACTATGAATTATTATGATGCATGTTAAAATTATTTATATTTTTCAATTAATTTTTTGCATTGTTAAATTGATTGATTGCATTGAATGACATGCATATCATGCATACATGTAGGGAATAAAATTAAAATAAAAAGTAAGCTAAAGAATAATGTTTTCTTGAAGGAGTAAAATACCAACTTGTAAAAGAACACAAAGAGTTTTGCAAGGATTTGTTGTACTTGATTTTTTACCAAGAGAGGAGAGTACTAATAATTCGAGAGCCCCAGCAATTGCTAAGGCAACTGTCGGGCAGGAAAGTGAGCCCTTTTGACCACAAATGCTTGAGTCACCTCTTCCTCAGGACCAAATGCCTAATCCTTTTGATCCCAAATTATTCCAAGCCTTTGCTTAGGCTTTTGTCTAGGTCATGGGCCAGATGCCATCAACTTCTACCCCAACCCCAACTAAGAGAGGAAGACAATTTGACAAGCTAAGGAAGCATAGAGCAATAGACTTTTATGGAACAACCGAGACCCGGGCCCAACATTGTGTTTGTAATAGAATATTATATGAATAAATCTATTATTGCATCAACAATATATTGTTATATATTTAATTTATATTTTTATATTATTGGAATATTCAATAAAATACAAATTTCAGGTTAAAAATATGTCACAAAAAAGAAAACAAAAAATGATGCAGCCAAGGGTCAAGCTATAGTTGTTTAGACGAGCCAATGCAATTCCAAGTGAAGGATCACATTCTGCTACAGCTATAGAATCAAGTGTTGTACCTCTTAATACTGTATATCTAGATGAGACATCACCTTCTCGACCTATAGTTCTTGTACAGTCACCTTCTGTACCAATTGCTGCATCATCTAGTAGCTTTGCTACACCATAGGTTTTAATATGAAAACGATCTAAAATAGCTTATATATTAGGTTGGTTCCATTTGGAACGTATTCTAGAAATATCTCATCCAAGTTTAAGGAATAGATGGATCTTGAGGGTTATATGTAGAAGAATATTTCTCAGGGAACAAATGATTTTTATTATCACGAGTTTGAGATAAAAAAAATCATTTAGTATTTTGTATTTTATCTAATTTTATACATTAACTAGATAAATATTGTAGTTTATAAGTACTTATAGTATGTTTATCTTTTTTTAGAAAGAATTTTTTGATATACAAAATTTGATGTTGTAATTTATAATGTGTGGGAGAGACGAGCTCGTACATGTTAAAGAGACTTTCTCGATTCAATACATAAGAATGGTGCACAACCTCGTTATATATCTGGGAATCATTGGCAGTAGTATTAGACATCACCCAAGGCAATGTCCATTTCAAAGCACAATTCTACAAATAAACGTAGAGGACTAGAGAGAGAGATTCTCCTCGACAAACTAGAGGATGTATAACCCACTAGAAGTATGTAGAGAAACTTGTAAGTATCTAAACTTCACAATTACATTCTGATTTTTGTACTTTGATGCATGAAATTTGATTCCAATTTAATTTGATAAATGTTTGGTGCCTTTAATGGCTATGTTATTGAGTAAATTTTTTGTTCAATAAGGGGTAAACATCATAAAAATACAAGAAACTCTACTAAAACTTTGTAAATTGTAGTTCACTTATAACACTTTATTTTAATACAGGAAAAGTCTATAGGCAAGATGCCTACACTACGTCAACTCTTTTTGTACACCCACATTAAGAAGCATGATGGTGTGATCTTCGTCAACACCCAATGCAAAGAACTTAATGCATGTAAAATTTATACTTTAATGTTATTTCTTAAAAACATAAATAATTATATTGATAGGACTAAATATAAGAAAGAATTCAATGATAGTGTTAACACTTTGAAACTGTTGATGAGAGGTAGACATAACTTGATGTAGTGGATGGTAGGAACTGCTTTGGAAGGATCTTCAGCTGAATTTCATTTGCAAACACATGGTATTCGCAATCCTTCACATCTGGTATGGTTTTCTCTAGTAGGCGGTCTGCATCTAATGATCAAAGAGTAATTCAGCTTGAGAGCACAGCAAAAGGCTGATGGATTATATAGCTCAACTCCATAACGAAGTAGAGGAGTCAGAGCATCCTCCTTCACCAACTGCATAGCTTAAATGGATTAGTGAAAGTAGATGTTTTACTACTCTTAAGTAAATTTGTACGACTTCTTAATTTACAGTTATTTTCAAGATACTCATTGTTCTATATTATAATTTTTTATTATCAATAAGGATAATTTTTTACTTTATATTATCATTCAACTTATTGTTTAGAGAAATTAAATGTAGAAAAAATCAAAAGATTATCAACAAAAAAATTAGGAAGGAAATGTCAAATGGTGGTTGAAATTATCATAGCTAAATTTAGCAACAGATATTATTTGTCCGTAGGTATAGTTACCATTGGAATTTTCATCGATAAGTATGCGATGGATAATGTAATTCCGTTGGTAATTTGCCAATGAAGAAACAACTTCCTGTCGCTAAATATTTTTTTACAGAATTTCAAGTTAGAATGTTCCATAGGTAAAATTTAGCGATGAACATTGGTAATTCCGTCGCTAAGTTTGTGATGGATTCCAAATATTCTATTGTTAAAATTTATTTACAACCACTTCTCCAATGACTCGTTCCATTTGTAATTTCCGTCACCAAATTCATTTATTGAAAAAAAATCTTTATTTTCTGTTGGTAATTTTTGATGCTAAAACCAATTTTTTAAGTTTTTCTTTTATTTTTATGTTTGTAAACATGTTTTGCGTTTAAATACTTTTCTATATTTCAAATGGGAAAATCTCATTTTTTTTACTTCTTTTTTAAGAAAAAAGATTAAACTTAAAATTTATTAGTCACAAGAGAATGACATAAGTATACAAGGTATAGATCCTAAACTCAAGCATTAATTTCATAAGCCAAGACACAATCTTAACACATAGAAGTTCAAAACTCTCAAATATCCTCCATAAGTTAGCTCAGTGAGAGCTACTACCATTTTAGTAAAAATGAATTGCTCTCTTATCTGTGATGTCATCACTCCTACTATTTAATCCTTGCTTCTTTTGTCCATAAATCTTCAACCATTCCTTTCCTTTAAGACCTAATTAACATAAAATCCAAGAGAAATAATATAAACAACTATATTTGCTTTTAACATTCTTGCATGATTTTGGATTCGTTACAAAATGTCAAGGTAGGAATTCCCGTTTATGTTCCAAGAACGCTTTTCCATAACAATACTCCACCAAGATTTAACAACACTCCACTGAGCTTTAAATAAGTTGCACTCAAAGTATAGATAAGTTTTGGTCTCTAATACTTCATTATAAAGATTTGATAACCCTCTTAGCTAGAACCATAATAAAGGCTCAGTAAATATGTAAAGAATTGAACATGAATTTGATAAGCTACAATTTCCCACTAAATGAAAGAGCCTATTTTGTCTAAGAGTCAAGTCTCTTTTGAATTTTTCTAGCAAGGGATAACATTCATTGAATAAAATTCTCCTTGTAGTGAATGATAGCACCATTTGATTAGTACTAACAAAATAAAATGAAATGACTCATGCTAGTGTTAACCTCTAATCCAGATGTTTCCTTAAAATGTTTCAGGGTAAGCATCATTGTTTTCAATAATCTTAAGTAAGCTTTAAAAAATAATAAAATATCAACAACAAAATATAAGCTTGTTAAAGGAATCTTTTGCAATGACTGTGAAATTTGAAGTTTTTCTCTTTAACAACATTATAGTTTAGCAAGGGTTTAAATGCCTCCATAGATAATATAAAAAGATAAGGGGAAATTAGATCATCTTATCATAACCTTCCCTTTCCATTAAATAAGCTGGAGGAGTTCCATTAACCAATAAAGGAGGTTGTAGTTATATAAGCCTTTGTTCAGTTAATAAACTTATTAAGGAATCCCATAATCTCTAATAGCTAAAGGATAAATTGCTATTTGATGCAGTAAAAAACTTTCTTAAAATCAACCTTAATTGAATAAGCCTTTGGAGGTTTTTTCCTTAAGTATCCTTTCAATAATTCTTGATCAATGAAGATGTTATCCCCATTCTATTTTCCTTTCATGAAGACACCCTAATTATCAATGATTAAAGAACCAATCATTGTTTTTAGCCTAATTGCAATGATTTTTTTATGTCAACTTATGCTAAAATTAGAGTATGCAATAGGTCAATTCTCATTAAAAGTTGAAGGATTAGACAGTTTAGGAGCTAGGCAAATAAAGGTTTTATTAATCTCCTTCAATAAGAATCTAGTAAATAAGAATCCCAACATAACTCCTTTTACTATAAGACTAATTGCATTCCATGCTTTTTAATTAAAAAAAACCAATTTAGACCATCTAGTCCAAGAGCTTTCTTTGCATTCAACTGAAATGTAATTCTTGCAACTTCTAACTCATCCTCTAGCTTAACAAGGGTAGTAGCTTCCTCCTTGATCCTTTTGGAGATAAAAGAACCTTTGAGAAATCCAATAAAAGTTACTAAAATGGATTTTAACTTTCCTTAGTAAGGCCTAACAAAGATAATTTTGTTAACATTTCTTTTACCTAAAATAAAATTGAAGAAGATTTTGTCCACTTATCCCCATCATTTAACTAGTTCACTTTAGATTTTTGTTTCTATAAAAATTAAATGGATTTTAATAGCCTACAAATATTCATTTAACATATATCATTCAATAACTAGTGAAGTTAAGTCACCTGTATTTGAGGAATGTGAATCTTGATTAGAGATTATCTTATCCCTAACCCTTAAAATAGCTTAAACTGCACTAGCCCCCCTTTGAGCATTAAGGGTTTTCAATTATATCTCGATGGGCTTTAATCTTCACACACACCTAAAAGCCCTCCTGACTGGCTATGAAGTTATTAAATTTGTAAGGAACCTTCCTTCTCACATTTTGAAATAGGCCTCCTGTCTTATTAGGTGAATGGTCTTTAAAAAAGGCTCTATAAAATTATCCTTACTCTCTAGGAACTAAATTAAACAATCTTGATTTATCATTGACCTATTCAAATTTTTTCTTAAACACCATGAATTAGCATGCTTATTACTTTAAGTGAAAGTTTGACCTTTACCTTTAGATTAATGACTACCAATATTCAACACAATTGCCTAAGTATATGGATTTAAAGTCCCAAGTAATAATCTAAAGACTAGTGAGTCTCATCTAGAATATTTGGAGACATTCTCATAATTTTATTCTCTAGAGTTCTAGGTTAGAAATATAATCCACTAAATAGGAGACCATCAAATTGTCCTTTATAAAGTTCCATTTTACATTTATAACCTACACATCTATTTCCATAATTTGTACATCTATAAATATTTAGGATCCAATAATTATCCTATCATAAGCATGAGCCTGATGAATAGTAAGTGACATTTTATAAGAGTTAATTATTCGACTAGAAAATCAGGTAGCCAATATACCCATTCATTTAAGCATCTAATAGTCAAAACATATACATCAACTAATAAAATATATCATAAATTAGTCATTTTTATTAAGTTTAAAAATAATTAATAAATAATAGCAAAGCTAGGTCCACACTTCAATTAGTTCACCCTAAGAAGAATAACAACAACAGTACAAGCTTAAGGAAATAAATTAAAAGAAGGCGTTACAGATTCCATCTGATCTTCATACTATTGGATAGTGAAAGCTTATTAGAATTAGTTATCATAATGGTCGGGTTCCAATTGACTATTTTATTAGCTAAAAAGTACTTGTGAACCTCTTCATTCTTGTAAATTCATTTGTTTTTTCCTTCCATATAGAATAGATAGTAGTTGTAAAGTCTATTTTGTATAAGGGGGCATCGTTCAACCTCGGTTGGGATGTATGAATAACCCAATTGAGCACTTAATTCCAATCATAATTTGAGAAAGCGTTTGGCAACAGATGTAAAATTCTGCCCCAAACTGCATTAAAGGAACTACAATGATAGAATAAATGCTCTCTACTTTGTTCTAACTCCTTACAAAAAGCACAAATATGGTCATAAATGTAACATACCACTCTTATAAAGCATATGTCCGAACGTACCGATGAATGCACGAGAACACTTTACAAGGACAGCACGTTAAGACAATCATCTCAACTCATTACAAATTTTTAGGCATCAAGCATAACTTAAACAAACCGATATTTATTATGGCCTATCTCATTTACAAACATAACTAGTCATAAATGTCATTACACTTCATACTTCACACATACATTGTACAACAGTTGGGAAATACAATTCTTGATATAAAA
>JAOSBO010000009.1:10422196-10432805 GCA_027563915.1 Erythroxylum rotundifolium | reverse complement strand
GTTTTATTATGATGCCATGTGAAGTGTTTGTAGTGATTGATTGTAGCTCACCCTTATCGTAGGATATGTACCGGAATTGACCTGCGGGCGTCCCGGTGTGTACCCTGCGGTAAAGGGGGCGCTACATCCACTCCAGCATTAGACCTAATATACTAAGATGCAATCTATTTATCACTTGTAAACATTTGTCTCAATTCTTTCTTTATTGAAACAATTGAAGTGATAAGAAATTTGTTGTAAATCTTGTTACAGTAAGATCACACAAACTCCTACCATTGGTAAATTCCTTTCTCATCAAATTCAATACCTATGTACAATTATAAATGAACTTTGTCACCTTTTTAGCTTTCTATATAGTCTTATTAATAATAGCATTAGGTCAATGCAATGTGCAATACAAGGAGTCCAAAAAAAAGAATTATACATATTATGCAACCTTTTTCTTGTCACTTTATAAGCGGATTCATTGTCAGTAATAAATTGAATAATATTTTCTAGCCCTACTTCATTCACAACTTCATCAAATATCGCAAACAAAGTCTCAGTATTTCTTATAAGGCTAGATGCATCAATATATTTAAAAAATATAGAGCTATTTGTAGAATAAACCAAAAATTAATAATAGGCTTTTGTCTCCTATTTGTCCAACCATTACACATGATTAAACATCCATAAGTACCCCAATTCACTATTCATTCTGTCAAATAACTTCTAATTTCAGAAATAGAACAACTTAAAAGTTTACCTCTTAAGTCATCAATTGAAGGACCTTTGTATCCTCGACCATAAAAGGCTGTTGCATCCATCATAGTTTGATAATAATAAGATTGAGTAGCATTGAATGATGAAGCTATATTATATCACCATCTAGTTACTGCCACATCGACCTTGTAAGTCGTATCTCTTGATTGCATTGCACTATGAATTGAAGGTTGGGCTTTAGCAGTTGCTTGTAGCGTAAAGAAACTAGTCACCTGCCTTCTTCTCTTCCTCACATCAAGTTCAGGTACTTCTTCTTAGGCCTAAGATGGAACACTGCTAGTACCACTACCACTACTACCTAACCACCTTCTGCATTTCCAAAATCACCATGAAACTTGAAAATGAACTTCTACTACCAACTTCAAAATTCAACCTTTCCCTTTTATCTTTCTCATGTTGATATTTTTCAAACAATGTTTTTATTTGCCTCTTCACATTATGACTTACTTTTTTACATGGTTTTACATCTCCTTTAACCCCAGCTAAATGCTTCTTTAATTGGGTGATTCTCCACCTTTCAAATGCTTGTTACAAAATAAGCAAATTGTATGATTCTTCATACCTAGGACTAATGCAGTATGAGCCCAAGTTGGATCATTATATCTTCTTGAAATAGTTTGATCAGGTGTAGTTGAACTTCCTTCCATTTATCTGTAACAAAAAATGAAGATGTTAGTTGTTAAGTCAAGAAGACTTTGCTTCTTCTATTGATTTTGATGAAAGTCAAATAATAATAGTAATAGAAGTGTGTGAACTGTTTTAATGAGTTTATTAAGTGCAAAGATAAATATAAGTGGCACAAATCAACAAATCAAGATGATATTCAAGTAAAAGCTGAATAAGACGAAGTGATTAAGAGTAGTCACCAGACAATTCGAAGACACCAGACGAAGCATACAAATCAAATCAAGACGATATATTTGAAGAATAATCTACAACGTCAGTTAGTTAGTTAGAGTTGGTTACAGGACTCAACTAATAATAAATCTCAGAAGATTCTACAAGAAGTTTTCTCAAGAAGACCGTTGGAGATTTATACTATAAATATCGGTTGTAATCATAGACATAAATACTTTTTACTTTACTTTTACTTTCACTTTACAAAAAATAATTCTGTGTTCAAGTGAGTGAAAAGAAGAAAGAAAGAGATCAAGAACACCTGTAACGTGAGTGTGAAAGCTCAAATAATATCCTTTCGAGTGAAAGGAAGGCTAGAGCCTGGAGAGGCTAAGATAGCAGATAAAGAATACTTTGTGAAAGAGGCCTAAAGAGGCTCTGGAAGTGTAGAAATAATACTTGTAAAGTTGAAGGAGATAATGAAATCTCAGATAAACTTTGAGGACTAGACGTAGCTTAAAGGTTAAGGGTGAATCAATATAAATCGCAGTGTCATATTCTCTAACCCTTATCTCTTTAATTTATTGTTGTTAGAAGAATAGATACTATTTCCGTTGTTGCATTACTCAAACAAATTAAGTGCATTATTATGTAATCTTCTGAATTTTCAAGAAAACCAAGAAGATTTTAAAGATTACTATCTTAGACAATTTAACACAATTCAACCCCCCTTCTTGTGTATTTTACGTATTATATGTGATTTCTATATTAACAAGTGATTTACTTAATTAGTTTTGTAAGAAATTAATCCTTTAGTAGTTTCATCAATAAAATTAGCAGTGCTAACGCTAAGTCCTTCATGAGGCAATGCAACACAAATAATGTCTTTAAATCTTTATATTGAGCCTAAAGAAGTAAAGATGTAAGAAACTAGAGTAAAATTTAGAAATAGATAGACTTTACTATTGAAGAGTAGTAAAGCCTATGAGTATAAGAGTTAAGATTTAAAGAGTGTATGTCTTGATAGTTGCATTATCTTGTTTTAATGACTCCACGTAAGACTTATAATAACCATAAGGCATCCAGTTGCTGATATGTAAAGAACCTCCCACATTCAATATAATTCACTGCTTTCACTATTTTTTCAACAAATTCTTTCTATGGTGATTGCATATTTGGGCAACAACTAACCCAATGGGTTGAAAGATCTAGCATTTTGTAGATTAAAGACAACGATAAATTATATTATTATTATACTTAGTTAATTATTTACCCAATATCCAAATACCATTTCAATAATTTTAAGATCATGTCAATTAATTATTTATTTGAATTCTTTCCAATTTACCTTCTTAGTTTGTTAGTTTTAAGTTAAGTTGAAACTTTAACCAGTATTTTGAGTACCGCTTAGAAAGGATTTTAAGTACTGGTTGGTATCAGGCAAAAACATCTAGTACTGGCTGATATGGAGCAGTATCCAAAAGCCTAATCTCTATTATCATTTTACATCATAAATTTATTAAAATAAAACTCATTGCATCATAAATAGGGACAAAAATAAAATTAGGAACACTTATTTAAAAAATTTTGTGAAATTTTAAAATGAAAATCACATCTTTAATTAATATTTAAAAGAAATTATTTTTAATATAACATTAATGTTTACTTGGGCACATTGTTTAGTTGTGAGATCACATAAGCTAATTTGATGACCCAATAAATTAAAAAGGACGTAAATTTAACTTTTTTATAATTTAGGGTGCTATTAGTAGTAATATTAAAGTGTAAAATATACTATTGACGACAGTCTTAGCTTAAATTTTAGAAACTATTGTGAGACAATTATGATTTTTTGTTAACTAGGAACAATAACAAATTGTTGTGTGTGTTATATATAGAGCATGTGAATGTTCTTCACTAAGTCTTGTATTTATCATATTATATAATTCTTAATAAACATATTTTGAATTACATATTTTAAATAACTAATGTCATATCATATTATATATTTTATCGAAATGACTATTGAAATATTTGAATTATGTATATTATTTTATTAAATATTTAATAATATTTTTATCAAATACTAAAAATTTAATCTACTCATGGAATTAATAATATAAATATTTAATATTAAAATTTAAGTTCAATGTAAGCTAAATATTTGCATTATGAGAATTAGTTTAAAAGTTAGAAAAATACTATACAAATCAAAGTGATATAATGCATGCACTGTCTTTTATAGCTCATAAATTTACCATAAAAGGACTATTATGGAGAAAGGTTTCGATATTAAACCCTTGCATATGTGAGTATAAATTTGTCCTTAAAGACTTGAAAAAGAAAAAGATGGACCACTCATTCAATAAAATTAGCCTAGCTAATTAAGTAACGTTAAAAAGCATTTAAAAATTGAATTAGTTATTTTAATATAATTGTCTATCAAAATTTCCATCTTTAAATTGCAGGAAGTTGGTCATGCATCCGGTTTTACTTTGCTTAACATATCTCTAAGTTAATATATTCATATCTCTGAAGAATCAAATTAGTTGTCATTTACATTCTTCATTCCCTGTTAAATAAGAATCACAATTACTAGGTCAGTGTCACCAAACAATTCTTAATTTCTTAATTATTATTCAAGAGCCCCTAACACCTACGATAGAAGAATAGGCCTTATCTTTTCTATCCTTGACCCTAACTAGAGTCTTTCCTTCTATGTTAACTATTTAGGTTGGATATCCTCCCACCTAAACTTAACTTGGATCCATTTCCATTTAGGGAAGGAACTAGACAACTCCTCTCCGGTTGCTTATTCTAGCTTTGACCTCTTTTTAGACATGACTTCTTTGTTTTCACTTTAGTCTTCTTTTGCCCTATGGAACCTCAGACTCTTCTTCTCCACCCTTTTATCCACTAGAATCTTTTTGTATTCATTATGGCTCTTCTTACCGCAGGGACACCTTTGGTTGCATAAGGCACTAACATACCCCATCTTCCTTCTTTGAAGAGAATATGAAGCCAAGTAATGGGTGATGCTTCTACTACATTTGATAAGCACAACCTTAATACCTATTTTGGCTCCTTCTCATTAGGGGCTTAAATGGTCTCTCTCTTTATTGAGATTCTTCAAGAAAGAGCAGTTAAATGTTTGAATAAGTTTATAAGGTTCTTTGTGGAAAAATAGTTGCCTTTCTTATGGTCCAAACTTCGGTTATAAGAAGTTGTTCGAAGTTTGGCCTTGAGAATCTACACCTAAATGAATATAAGCTCTTCTTATATATGTTTATAGACATTTAAACCATGCAAAAGGTGCTGGAAGCTAGCCCTTATCTTATATAAGGAAAGACTTTACTATTGGTGAAATGGAGCTCTAGCTTAAGCCTTAAGGATGTGAAAATAAAACAAGTTCTTATATGGATTTGATTTTATAGCTTAACCAAGTAGTACTCAATCACCATTGATTTGAGTCAATTAATAAGTGCCATAGGACATCCTCTATGCTTAAATGAGTTAATCAATTCCCATCAGAAGAGCAAGATTTGCAAGTATCTGTGTGGAGGTTAAGGTAAATGATGAACTTCTTAAGATTCTACATATAATGAGACTGGACAAAAATGGTGAGCTGATATTAGACATTATTAAGATCATTTACCATTGGAAGCCATTAAATGTAAGGAAAATGGTCTAGATAGATACTGGTAGGAGATAACAGTTAGGTTATTCTAAGGAGCTCCTCAATATCCCAATGAAAGCTAATTTTAAATTAATTTTGATCGAAACCTTAGCCATCCCACAAGAATAAGATGAGTGAGGTTGTACTAACCACCCTTCCCCAAAATGGATCTGAGCCCCTTCAAGACTTGAGAAATATATGTGAAAATCTTATAGATGATGCATTGCAAAATTGACTTTGTAAATAGTATCAAGACTTCACTCCTATAAAAGTCGGTACTTACAATAGAGAGTCATTTAGAAGGATCTTAAAGAGAATGTAACTAGCATTGAACTTAGTATGTAGAAGAAAGCATAGAGAAAATTAAAGAGATATGGGCCTTATGTACCACCCCACTCCCATCTGACACATGCCCTTCATCCATCAAACGTTTGAGCACATGCTCAGTGGAAGCAGTGCACTAAAGCAGTCGCATTCGTTTATATCATGGCATCATAATTAAAACACAAATGAAACGATATCTAGAACTCAGTTCATCATTTTATTTCATAAAACACAATGTACATTGTAGTATTTCATTACACAATCCATATATATACAACATTAAAACTATAAGAGCCTACTGCTCTTTTACATATTCTACATGAAAGAGGAATTATACAAAAACTCTATCTAACTCTTTACTTTCACCTAATTGACCTTTGAGTCATATCTCAAGTTCAAAAGTAGTAGTAGGGTTCTTCTAGAACGTCTTACTAATTAAGTCTCCTCTCTCGTACCTAAAAAGCCACGTTGCAATTTTGATGAGTTTTGCGAACTCAGTGAGTAAGCCATCATAGATTTGCTCACTTATAACACATAATACAACCAGTTCACAGACAATTCACATCAGCACATAAGGCACATCACATCACCAATCATCATATAGCACTAAATAACATTTTATTCACTTATTTCACATTTCTCATTTATAACAATTTAAACAAATTCATTTCGATCATTTAAACATAAATATTAAATGTATATGCAATGCACATGTAACTCATTCAATTATTACGTTTTTGTAACCGAGTGCCTTTTTAAATATCCCATATCTATTATGGATATCAGGTTCATTGATAACTGTCTCGTATTCGTTAGGGATACCAGACTCATTATACATAGTGAGCCAAAGGCTCTTACCACATTATACGCTTTGAGCTCTTTTTCACTGGTGACTCCGGTCATAATTGCCTTTATCTAATCATGCCATGTAATGAAACGCGTCAAATCTCATATATTCAATCATTCACTTATATTCACTTTACATGTTCACTTTCACATTTTTATCGGACTTAAGCCTGACATTCAACAATTAAGTTGAGTACACTTGTTTATGTCATATTCACATGTTCACTTCCAATGTGATTTTCATGCATCAAATGCCTCAGGTAATCAATGTTAACACATTCACATCAATAATAATTCAATAATTAAAAATTAAGCAAAGATAGACAATCTTAGTGAGAACATCTAGGTTACTTACAGTATGCTCCAGATAGCTATTATCTCGATGTCTCGGCAATCTCTGGATGTAGTTGTTCTATTTACGTCTGTATATCATGCAATAAACAAATTTACACACATTAATGATTTGCACAATCACATAAACATTCATTCATACACATATGCATAAATGTTATATACAATGTATGCTCATTGACAATCCCGGGTATATTTCCTTAATTCACACCTCATGATCATTTAACATTATACTAGTACATGTCTAGCTTACTCTTAGGTTTATACCTCAAGTATATTTGCTTATTCCAAATTTCCCCAATCAATCATTCACCAAGGTTATTCTAGCATTATAAGATCACATAATATCTAAATTCTCATTCAATCTTACTTAATATACCTTACTCAACTCTTTTGAATCCCATTAGCCTTCATTGGGTCACTTTCATTCTAATAAGATCTCCAAATTTTCAGATTTTGTTTCATTGATATCAACCATCCATGCTTACTAATCTTGATTATCACCATAAACAAATCACATATTTAATCACTTAATCCATCATCAAACTAAGTTCATTTCAAGCTTCTTTCAAGCCCAAATGCATTATAGGAAAGTACCTAATCATTTGTTGTTTTAAACATTGCATAAAAGACAAGAATTCATATAAATTGCCCTTCCCATGATCGTGGGTTTTGTTAATAGAACATTTCTAGTACCTTCTTGCATTCCCACTATCGTGGATGCATTCCCACGATTATGGGTTACACAAATCCAAAAATTCCAGCAATTTATCTTCCAACTTTCTAGCTTTTTAACTCCTATATGTTACATACAAGCCATCTTATGCTTATTTTATCATTTCTACATCATTTCCTCTCCATTCTCTCCTCTATTCCAACTCAAAAACATTCTTGAAACAAATTATAAATCATTGTTCATCCTATATACAAGAACAGGACATTAAAGTATCCATGCATTCATCAATGTTTCAACACACTTTCAACCCCATTATCACTTTCATTTTATCTTTAAACTATCATCCTAGTTCCTCTCATTTCAAAGATACTACACTAGCCTTTTCTTTAGCCTCAAACTCATTTTAATTCATCTCTATAGCAACCACAAAAATCCACGTTATTACACATTAAAAACATAACATATTTATCCATTGATTTATCAAATTTATGCACTAATTATCTATAACATCCGATTATCCAACCCTAGAATATTGTATATAAGAGATATTATCGAGGAGTTAAGAAGTGCATTTCATGCTCATATATCATTTAGCACATACAAGTTAAATTGATTATTTTACACATTAAAATGATTGTACATACATTCATTGACATTTTTTGGGTATAATTGATTTATAAATGTGATTTTGATATGAATTGTGGTTTTTATGTATTGAAAATTGAATTAGCGTGTACTAGAATTGATTTAGCATTTTTGGTGAAATTTAGGAAAATTTTAAATTTTGCGGTATTTTTAGACTAAAAAAATGTCAAGTAGCAGGATAATTGATAAATGGTAGTAAAAATAAGAGTCAAATGACAGTGGAAATTTTGATAAATGACTTTAAAAATTATTGATAAGTGTCATGGAAAATTTGGAGGAAATCAGATTTGAAATTGGAGTTAAATGCACTAGTTAAATAAAAGAACCTAGAGAAAACCTATAAGGATGGTTCATGTGGCAAGTGACAAGTGTCACTTGCCAAGCCATATCTTATCCCACGATGGTCCTTCTAAGTGAAAGACTAATTTCGTTTTTCATTGGTCTTTCACACTATTCATTGTTCTCATCTTGGTTTATCACATCTTCTTCGTGATTTTCTTCCTTTATCCTTCTTCACGATTTTGATTTACCAAGCCTTCATTAACGTCACACCTTGCTTTTATCTGTCTTGTGTTACTCCCCTCTTGTTGTCTTCTTCATGTTGTCTCAAAAGCCTACCTAATCCACCCTAGAAAGTTGATGATCGTGAGTATGGAGGATTATGGTTTCTTGGTGATCTTGAAGAACTTGGAGTTTTATCAAGTAAGTTACATTTTAATCTTTATGGGTAGTGTTAAATGAAACATTTATGATGAGAAATTTGAAATTGATCATGATTATAATCATGAAATTGACTTTATGTTATTATGTTTTAATTTTTTTTGTAGGTTAATTTATGCGTGAGTTGTTTTAGTAAGAAGTAATTTTGATGATAAAATTTAAGAGATGAATGATTTTAAAAAATGGAGTACGAAATATGATGATGTGTAGGTGAAGAGGTAAATGAATTTATGTCTTATTTTTTTATTATAAGGAATGATAAATCATTGAGTTTTGAGTTAAGAAAAAAGGGTTTATTTTGGTGTCTTAAAATGAGATGAATTAAAGTGATAATTGGGGTTTAAATGAAGGTGTTAGTGAAGTAGAAAATGTGCAGAAAATTGATGATGGAAGGTGTTAGTGATCAATCATGTTTTGAATTGTGTATAGATGATATTGAATTGAAATTATGGCATAAATGAAGAGATTATCAATTTCAAATGATGGATTTTTGTCAATGAAATTTTTGATACCATGAATGTGATGTTATAGAAAAACGATAGGATTTCATGAATGATAATATGTAGTTGAGATGCTAAATCAATTGATTTGAGGTTTGGTAGTTTAATGCAATCAAATTGGTACTTGAATTAGTGTGGAATGATGATGTGTTAGAGGTAAAGAATTCGGGAAATTTGTTGAGAAATTGGGGTTATAAAGTTTGTTAAATTCGGATAAAAAGGGAGAAGAGAATAATGCGAGGCACGATCGTGCTGAACTTTGCTAAAAATCATGATAGAAAATGCTAAGAGTGGTTTTTTTTAATGATTTACGAGCTAATCAATGCTAGGGTGTTTCCATATGAGGTATTTAGGTTTAAATGAGATCTTGAATGAATTTAGTTGATGTTGAATCAAGGGATTAAGGTGAGTAAAGTGCATCATAGATTAAAGAGTGATTGGAAGGTGTTGTAAATTGATTATAAAGTATAGTAAGGAAATATACGTGGGAATTTGTCATTGAACATGCATTATACATGACCTATATATAAATGTGCTTATGATTGATTACTTATATGGATGTGCAAATTAGTGATCTAAAAATGTATGTGATTACATGACATAGAAGAGTACATTGAGCTACTGCTTCTAGACATTGGCGAGACTTCAAAGCAATAAGCTAATGGGAGCAAACTGTGAGTAACCTAAGATGGTCTCACTATGATTGTTTGTTTGTTAAATTATGGATTGAATTGATATGTGATGTGTATGTACTGATTTCCGGACATTGAATATCCAAGGCAATTGATGTATGAATAAAACATTGGAAGTACTCCTTAAACGTGAATTCGTCTGAATAATTGTTTTCTCATCTTGTATATTGAATATCGAGCCAAGTTCTTGAAGTAAATCACTTTTTGATATATAAATAACGTATAATATGTAAAATACACAAGGGGGGTTGAATTGTGTTAAATCGTTTAAGATAGTAATCTTTAAAATCTTCTTAATTTTCTTGAAAAATTTAGACGATTACATAACAACGCACTTAATTCG
The DNA here is from genome assembly GCA_027563915.1 of Erythroxylum rotundifolium. Classification (NCBI taxonomy): domain Eukaryota; kingdom Viridiplantae; phylum Streptophyta; class Magnoliopsida; order Malpighiales; family Erythroxylaceae; genus Erythroxylum; species Erythroxylum rotundifolium. The sequence goes on along the minus strand of JAOSBO010000009.1, from coordinate 10,422,433 downwards.
TTTAGGTAATGCAACAACGAAAATAGTATCTATTCTTCTAACAACAATAAATTAAAGAGATAAGGGTTAGACAATATGACACTGCGATTTATACTATTCACCCTTAACCTTTGGGCTACGTATAGTCCTCAGAGTTTATCTGAGATTTCAGTATCTCTTTCAACTTTACAAGTATTATTTCTACTCTTCTAGAGCCTCTTCAGGTCTCTTTCACAAAGTATTCTTTATCTGCTATCT
>JAOSBO010000009.1:10396492-10408090 GCA_027563915.1 Erythroxylum rotundifolium | reverse complement strand
GAATCCGAAACCATGTTCTGTTGGGTTTCTTCCTGCGCAATAAGGGAAAAAGCTTGACGTACATTAGGCAAAGGAAATGTCATAAGTATGTTGGATCGAACCGCTTTGTATGAATAGTTAAGACCCATCAAAAATTGCATTAAGCGCTCCTCTTCCTTCTCTTCATTGTGTGCTTTCATCTGGTCACAAGGAGGAGTTGATTTGTATGTATCGAGCTCGGTCCACAGGCATTTGATTTTGGTATAATAGGCAGAAACAGTCATGGCTCCTTGACTGATCGTAGCAATCGCCTTTTGTACCTGATAAATAGCTGGCGCATTCCGTTGAGAGAACTGGTCATGAAGATCTCGCCAAACCTGATTCGCGGACTTTGCGTGGATGATCTCCCTTGCAAGATCTGCTTCCACAAAGTCAGTTAGCCACGAGAGAATCATACTATTGCATTGATTCCACATGGCGTAATCTACTGGCTTTTCCGTCTCAGATGGAGGTTCTATAGTTCCATCGATGAAACTTATCTTATTTTTCGCCGTGAGGGCATGGATGATGGACTTGCTCCATGTTGAGTAGTTCGTACCGTTCAGTTTTTCTGGGACAAGAAGGTGTCCCGGCTGATCGGAGTGATAAGGGATGCGAAGGATCCATGGCTGCAGTTTTGGATGAAGACTCGTCGGCCATGAGTTTTATGGGAAAGATGTTGAAGAAGGGATTTTTGTAGAGTCACCAGGAAGTTGCTCTGATACCATGAGAAATTATATAATGGCAATGAATGATTTCCATTGATGATTAACTGTATAATTTATACAAAGTACAAACACAAATCTCTGCACAATCTATGCCTATCAATAAGATAAATACAAGATACATTCCTAATACGAGTCTATCTCTATCCCATAAAGTAAGGTAACAATATTATTTCCAATACAAGTGTCCTCGTCACAAATAGAAACAAGCTGCTTCGATTCAAAATGATTTAGCGTTATCGTCGATAAAGTTTTGAGAAATTTGGAGAGATATTGGAAAGTTTTGGAGTTGACGAAACTGTTTTAATTTCTTTACTATTTTTTTAAGAATGATGACCTGAATTATTGAATTTGAAGTTGAAGCAAGATTAATTGAATGCTAAAGTGTGAAGAAGATGAAATCAAATGGATTTTTAGCTTTCGTATCAGATTCTACGTTTTGCTGAGTCTTTCTTATGTACATTGACACGTAATTTAAATTACAAATATGTTATTTAAGGCTTGGCTGTCAACATGAAATTAGGATATGGAATTGAGTTCTATTTTTCTCAAATCATTTTGATAATTTTGAGTTAATTAAGTACTAAGTTTTGATAATACAAGTTTAATGTCATTTTAGGTTCATTATAAACCGTTCTTACTCTTTTCTCATGAATGTGTGTATCACAAAAAATTTAGGAGGTTCGCATTTTAATTTTTCAATTTTTATTATAAATTATCTTATTTGTAAATCATCAATAAGAGAACAGTAAACTAATCTAGTAAAGAAGTCATAAAGATCAAGCATTTCCAGCCCCCAATTTTTATACCATTGTATATATATGTATTTATTTTTATATTAATTTTGATATATCTTACATTTCTAAAAACATTGGAGATTGTTTTCTAACACTAATTTTATAGTTTTGGTATCAAATTTAAATTATTATGGTTAATTTGATGATTGTTAGATGAAACTAACTACCATCAATATGGGTTACTACCTACTTTATAACTCAATTAAATTATTGAAAATCTACCAAAATTTCAAGTTTAAAATTATTTTGAAAATATAGGTATTAGTTTAAAAGTTTCTATACTTTATACATTTATATAATTAACTTTATAGAAAGTATCATCTATCATTTTTATATTGTAACAAAGAAAATGTACTTCTTTTATAGGTGAAGAGAACCTTTACATGTCTTTCTTTTTTGCACATCCTCTTTGTCATAGGTAAAGAGAAACTCTATACAACTTAATTGCCTTTTAATTATAACTCAAAGACTCCTATTTATTAACTCAATATATTAGAAGATCCATATATATGAATACAGTCTACTTGGTAGGAAAATAAACCTTTAAAGGCTCACAAACACATTTCTAATCATCTAAGCTCCACAAAATCCTTTTACAATTCAATTGTGATATATTTATATTTAAATCTAATTTGAACAGTTATTACTTATACAAATTAGTTATTATAACGACTAACTTAAGCAATTTGATTGGCTTACATCCACCATCAATTTATTAGGGATTGGTTGTCCTAACAAACATATTTAATAAACTAATGCCACCCAAAACCCTAGTTTGGCTAACTGATCTTCCTAGTTCAATCAACTAAAAAGAAACACAAAGGTTTTGTACTTTGTCTAATAAATCTTCATTGGATTGACCTAATATCACATAGGCCAACTAAACCATGAAAATAAAAGTACTAGTACTTTACTCTTAATTTGGTTAACCTATGTCCATGTTAGGCCAATGATATGCTTACAAACAAATTAAAACATATCAAGCACCTAATTAGTTGACCTTTATAGGTTGTCTTTACATCTTTAGGTAGATGTTTATTACACAAAAATACTCATATAATTGACTTATCTCCTAAATAGATCAGCTTAACAACTAGAAAACAAAATTTCACAATTCTCTTAGGTTTTCCAAGGATCAAAACCTCAATCCTTTGTTAGATGTTAACTCAAACAGACCCAAAATTTTTTCCCAAAAGCATTTTGAAAATCAAAAGATCTTTAAATTTTTTCCAAACATCCATTTAATTATGGTAAAGTATATGTAATATGTCCTAAGTATATGTGATCATAAAATGTTTGACCCCTAGAACATTTATAAAATTCCAGGTTTATAAAGAAATTTGCATTGATTGAACTATGAGGGAAGTTTGATTAAATTGTATATGTGTCCCACTTTACTCATTTCGTTCTTTGAGGCTGATCTTAACTTGATTTTTCCTTTTGATTACTATACTCTTACATTGAACTTGTTCTTTCACATACTATTGACTTTTTGATAATTTAAAATACCAATATTATCAAAGATAAAAACATTAATAACTAATCAAAATCATGGGTAAGTACTTAATGTTCTTAGTCTAATATATTTCATCTCCATCCTTAGGTAAAGAATTCCTACTTTGATTCTTGTTAATAAATTATTTTTATCTTATATTATTCACATCTATTATATGATACAATACTTAAACGTACGATTCATATCTAAAATGAGAATTTTATTGAGAAGTTAATATATGTAAACTAGATATGTTAATTACTAACATTCTTTATAAAGTACTTTAAAATGCAGTAATTTAAGAGAAAATGGATTAGAGAAGTGCTATAAATGATGAATGAAAGTTTTGAAGGTTTGGTCAAAGGAGTGGCTAGATCAACCAAATAGCCTAGATGAAACCTTATATTATATCACTTTATTTTTTTATATTTTCTAAAATGCTAATGAAATTTACTCTTGAATAAAAATTGATTAATTCTTGATCTTACAATTGATAATTGCTAATATAAATGATGCATTGATTAAAGAAGAGCTAACTGTTCACATTTTCTACATATAAGGAAATTGTGTTTAAATAAGTATTTTCTTTTTTTAAAATGATAACATAATTTTTCATCATTAAAAAGGAGAAGATGGTAAGGATAAGCTTCCGATCCATATTGTAAAGATAGTAAAGATATAATTACTACTAATAATTTTTTCTTCCCAATTATCTAAAAAATGAAGACATGTACTAAATTAAGTTAAGATAAACTTTATGAAAACCACAGAACAACGATGACCATCAAATATTCATTAAAGACAAGATTGACTAAAATTAAATAAGCTTATGAGCTTCAAGTCCATTTAAGTGAAAGACAAAATCATGACCAAGGAAGATTTGAGGCATTCCAAGTACGTAAATCTAAGTATAATCTTTCTTATATCTCTTGTTTATTTCAATGCTTTAGATGCTCATCATAGACAAACATAATTTATTTATTGCATACATCTTTTCAATCATTAAGAAGAATTAATATTATCTCACAGGAAGCTCTATTCATCTTTAAAACATTTGGCGATAATTTTGTGACATTTTATTGATACAATAATATATTTTAAGAGAGTTTCCAACATTTAAAAGCGTTATAGCATTCATTATGATTAAAATTGAGCCCAAAAGCATTTTAGTGAGCAAGTAAAGAGGATATTAAAGTTTGTTCTCAATGTCATATTAGATTGATCAAACATTGAAATTTATTTTTCATCTCTAAGAACTTGTAAGGGGTTCCTATTTACCTAAGTAAAGAGAGAGGTTACACAAGGTTTTGCTTCGCCATTGGAAGGAGACAATAGAAAATCCCAAATGAGCTTGGGAGATAGATGTAGGCAAAAGGTGATCACGAACCATTATAGAAATTTTTACACTTTCTTTTCCATGTTCTCTTTTACTTATTATGCTTATATCAATATTACATTTTTTGCTTAAGATTTTAAATCACAGTGTAAGTGGCAAAAGGTTCCTAAAATTCTCAAGGATCTAATTAACCCCCTTTTTAGTTCCTTTAAGGACTAATATAAACAAACGAATATAAAACGAAACTAAAAATATATAGAGTAACTTTTATATAATTAATTTTTTAAAATTCACCTAGATACATAAAATAAAAACATGAATAAAAAAAGAGAAAAAAATAAATTTAAACTAAGATAAATGTAAAACTATTAATCAAAGATGTAATTTTTATTTTCAAATATTTTTAAATAACAAATTAAAATATAATAAATCCAAGGAAAAATTAATTGTTTAAAATTTGCACCTAACTTGGTTGTTGACGTGAAGGTTAAAGTTATAGATAATAATTATCCACATTGAGTTAGAGTACAAGGATTAGAAGATTAGATGATTGGGGCATTTATTCCCTTGTTTGAAAAGAGGACAAAGTTTTATTAGTGATGTAAGGCGTAGTGCCCTTAGTTTTTAATTTTTATTAGAGAGCCATCAAGAAAATAAAGATAACTTTTGGAACAATTCTTAAAGCAAATTGAGTTATTCAATTTGATCCTTTAAATTTGAACAGCTTCCAAGCTTATTTGATGGTCAAATCTATGGAAGAGTGAAGGGTCTAATGGATTTAGGTTGGCTTATTTATGTTCTAAGGAAGAATGAAGGAGATTGTAAGGCACACATCTTAAGTTCATGTTTTGTTTTACTACATCTAATGGCACATGTTTCATTATGTTTTTCACTGCATATTCTAATAGTTGATGCATGATAGAAACCTAACAGTTTTAGTAGCCAAAACTTGCCAGTCATCATGATTATAGTTAAATGTTGCTAACATCTTGCAAATAAATAAAGGCTTCAAAGGTGATATTGACATACTATAAGGTGTAGGGTTTGGATGAAGCTTAACTTTCCCAATTTTTCTCACCTTTTAACTTATGCAAATAGTATGTATATATATATATATATATATATATATACATCATAATGGACATTGCAACAATAATCATAAAACAATGATATCTAACAACATCACAAGCTCTATAGAAACAAATATTTTAAAATTTAAAATATTCTTAGTCATTATAGCTATTGAAACCCTCTAAAATTGCAAAAAAGAGAAATAAAGAGGATCTAGTGAGTGATTTTAAGTTACGAAACTTGCTTGGAGTTATTTCAATTGACATGCTTCTTATGATAGTTATTTGTTTTCTTCCGATTCAACATAATCATCCAAATAATTTTCTCTAAAGTAATCATATGCTTTAAATAACAAAATCAAGCTAAATCCAAGGGAGAAAGTATATGTAGTGACTTTGAGGGGTACAAACAAGATGAAAGTTGAATAGAAGGAAATGGTTATTGTACAGGAAAAGATGGACAATAAGGAGGAAGAGAAAGAAAATAAACATAAGGAAAAGGAGCTAAAGAACGAAGTAGTCAAGGAGGATAAATTGAAGATTCCATACCTAAGTAGGCTTGAGATAAATAGAAAGGAAGAAAATTTTGGTAAGTTTTTTAAGTTTTTTAAGAAATTACATATTAACATAACTTTTTTTGAAATAATTTCACAAATATCAAAGTATACTAAATACTTAAAGGATCTCCTTTTTAATAAGAAGAAGCTCGAGGAGTTGTCAATGTTGACTCCAAGTGAAGAGTGCTCCTTCTTCCTACAAAACAAGCTACCCAAAAAGTAGACTTATATCATGCAAGGAGAAGAATGAGAGATAAACATCACAATTTAAATCAAACATAAGGAAGCCAACGAGTCCTTAATTATAAAGGAGGGTGGAAGCAAGCCTTTGATTATGGATCTAGGATGAGTAAAGGCTTGAGGAGAAGTCTAATCACAAAGAAGTCTCTGTCAGAAGGTAACCCAATATTTAGGGCTTTTTTAATTTTAACTTGGTAAATTTTAGGATTCTTAGCACTAGTTTTGTTTTGTTTTCATAGTTTTAATCTCATAAATTTAAGTTTAGTTTGATGTTCTTTCATTGTTAGATTAGGATTGTCGTACTTGGGATGAGACTTAATGATTGTATAATCCTGAAGTAGAGATTATATTTCACCAGTCTTGGACATATATTAATGGCAATAGAAAAGGTTGAAAATTCTTTTAGTATCAAGGTACTACTAGTTAACCTTACCTCTTTTCCATTGTTTTCTATTTTTTATTGATCTTGCATGACATGGACATTAAAAACAAGGTACACCTTAAGTTGTGGGGTAGGGAACTAACTAGTATGCTTATCAATTTTATTATAATCAGATTAATAAGACAAATACAGAGAACTACTTTTAAAATATTGATCAAGATGATTTATTATATGTTTGACTGTTATTGTGATTTGATTTGTTTAGGTAAATAGTTATAAACTTTGATGATTAAGTTAATTTTAAGAATGGATACTTATTTTTACTATGATATTTTTTGTATAATTTTTACGTATAATTAAGTAAGTTGTGAATTCTTTTAAACCAGTGTTACTATCTTAAAAAAGAACAAAATTTTGAATGAGTGATAATTAAATAACTTAACATTACTAGCTTTACATTAAATAAAAAGGTTGAAGGTAAAAGGTGGTGTTAATAGCCATCTAAGACAGTGATATAATTAAGAAATCGAGAGTATTAATGACAAGGTGTTTACTCGCACGTCAAAATATTATGTGAATATTCAAAGAATTTTTAAATGCTTTTATATGTTATTTTAAAGTTAGCATTTTACTTTTTATTTCCAATAAGGGGTGTGAAAATATTTAAAAGTTGAAGAATATTTTTATTTTATACATTAGGATGGATTTTAAAAATAGAAGGAGTATAGAGCGAATTGAATTGATTTATGACTTATGTAGCTAAATGCATAATAATTTAATAAACTTTACAATTAAATCAATAATGGAGAATCTTGATTCATGTAATTCTTTCCTAAAATTGCCACCTATTTAAGTTATGAGTAATGAGATTGATTTGCTTAAGGATAAGAAAATGCTTAAGTGTGAGATAATTCTATAAGCTCTAATTACTCTATGTTGTTAGCATAGTTTTGATAATATTTAACTCGTGTTTTGATGATTTCTAAGGGATTAGGTACTTATTATGAGGCCTATAAAATGGAGGATGACAAAGTAAAAGAAAATTCATTTAGAGTTCTTAGTTCGAATCCAATTCGTTAAGCATATTTTCAATAAAGGAAGTCTAAGGAGTGGCTAATATTTTGTTAACATACCTTATTTTAACTCTCCAATGAAGAAAGATCGAATTCAGGTAAGTTAGAACCAAGTCAAAGAATTTTTTAGAATTACACAAGATGGACATAGGTTAAACATAATACTATGTCCCTTAACATAGCCTCAACAAGATACCGTATTCTTATATATGCAACTTACTACCGAATTCTACTTCTTAGAAAACTTAGGACGTGAAGGAACATGATCCAAATGTGGTCCCATGTTTGCCTCATATTCCATCCTGGTGTAGTCTACTTCTCTGACAACTTACCATGTGAAGGGACAACATACCTCAAACATTATCACGTGTTTAGAAACACGACTTAAATACAAACCCATATTTATATCTTCAACACCCTTTATAATGGACCCTCAAGCATATGACAAAAGAGGTATAAAGCTAATATGAATGCAACATGGTCTTATGTTGATGTTCCATGTTAGTAGTGTTTGGTTATGAAAAAGAAATTGAGGAAGTAATGAAGCAACACAGAGTCATCACTAACTTGTGTTGGTTAAAATTTTAAGGTTTCTTAAGATAAAAACATAGAGACACGTAGGGAAAAAAAGGGAAGATGTATTTAGAAGGATCAAAGTCTAGCCACGAGGAAGAAAAAGGTGAATTCTAGGAAGAAAGGATGACTAGAGAATGAGAGGATAACTAAAGAAGTCAAGGACACATCAAGAAGGAAGAAACCTTGGAGAAAAGAAAGAAGCTTCATCAAAATTCAATCAAGAATGTCAAGAATAGAGATTAATGAGAATATTATGTTATTTTTGGTGTTTTTACTTTAACATGAACTAAATTGGCATATAGATATAGGTAAAATGAACCTTAGACCCTGTTATTTTAGATTGATTCTTTGATTTAATACAAAATAATATTTTTTTGAAAATCTATTCTTGTTTACTTAATTATTGTGTTGAATTGAAGTAAAAAATGTAAAAGATTCAATATCAGATTATATATATAGGGATTAAGAAATGATATGTATGATTAGATTAAAGCATGAATAATGAAAGTTGCATGGAATCTCATAGATAGAACTATATAAATCTTGTAGGTTAGTGTCAAATCATTCAAAGGAATTCATATAGTGAATTAATACATTTTTGAAGTTTAATTAGAAAGAGATTTCAATCAATCAACTTAAGAATATGGATTATATTTCTTGAGAAGGAATATAATTATAACCTCAAGATTCCTACAATTCCAAAACATTAGGATTAATCAGTAAACCAAGATAAATTCATGCATAAGAAAGGTTCTAAGAGGATTCTAAATTTCGATGTTCGTTATCCCCTTATTGTTTTATTCTTATTTGTCCCATTAATTAGTTATCTCATATTTGTTTTTTTGTTTACTATTAATTTTTCTTTTTAACTTTAATCATTTGTGTTATTATATTAAATGATAGAAAGATGGTCAGTACTAATAGTTACACTCCTTGTAAGATCAACACTCAAGCTTACTGAAACTAAAATGGTAAGTGCACTTTCTTTAATAATTTTTTAGTATTATTTTATGTTTCAAGACATTAGTGTTTGTTTTCACCAAAATTTAATTTAAACCAAAATATTTTGACACTTAAAATAACCCTGACGTTTTACAAACGTTCAATTTGGACCCCCAACTTAACTTCTCCATCAATCCTCTATTACAAAAAGTATATTTGTCATTTTTAGTAGGCCCCTTGCTAAATATAATAACCATGGATTTTCAATATTTATTCTATTAAGCTTACTGTTCAAAGCATCCGACAAAAGGAAAAAATATCAACCAAAATGAGGTATTAGGCAATCATAGTTATTGGTATGTTTATTAGTATAGTTGGACAAACAAGATCATGGAATGTAGTCTACTTTAACAAATAGGGGAAAAATTCAAACTTTAAACTTATTTGACAATCATATATTTCTACTTCAAAATTTGAACCATTTTCTTAAGGTACAACTCTTAAGTCTAAATTTTTTCTCATTTCACTTTTTGCAACCAAGAGAAACTGGAAAAGGTAAGATCAAAACTCAAACTTTAAACATACCCAAAAAATCAAGATAAACATTATGTTGGTTAAGTTAAACAAAAATAGTATCTGAAAAATAAGAATTGTTCATTAATATCATATAACTATTTACATAAAATATTAATGGAAAACAACCTAGTCAAATAGCGCCTGCTTAGATAAAGCATACCATAAATTCTCTATTGCTAATGATTTAAAAGCAAAACTCTTTTGCTAGTAATGATGCTCAAAAGATACCATAGTTGCTCCAGCATTTTAAGAAAAACTTGTATGACCTAACAAAATTTTAACCAAAGAATTTTCTTACCAATATAAAAAATCAAGCATTCCATCTTCTAACAAGTAAATCTAAAAAACAATTGCAACACGTCAATTGGAATACTTTGGTCTACATTAAAAAAAAATGCAACAACCTTCTTAAAATGAAAAAAAGATAAATTTTATTATTTTCTTTTAACTTTTTAGCTACTTTCCATATAGTATATACATTTTATTAAAGGACCTATAAAAAAGATGACACATTTTTTTTATGTCAAAGGTTTGAGGAAGAAGTTAAGTTAGAGTTCAAATTAAACATTTATAATACGTTATCATTCTTTTTTAATGTTCCAAAATGTTTGGGTTTAAATTGAACTATGATGAAAAAGTTACGAAGAATTTCTGCATTTTAAAATAGGTGTATCTAAAGTGGTCCTCAAATTAAAAGAGAAATTATTGCTTGAAAGGGTAAGATTTTAAAACAAAAATAACAAGATAGCCAAAATGAACTTTAAACAAAATAATATTATTTCTTAATAGGTGTTATTTGGTAGTTGAAAAGTAGTTATTACTGAAAAAGTGTTTATTGTCAAACTGCAATATTTATAAGGCATGTAAATTTTTTCATGTCTTTGCATTTGATCCTTGGCTTCTTACATGTTTGTTTGAGTTGATGTTCATATTCAAATATATATATATATTGAGTTTTAGCAACCACCCAAAGACTTACTCGTTAGAAAATAAAATTGAAAAATATTTTGGTTTTGGTAAGAAAAACTTGCCAGCCATCATGATTATAATTAAATGTTACTGACATCCTTCAAACGACTAAAGGCTTTTAAGGTGATGCCAGTATTCTACATCAGATGGGGTTCCTATTGCTCGCCGTTTGCTCTTGGGCTTCAGCGTAGTAAAAACTTGTTCAAGTAGGTAAAAAAATAAAATTTAACACTATATAATCTAGAAATAAATAAGTATAGTATATCCATGCAGAACAAAAATAATCATGAAACAACGCTATCTAACAACATCACAAGCTCTATAGAACAAAACGAAGTAGTCGAACCAAAATACCCTCAGTCATCGTAATAATAAGATTACAAAAAGAGAAATAAAGTGGATCTAGTGAGTGATTTTGAGTTATATAGCCTGCCGGGAGTTGTTGCCATTGACATGCTTCTGGTGAGAGTCCTCTGTTTTCTTCCTATTAAGCACAATCATCCAAGTAGCTGCTTCCAGAACTGCCGCAACAGCTGCCAAGAATATGATCACTCCAGTGTATGCCCTCTTCCATTTCTTTTCTAGGTTCAATATTTCAAATCCCTTATAGATGTTAATGATGCTCAAAATGATGGTGGAATACCCGATTGACCAATGGTAGAAATTCCAGTACATTCTGTACTTGTTAGAAATGAAATTGATGAATTACCTGAAGAGTGGCCAAGCAGAAAAGGGTTATTCCAAGGTTACTGTGCTTTGTAATTCAAACCAAGCAAGAGCATGCATTTCATACAGAATATAAACGTATAAAATACATGCATTAAACATCATACATATACAAC
>JAOSBO010000009.1:10332127-10342627 GCA_027563915.1 Erythroxylum rotundifolium | reverse complement strand
AAATATCTAAAACCTTACTAAAATATCTAAAACCTACTATCACTACAACAGACAATGGTTTTGGCGACACAAATATTCGTCGCAAAAGGACAAACTATCGTCGGAAAATTTTTTTGACGATAATAATTCTTCACATAAATAGTTGCTAAAGCTTGTTCAGAAAATATTATGTGCATCGTTTTTGGAAAATCATCTCTTAAATTTTTTTGCTTCGATCAGTAGTCCGTCGCCAAAAGATATAGCCAATGATAAATGAAATTGTCACAGATGATATATTGCGACATTTCTGTTTCATGGCTAAACGTTATTAGCTTCATTAATGTAATAAGTTTTAGAGAAGATTTGGTTTTCGTAGCAAAAAATATATAGCTACGTTTCAAGAACATAGCTAAAGTGTATTGGAGACATTTTATGAAATGTAGGTAAAAAGTTTTGGTCACGAATATGGATCTTTTACGTTAAAAATTTATTAATTAATTATAATAATTGATAACATTTCTAATACATCTTATTGGCTGTAACATTATTTGAGTTATAAAATATTTTTTGAATTATTGCTGGTAACATTGTTTGAATTGTAATTAAGTAAACAAAAATAAAAATACAACTAATTTTAAATTACAAGGATTTTATATTGAAAACAAAATGTAATTAAATGTTAATTACAAAAGTTAACAAAAAATTAACGCATAAAGTAAGATAACTCCTCATCAGCATAACTATTGACATACTTTGACTTAAGTAATTGTTTGAACATCATTTTAAGCTTAGTCAATTGTCGTTTAGTACGGTTTAGTTTTTGTTCATTACATTTTAATTTTTCTTGAGTATGCCCTAACTTTTCTTCATTATGTCGTAATTTAGACTTTAGTGACTGGTTCTCCTCTTGAAGCATTGTTACATATGTTGGTTATGATGAGGAAGAACCAATTGGCTTAGGGTCAAACCTAAGACCTTTGATGTAGCCTGATCTTGTACCAAGAACGTCGTTGCAAATGTTATCTATATGTGGCTCATTTCCATCAGCAATGATCTTTGCAACAACTCCTGCTTCTTATTCTATTTTTTACAAAACAAAATCATTATTTAACTCAAATAGGATTAGTGAGTACAAAATAAATAAATAAACTTAAAAATTTAACAAAATTTTATACTTACATAATTGTTCTGCATTTTTTCAGACGTCCATTCTTCACCTTCGTAATAGTTGTGTTAGTTTGTAGTGTGTGATCCTATCACTCTTGTCCATGTAATTGCTTTTCACTATATGGTATTGAAAAAAAAAGAATTAAAAACAAATAAATAATATTGTATTTGCTATTATAATTATGACTTCTAACCAAAGAACTTACAAATTCACTTCATACGACAACAAATAATTTAGAGCCAGTGTTGTGAGGAGCCTTCATTTTTGCCCTGTTAGCTTTTTCAAACTTTTCCTAAAAATGGAAATATTCATTAAATTATGTAACAATATTAATGGAAGCAAATGTGAAGAGAAAGAAAAAAAACTTAACACTAGTAGATGGCCAATAATCACACATTTGGCTCCATTTTTCTTAAAACATAAATTCAGGAATATTTTTTTTATTGTTATTATCATTATAAATTATTCCAACACTTCTATTACAACTTGCTTCTTTACATTCACCATGATGTTAAGCAAGTTTTACAATTTATAAAACCCTCAATAATTCGCAAGTGCACGAGTAGTACTTTGTAGTATTGAAGGGTTGATCCCATGAGGAGGGTAGTAGCCTAATCCTAAGTCATCTAAGGCTCAAAGAAAGAGTAAAAAGAAATAAACACTGCACAACTGAACACGGAAAGTAAATATTGGAAATTGATTCAAGAATTGTAAAGCAGCAAATTCAACAAGACAAAATTAAACTAAGGAGTCACATAGGTCACAGTGGAAATCTATCAAGAGGGTCACAGTGGAAATCTATCAAGAGAGTTAATCAATTTATAAGAGGGGATTTTACTTTTCATTAATGTTAATCTAACCATTTATGTGTTTACGGGATGTCGGTTCTAGATAGTTATAAGATTGATTACTCTTTTTGGACCTATATCCATTAAACCCTAAATTGTAAACCCTAATCGATTTATGGAACTCACAATCTCTCAATTCATAAATTACCCAAAATTCTAATTAGTTCTAAAGCTCTCTAATAAACAATTGGGTCTCACGTGGGATCTCTCTCCATGAAATTACCAACTAGATTGATTAAGTGGTCAATTAGATTGCCTCTCTCATTAATCTGTTCTAATCATTTTTATTTGGCTCACTATCTTAGTTTGTTACTGAAACATGCAAATACATTAATCAATCATAACACCCAAACCAATAATCACAAAATAACTAAATTAACATTAACTCAAACAAAAATAACTAAACCAATAACCCGAAATCTATTTCCATACAATCCATCTCAATACATTTAAATGAAAAAGGAAATAAGGAGAAATTGGAACTTAGGTTGGACAAATCGGGAAGGTAGCAGAATCGGGATACCACCTAATCTAGATAGCAACGATGTCAGGATCCACTTCTTTTTACTCCTTCTTCCTCTTCTTCTTTTCTCTCTCTCTTCTTTTCCTCCCTCTTTAGGGTTTCCAAGAGTGGCTGAATGTAAAGCTCCCTTTCTCTACCTCTTAATGTTCTTTTTATACTCTTTTATATTCTTTGACCTAAAGGTTTTTTCAGGGTCTAAAAAATCCCTCAAAACATGAAGTTTGTGAGTGTCTACGCATCTCCCCGATGTAGGCTGTGATCGTGGCCTACATTTAAGCCTTCTGTCATAATTGTGGTCTATTATTTCAGCCTGAATGTCTTCCAAAACTCCTTCGTTTTTCGATATTGACCCTAAAACACTAACAAACACATCAAGTTACCTAAAAAACGTAATATTTAAGCTCAAAAGCTTGTACTAACCTATAAAATACTTAAAGCACAAATAATTATCAAACTAACATAATTCTAACCTAAACATATACTAAATGATCGGTTTAATGGATAAACACATATCAACCTATGTCCTAAAACATGATGAAATTTACACTTATCACATGATAAAGTCGTAGAGTATAGAATTAATCTATTTCTTGGATTAGCAAGTGATTGTATACCACATCTTGACTTTGTAAGTCGATATTTAAGCAATTGACAAATGGACATATGACATTCATCACCTATTTGAACTTTTACAAATTCCATGAAACTCTTAACTCCTACATATTCAGTAGATCATTTTTTATGAGACATCCAAGTTTTATCCATCTAGATATACAAACAAAAGTAAAGAACTGAGCCATTAAATGTAATCCTCGTCCTATGTATCATAATGATAAATCCATTCAAACAAAAATAAGGTACGTGACATTGTTTACACTTGTGAATCAAAAAAGGGACTTCATGCTGTGACTCTTAAGCTTGTGGTATATTTCACAAATAAGCCTCATAGGAGCTGCATCATGGATTTCCAGCCTATATATCGTCTTATGAGTTTATTATGTCTCAAATCATTATGAATTTTACGTGACTGTACTACTTACTACTTATTTTTAAAATTTAACTTATATAATTAAAAATTTTAAAATAATAACTATTAGATTATTAATATTTTCATTTTTAATAATATTAATAAGTTAATTTATCGAAGATTTCACATAAAAGGTCATAAATCAAATCAATGGAAGAACAAACTGATCAAAGGATCAAAATGAGCAAATTGAAGTACCTACAATAGCAGAACACTCCCATCATCCAACATCAACGTAATAGTTAATTCATCAAACACCTTACAAGCATCAGAAATGCATCCCAACATCCTAACAAAAATCTCTTCTTTTCCCTTTGGTCACTAACAGTAGCATATTTAATTTGTTTTCCAATCGTAGACAACCTAAACCAACGAATTAAACTCAATGTATTAGGCCTCAATACACCCATCATCACATGGCCATCTAATATTCTCATAAAATAAAACCAAAATTAAACACCTAATAATGTACCTACATGAAGGAGAGAAGATATAATCATACTAGAGAAGACAAAACCTGATTAGGAAGAAGAAGATCATCCAAAGAAGATGGAAGTTCATTAGTAGTAGGGAGAGAACAAAAAATAAAGTAAACAAGCAAGAGAGGGGAAAGAGTGGGAAAATTTAGGGGGGGTCAGGTATAAGTTAAACAGATGAGAAATAACGTCGCTTAATTTTTTTAAAAGTTAAATACATTTATCAACGCTTCCTACAAACGTCGCCATATGTCGTTACAACATAAATTTTTTAATGACTCTTTCATATATTCGTTGGTAAATGTCAGTTTTTACAATGAATTTGTTAAATAGTCACTAAATATAACCTTTAGTGAGAATTTTCTAAAATAATCACCAAATCTACATATTTGTAAATTTTTTATTTTCTTGTAATCTATAAATAATATAAAATAGTTTACAATTTATATAGTACATAGAGTTTTGTGACACCAACTCATATATTTTAAAGAATATTAATAAGAAGAATTAATTTATTTTGAATTTTATGTTTATAGGTTTTTCCTTTTGTAATATAAATTTTCTAAAAAATGTTACCCATTTTATATATAGTAATTAGAGTTTTGTCACTCCATATAAAATTGTGAATCACACATTTTAAAAGACATTAATAACCAAAATTTATTTATGTACTAAAATTTAATTTTGTGTTGTTTGTCATATAAATTTTTTAAATAAAAAAATTTATTTAATTCCAATGTTTACATTATTGTAATTATTTTTTAATTAATTACATCACAATATATATAATAAATTTTGGTTACCATTATGTACCATTCCCATTATGTACATTATTATGGACATTGATGCCAAATGGTAAATTTATCCCTTATATAATCTAAGATGATGTCGTTTTGCTCAACAAAAAACAATGTCATTTTCTACTAGGCTATTAACACAAATACAAACCTTTTTTCATTTATGTGTTAGCTGTCAACATTCCTCTTCATTCACCCTCTAATAAGCATCATCCCATCTGATGTGGTCATCTCTTGTGTTCTGATTTTCACTGTCAAAAAGCTGTCATTACTTATGTTGGTATTGCTCTTCTTTTTAATTTTCAGACCCTCCTTTTGCTATGTTTATCTACTATGTGTAAGAGTTTATTGCGATTATTAAGTTATCCTTATAGCGTATGGGTTTTTTGTTTTTGTTTGCATGTTTGGAAGATAGTTTCTTCTATTTTTGTGTTAAATGTTTAGTTTCTTCTATTTCTGTGTTAAATGTGTATGAGATAACTTTTTTTTTCCCACCTTCCATTTTTTTTAGACAAATGCCTCCTAACTGTTTGATGAAATGCTTAAATGAAGGCTACTTTTGCAACATATGTGTATGTACATATTTAAATTTGATTGTACCACTTATAGTATACAAATGTATTTATCAAAATGATTTTAGTTGAACGTGTAATGTGATTACACATCATTTAAAAGTAAAATGGTCAAAACAAAAAATATGGTCAATTATGATTTTGTGTTAAACATTATAATTACAAATCAAAACTAACAACCTATTACTCTTATCCTAAAGACCAAATCTTTTAGCACACAACCTTATATAATGGAGTTGCTCAAAAAAAGTAAGCTAATTTAAAACTAAATCCACTAAATGTAGTACATACACACTTAACATTTTCAACCTTATTATCATATGAAGGAGTCTCACTTGGTAGATAACAAAATTAATACATTAATAGAGTGTTGGAATATTCAAATAACAATTCTTCTATTGAATTTTTAGAATTAACTTGTTACCATTAATTCTCAAAATGTCAACTAGTTCTCGAGGGTGGAAATGAGTTCCGTTGGGAGGAATGTGGAAAGAGTGTCCAAGATTAAGAACAAATTAATGCAGAACAAATCTCCTCTTCATACACTGATAACCATTTACCTTCCATGCCTATCATCTTCTTCAAAGTTGTTAGTATCATCCAAACTACGTCACTTTCCGTTTTATCTAAATCTCATTTCTTATTATTAAGATATTATATACATGAACATCTAATTGTATATACTATATGTTATCTTAAGCTTACTCAAATATTCAAGAGAACATAAAAGGAAATGGAGGCAGTGGTGATGTCCCGATGATTTGTATGTCATTACAAAAATCAATTGTTTCGGGACAGTGGTTGTTCTTCTTTTGCAAGCTTTACACTTTATAGCCCTTAAAATGTCGTAAATGCATGGGTCACAAATTGTAGTATATGAAGGGTTGATCCCATGAAGAGCTGTGGACTAATCTAATCCTAAGTTATCTAAGGCTAGAAAATTAATAAAATGAAAATAAAACAAGACATGAAAGTAAACACAGATAATTGTCAAGACATTAATTTGCAAAACTAACTCAACGAAATCAAATATTGAACACCAATAATTCAGTAATGGGAAATCATACAAGAGAATTTACCAAATTATGAGAGAGGGATTTACCCCATCTTCAATGCTAACCTAATCACTTTTGTGTTAATGGGATGTTGATTTTAGACTATCGCAGGGTGGATTACTCTTTTTCGATTTATAATCACTAAGCCCTATTTAATAAATCCTAATCAAGTTAAGTCACCAAAATTGTTATCTCTCAATTAACTATTCGTCCACAACCTACTCAGTTCTTAAGCTCTCTAATAAACTACAGGGTCTCACATGAGATCTCTCTTCATACAATAACTGATAAGATTGATTGCATGGCCAATTGGATCATATAACTCATTAACCCGACCCAGTCATTTTCCTTTTGACTCACCCTCACGGTTTGTTACGGAAGCATGAAGATACAACAATCAATCACAACAACCAATCAAAATAACATAAAAATAACTAAATTAACATTAACTCAAGGTAAAATCCTGAAAGAAAGTTAGAACATCTTAATCAAACCTAAATATGTAAACATATTTTTTCTCATCTTAATAATTAAGAAAATGTAAACGAGATGAAAGAAATACACGTGGAATGGGGATTAGAACACCTCGAGAAAGCAGCGATCATAAAGATCTATTTCTTTCTCCTCTCTTCCTTTTGCTCTCTGTTCGTCTTCTCTCCTCTTAGGGTTTTTCTCAAAATGGTAGATTGGAGGCTCACTTTTTAGGTCTTCTCTTTTTCTCTCTATATTCTTTTCTAATTAGGGTAACTCTAGGGCTTTTACTATGCACAAAAGGTTTGAAATTTCCACAAAAAATGAAGTTTGAAAAGTTAGGGCGTGTTTTCTGTCTCGTAGGCTATGATTGTGGCCCCCTGTTTAGCCTTTTGTCATGATCGTTACCAGATAGTCACAATCGTGGCCCTTCCTCCTTACTTCTGTCACGATTATGGCACACTAGCCATAATTGTGGCCCTCTGTTTTGGTTCAAGCCTTCATTTTTCAGTATTAGCCTTGAAGCACTAGCAAAGTCATTAAAGCACCTCAAATACACAACATTGAAGCTCAAAAGCATGCTCTAACCCATAAAACGCTTTAAACACAATATTTAACTGAATAGAAAAATTCTGACCTAAGCTTACACTAAGCAATCAAATTAACAACTAAGTACACACCAAACTACCCACTAAAATATGATGTAATCTACAACTATCAATATCCCTATACTTAATCTTTTGCTTGTCCTCAAGAAAAAAAAAGCAAAACAAAAAAACCAATGTATAACATACACACAAATGCACTAATGAAGCAATGAAATCAAATTTCACGAGATGAATTTAACTTAAAAAACTATTCCTCAAGTTGTTCTAACTTATTAACTTTGAAATCCGCTTCTAAGTATCTTGAACTAAATATATAACTAGTTCAGACCTTAATATTAATTTTATTCACCCCTATCACTTCCACACACACACTAATAATTATTTAGTCAATTAAAAATGTAACTATCCCTAAGTATGTTTTCATGAAAATAAGTTGTTCACAAAGATCGGTAGTTTTATTTGACAAAACATTCCTAGCCTTTTACGCAAAGGTAAACATTTATAATGAATGTTGATCCAGTTATTCAACTAGGTCATGTTTGTATTAAGTTGCTTAGTTAGAATGTCATTATATCCTTTTAATGTGAAGGCACACATTTGTCATGCATGTTGATCTGGTTACTCAGCTACCTCAAGTTCTCAATTAGATACTAGTTCTATTCATAACCTGAAGGCCAGTGGAGTAGTTATTTACTTTTGATTTACACACTATTTATTATTTCCAACCTCATTTCTTTAATTAGTAATTCTCATGAAAAGATACTAAAGATGCTACTTATTCGATTGGCCTAAAATTGTAAATGAATGTGACAAATTCCTAAGGTGAATAAACTAATATCATATCCTAATTAATATGTATATTTAACCAAAGTCACCTGTCACTAATTTCATGAGCTAATAAATCTTCGCAACCTAAAAGACTATGTTCAAAGCTAAATTGATTTTGTTAAGTCCTAGCCATCGCCACATTAACATAAATCACATCATGCAAACCTAACAAACTAACATACGATATACAAAATTCACATTTAAAATAAAAGCATACATGCATACAACCCTCCCTACACTTGGACAACACATTGTCCTTAATGTGAGAAGAGCAAGTAATATCACATAAGGTGGGAATAAACATAAAATAAAAACAAAGCATAAAGACAGAATTTAAAAGAGAAAGGATTGTATCACAAAACTGTCATAGTGAAGGAAGTGGTGATGGCGATAGTGTTTAGACCAATTCCATTTGACATTGAGGGTGTTTTCCTATCTTATATATGATTTAAGAGAGTAAGAAAATTAGCAATCCAAACTAGTCCAAATCATTCAAAACTCATTTGTTAGAATTTTAAACAAGTCTAATTACACACAATTTAAATCTAACTACCAAACGTTCTAATTTATGGTCATCAGCTTGAACTAGCATCCTTTAAAACTCAGCCAAGATCAATTATGAGTGACTTGTTTCCACCTATATTGTCCAATTTCAGTTTTGTCACCTATAAATAAGCTACAAATTGCAAGATAATCACAAGAACAATATTAATGAAGTTGAGAAAACTAATTAAATTTAATAATGTCCTTTTCACTAAAAATCCATAAAATAAGGAATAACGAAACTACCTAAATGTTCTAATGAATCCAGCAGTTTGTTTTGTGAGAGGGTGATATGTTCCTAATCTTCCTCTATCACCCTCATCTCCTCTTTAGCTTCCACTTCATAAACAAAGATTTTCTTATCTGCTTTAAGTTTTATGTCCATTGTCATCTGTTTTTCTTCTTCTCACTTCTTAAAAGATTTGAACACATCAATTCTCTTGAATGAAGGTTGAGGGGGATGTATGAAGGATCCTCATTCTTTTCTTAATACTTTTTATATTTCTCTTGATCTTCTACAAGTTGGGTTTCAACTGATCTATTCATTAATTCTCTTAGATCTTTCCCACTCCTAAGTATGATAATCTTAAATTACTCTATTGAATTTACTTTCATGTTGCACAGACAATTTTCCATACTTCTCTTAACTTGGAAAGCTAGCCCTTTTGAACCTTTAGGATGTGAATAGAATAGACATAATCTTCTGTTACTTGCTCAAACTTCTCTTCCAGTCTCTTCTAGGCCTCTTCCATGTTTATAAGCTTACCCATGATCTTGTTCAATTTAGAATCCTATGAAGTGGACTCATCTTATTGAAATCCTAATAGGTTTTGATGTCCCAAGTGAGTCCAATGGAAATTCAAGTGGTTCTTCCACCCTAGATTGTATATGTTCTAATAAGAATTATGACTTCCTAACCAAATTGTGCCTTATTGAAGTCTGTAAGGGTCTTTTGCTCCCTATAATATATTTCCTCCATCATTTAATCTTTTGGACTCCTCATAGTTGCCTTGTGATGTCCAAATTGATGTTCCTTCTACCCTACACCAAAACTTCCTTCTTTTGCTCTTTTTTTTCTTAATCCTTTGACTAAAAAAATTAGACTAATCCTACACTTCCCCGATAATGGCACCAAAAAAATGTTGTTTGTTTTACAAACTTTACTATTTATAGCCCTCAAAATACTGCAAGTGCACGGGTTATGAATTGTAGTATATGAAGGGTCGATCCCATAAAAAGTTGTGGACTAATCTAATCCCAAGTTATATAAGGCTAGAAAATTAATAAAATGAAAATAAAACAAGACGGGAAAGTAAACACGGATAATTGTAAAAATATTAATTTTCAAAATTACTCAACGAAATCAAATATTGAACACTAACAATTCAAAAATGGGAAATCACACAAGAGAATTTATCAAATTATAAGAAAGGGATTTATCCTATCATCAATGCTAACCTAATCACTTTTGTGTTATTGGCATGTCGGCTCCAGACTATCATAGGGTGGATTACTCTCTCTGGAGTTATAATCACTAAGCCCTAATTAATAAACCCTAATCAAGTTAAGTCACCAAAATTGTTATCTCTTGATTAACTACTGATC
>JAOSBO010000009.1:10309669-10320338 GCA_027563915.1 Erythroxylum rotundifolium | reverse complement strand
GTTCAAAGTTTTAAAATTGAATAAATTAACTTAAAATATTATTTTAATAAAGATTTTACAAATATGACTGCTGAAAACATGTAAATGTTGATATTTAATGGGTTATATAACTTTTCTTTGACAAATTAAAGGAATATTGCATTTTTAAAACTAGGGGTAGTACCTTGAAGGGGATGGATAACCTGTTTTATTAATTTATTCAAAGGAGACAAAGTTGAAGAGATTGACTTTCACAACTAACTAAAAGCCAACCAATAATAATAGGGAAAAAAAGGTAAAAGAAAAATTGTAAGCATTAATACCAATATGATTATAAATTATCTAGCTCTAACTCAAATCGAAAAGATATTTTGTCCAGAGTTATAATGCCTTGAAAGCCATGTGGAAATTACGTCCATTCTTTGGAAACCAATAACCTTTCTGGAGACCAACCCAAGTTTGCTATATAGTCTGCTACCTGGTTAGTCTTCCTAAAACAATGTTGAATCTCTTTCACAAAAGTATAATGATGTCCCTCCTAAATAAGGGGCCTAATTTACCATGGAATCTGAGAAGGACAACTAAGCATATCCACAATTACCTTGGACTGAAGTTCCGTTAGCAATTAGGAATCTTCTAGCATCTCTACGGATAATTTCAAACCTTGTAATAAAGCTTGAATCTCTGGTTGGATACTTATGATGTCATTAATGGTTAAAGAATATATTTAAATAGGGTCACGTACTGAATCTCTTAAAATGCCCCTTTCCCCTCCTCTACTAGGGTTGCCTTTAGATGATTCATCAGTGTTGAGCTTATAGAAATCAACTAGCGGAGGGATCCACATAACAATATGTATAGCCATTGGCCTTATATATCATCTTATTGCCATAACCACCTCTTGCCAATTAAGCACGGAGATTGACAAGAATAGAGCTTTTTGTAAAATAAAACCAATAGCCTATATAATAACCAAAATATAGGAAGAAATATCAATCTTAGCCCTATTAAACTTTAGAGAACATTTTATTTTCCAAATGGCCTAATTGACCAAAGTAGGTAAGACTATGAACAAAGTACATTGAGTAGTGTTGGCTCCTAATAACCACTAATGTAAAACCATGTCTCTATACTTAGGATAAGGTCTGATAACTCTAAAAGGCATTCCAAAATCTCCCATCACTGTTTAGTCCATTGCCCATGTAAAAATAGATGATCAATAGATTCCTCAGATGTGGCTATACAACAAATGCACCTTAAGAGGCCTTGTATGCCTAAACGATGTAGGGAGAGATCTAAAGGCAACCTACCATTCATCAATCTAAGCATAAAAAAGGATACTTTAACCTATAAACCCTTATGCCAAATATTTTGTCCAGTCATTGTCACCACTTATGTCACCCTACTTGTGTCATAGGTCGATTACTTATTGAACTTTCCATGTGAATTCAGCATCTAAATCCACTCATCATCTATCCTTTTAATAGAGGCTTGCACTGATTCATGGGCATTAGTTATCCGCTTCCAAGTCTAAGAGTCACCCAATAACCTCCTCCACCCTTGTTTGTGAACAATATTTTCTTCTCATATATTCAGCCCATAATGTCTCATTTTGTAATATTCTCCACCATAATTTTGTTGAAAAGGATTAAAAATATGTGATAAACTCCGCAAACCAATTCCCTGCTCCTCCCTCAAGTGACATAAGGAATCCTAATCAATCCAATGATACTTTGATTGGACATCATTATGTCCCTAAAGGAAAACATCCTTTCCAAATTCAACAATATCCCCCCAAGGTGAGTTATAGGCGGTCAACACATTTAGAGGAATAGATGAAAGGACTGAATGCAGAAGCATATTCCTCCCCCTAACTGAGAGTAAATTTCTCCCCAGTGATAGACTTTATCCTGAACCTTGTTAACCATAACATTAAAGAATTCAGACTTCCAATGTCCCTAATATATTGGACAACCCAAATATGTAAAAGGCCCCAGTTTACGTTGGAAACCTTTCACATTAACAATCAAATTCTTTCGCATTTAAGAACATTGATCAGGTGATATAAGCAATTCTAATCTATCCAATGATACTTAGATTGGTCATCATCATGTCCCCAAAGGAAATCTGCAAACATCCTTTCCAAATTCAACAATATCCCTTAAGGTAGGTTATAGGCAGCCAACACATTTAGGGGAAAGATGAAAGGACTAAATGCAGAAGCATAATCCACCACCAACTGAGAGTAAATTTCTCACCAGTGACAGATTTTATCCTGAACCTTGTCAACTATAACATTAAAGAATTCAAACTTTCAACATCCCCAATATTTTGGACAACCTAAATATGTAAAAGGTTTGTGTTGGAAACCTCTCACATTAGCAATCAAATTATTTCATGTTTAAGAACATCGATCGACAAAGAAACCACTCTTATCCATATTCACTCGTTTCCTAGAACACTTTTCATATTACTTCCCGTTGCTTTATTTATTTTTAGTTTCATATCTTTTCAGCCCTAGATTTTTAGGATTAGACTAATCCCCCTCCTCGTGGGATTGACACCTCTTATACTATAGTTGTGACTTGTGTTCTTACAATATTTAAAGGCTTATAAATTTTAAAGCTCGAAAGACATGATCAATAATCCTCAATCGAGAAAGCTTTTTTTAAAGGAGAGGCTAAATGCTTTTATTTAGGTTACAATTCAAAATCAAGAAACAAACAACAAGAGGGTCAATTTTTTGGAGATGTTAGTACAGAGGATCTCATAGGGCAACTTGTTACTCAAATGCATGACAATCAGAAAAGGGAAGTTTCCCAGTCAACCCGAGCAAGTCCAAGAAATTACCATTTTAAGAAGTAGTGTAGTGATTGAAAATCATGTTGAGTTTCCTTTTGAGTTGTCTAATGCAGATAATAAAGAGAAGGAAAGTCTCTTTCAAGAAGAAGATGAGCAAAATGAGAAAAGCAAAGGGAGAAACTATTCAAATCGCATTCAAAAGGGTGAACAACTTAGCATTACACTAAGGACAATGAAAGGAAAAAACTACACTAGGCGATCGATCTTTATTGACCACCAATTCCATATCCAAGTTATATTAAGGAATTAAAACAAGATAAGCAGTTTTCCTATCTATATAACATGCTTTTTAAGGTCAATGTTAATTTTTCCTTTTTAGATGTGATAAGGAACATTTCGGATGTGATAAGGAACATTCCAGTTTATTTCAAGTTCTTCAAGGAAATAAGCACCAAGTAACGAAAGTTTGAGACTAATAAAAAGGTGTTAGTTTTAGAAGTAGCGTTTTAACTTAAAAGTATCAATGGGTAAAGGTATGCTTGATGAGGTTAAAGTATCAATGGGTAAAGTGATGAGGTTAAAGGTATGCTTGATCATAGAGTAAGCATAATTCTTATGCCTCACTTTATTTATGAGAAATTGGATCTGGGATAGTTAAGGACTGCAAATAAGTGTTTGTACTTAGCTGATAGGTCAATCTATTAAAGGATTGATTGTGTTTGTAGATTTTGTTTTCCTAAATATGGAGGAAGTGAAGGAGAAAGAAAAGGACCACTCTATACTCCTTTTAAGTTTCTGAAATGTTAGGTTAATCATCCTAACTTCTCAGAGCTTGTTAGGAGGGTTTGGATTACGCTTGTGAGAGGGGACTTGATGTTTTGCTTGATTCATCGACTAGGTCTACTGAAGTAGGAGCTAAAGTCCTTCCACTTTCAAGACTACAGTCACATTTCCAGCAGAGTTAGGGAGGCTCAGGCCTAGTGGGATACTGCACAGGTAGCTTTAGATGCTTCCCCACTCTCGACAGATTTAGGTATTATTGAGCGTGACCATGCTCAGCAATACTATCGATTGGTGCAGGATTAAAAGTCATTTTATCGAGAGAGATATTAGGTTTAGTGGCTTACTCTGGGTGACTAGAATACTAAATTCTTTCACATATCTTTGATTCACAGATAGGTCAGAGGTAGGGTGCATGGTTTATATGATAAGACAGGCACTTTTATCACTGATCAGAAGCATTGGAGCAAATGACAGTGGATTATTTTCAGGGTATCCTCCACTCCCCCCTCGATACCTTCAGCTGATACTGCTAGATTCTTTACTCGGTGTATCGTAGATGATATGTTTAGTCTTTAGAGGGCCCACTTTTGGATGAGGAGATACATATTGCTTTATTCTCCATCTCAGAGGATAAGGCTTCAGGGCCTGATGGGTTCACCTCTTTTTTCTATAAGAGGGGTTGGCATATTATTGGAGTAGATTTCAGGGAGATAGTGTGGTATTTTTTCTCTACCTCAGCTATACCTCGATGGGTGAACTCCACTAGGATTGCCTTGGTTCCCAAGGTGGAGAGTCCACAGACACTAAATGACTTCAAACCGATCTCTTGCTACAATGTCCTTTATAGTTGCATCTCAAAGGTCATTGCAAATCAGTTTATAGTTGTTCTACTATAGGTGATTGAGAGTGCTCAGATGGCTTTCGTCTTGGGGAGCTAGATTGCAAATGTTATTTTTCTTACCTTGGAGCTAATATATGATTATCACCTTGATCGCTCACCACTATGGTGTGCTCTTAAGGTCAATATTCATAAGGCTTTTGATATTGTTAGCTAGGAGTTTATTCTACTGGGATTGAGGACTATTGGTGTTCCTGACTACATGATCAGTTGGATTAAGGCATGTCTTAGATTAGCACATTTCTCTGTAGCACATAACGGTGCATTACATTGGTATTTTTCTGTTACATGAGGGGTGCGACATGAGGATCCCCTCTCTCCTTATTTGTTTGTATTAACGATAGAGGGGTTAGATGGGATATTGAGAGAGGCCACTGTAGCTCCGAGCTATCGTTATCAATGGTGGTATAGGCAGCTTTCTCTCACTCATCTGTGTTTTGTGGATGATTTGATTGTTTTCAGTAGGGCAGATTCAACATCTATTGCACTCATTCAATAGGCTTTGGTAGATTTTGAGAGGGTTTCTGGATTGGCTATAAACCTCGACAAGAGTTGGGTTTTCTTCTTAGGGTCAAGTCTTCTTCTCTTCAGAGAGTACTGGGGTTCAGATTGGTTCCCTCCCGATTTGCTACTTGGGCGTCCCTTTTATCACTATGGGATTATGACACTTAGATTGTCTTCCTTTGGTAGAGAGGATACTTTCTCGAATCCAGTTGAGAACTTTAACTTCTCTCACATATGCAGGTCATTTACAGTTGATCAAATCTATTTTCTTCTTCGTAAAGGTTTATTGGTCAGGTATGTTCATTCTGCAAGCTAGCATTATTTGACGCATTGAGAGTATACTATCAAATTTTCTCTAGAGGGGTACCTCACTGTCCCATACTGGGACAAAGGTGGCATGGGAGTCTGTCTACTTTCTGAGGTAGGCGGGTGGTCTAGGAGCTAAGTGAAGGGATTTTATGATACGGATCGGGTAAAATTTAAAAATTTTAATCTTATAACATCAAAGATCATTTATATTATTGCTAATTATTCTTTTATTTTGTTTGAATCACAATCGAGTTTGTATTCCTTTAGGAGGGATTGTTAAA
This sequence comes from Erythroxylum rotundifolium, assembly GCA_027563915.1. Taxonomy (NCBI): domain Eukaryota; kingdom Viridiplantae; phylum Streptophyta; class Magnoliopsida; order Malpighiales; family Erythroxylaceae; genus Erythroxylum; species Erythroxylum rotundifolium. The sequence goes on along the minus strand of JAOSBO010000009.1, from coordinate 10,314,782 downwards.
CCATATATATGGTCTCTAACAAAACTCTATTCCTCATCGGTTCACCTTGAATTCGAAATAAGAAAGATGTCGAGTTCGTGCTAGCATTCTATCCATCCATGCCTAGCTTCGTTGCCTCTTTCTTAATCGATTACTCAGTCCATAATTGTTTTAATAAGTTATGAGAGAGAAAAATGGCTAACAAAAACCTGTATTCCAAGTATGACCAGATGTGATATTTATAGCCTCAAAATCTCATATCAAACTCTTTAAATTCCTACAACATTTATGGTAATTAGATCAAAAGTGGAATTTGAAACAGCACACTCAATTCCTAACCTTTTGGTACTAGAACTGTGATAACTTCTTATAAGGAACTCCAAATGACCTGAAACCTTCACCATTGGATTTTACTCTTCAAGGGCTTCACAATTGATAGGTAATTTATCTACAATGGTCATAGTTTGCCCTTTTAAATTCCTATTCAAAATCACCTTAAATTCTATCCTGAATTTGATGGCTATAATTATGCATCTATTCTCTCTTCATTTATTAAAATAAATTTTTTTGGGCTTTGGCTATAAATAGATTTATATTTCATGAAACTTATATTATCCTCATTATATACATTTCAATAAATTTATTTCCCGTCTGGGCTGTCACGTCATATGACAATATTTTAACATGTACTTTTATTTCATAAACATGACATTTTATACACTGAAAATATATTTTCTTGTTTCCCGTTCAGTTGGTATGACCTATATCGAGGCTCTATGTTGTGTTGGTAATGAAATAAAACATTTTATTTCATAAACTGTAAGCGATATTCTAGCTACCCAAACAATATAGATGTAGATGTTTGGTAAACCTTTTATGTAACATGATCCTTCTAGTAATGTTATCATTAACATTACTTATGTTCATTCCTTGCCTTATGATATTATGATTAATATACAAATTAGAACTATGTCATCTTTGTATTAGAATTGTTTCTTGGTCTCCATTAAGTAAATTATAAATTATAATGTACCTCAGTTATATTGGGTCCATTTATAATTGTACTTTACCAAGGGGCCCATAAAATATCATTATTCATTATTATTGAGTGGAAATGATGCTATTTTACATGTACCTTTTCCCGCACAAGTTATATATAAAGAACTATTATTTTTATCACCATTTGTTGTAAGCAGCTTTTAATAATAATTACGTTATACATTCCTCATGTGAAAAGATATATGTATCAATCTTGGAATTAAAGACACGATAAAAACATTAATGACATAAACACAAACACAATCCATATAATGTTTTATCTATTAGGTATGTTAAATACATGAAACCTTCCATATATTCGTGTTATTATATGATAATCCTTTATCAACATTTTACAGAACTATCACATACTTTTAATCAACACGACAGTCTTATATGGCATATTAGTGTTCCTGCTAATATCCAAGACCTGTGAACTTTTTAGAGTTATACATTCATATTATTTAAAGTTCCGCGGTTTAAGACTAAGTGCATCTTCTCGAACACTTCTAAATAAATATAAAACTCATGGAACATGTAAATAACATTCAATTCATAAATATAACATATAAAAGTAATCAACTTAGATAACTTTTGGAACACAAATCTAACATTAAGAGGGTCAGAGACTGGAATAGGGTTGTTACACTTAAGTATGTGTGGCAAATATTTGTCAACAGATCTTCTATATAAACCACATAGGTGCATGCTATTTTTCTAAGGGGTAGATCTTTTTGGCATATCCGAGTCCCTTCGAGCTCCTCCTGGGTTTAGAGGAAGATTCTGTTGAGCCAGAAGTGGTGCAAGGGACTTATTGTTGCGTGTATTGGAGATGGGAGAGATACCTTCATATGGTACGATTATTGGTTGCCGGATCAAGAGCCACTATGTGGTCAATTTCCTTTTCAGGTTCTCTCTTCTACTGGGCTCTCTTGGGATGCTAAGGTCTCAAAGATTGTACATTCCGACGAGTGGACTTTTCCTAAGGGTAGTAGTGAACTACAGCAGGTATGGGACTCTATCAGATTTAGACCTCGTATCCAGCAGTCCGATAGTTGTGTTCAAAATGGCCATTCATCTTAAGTTTTCACTGTTGACTCTGTATGGCACCTTCTTCGAGCTCGACGCCCATTGAATCCGACCTACCACTTACTGTGGTTTCTAGAACATATTCAACGACACTCTTTTATCCTCTGGTTAGCCTCACAGGAACACCTTCGGACTATGGACAAGCTCCAGATGTTTCGTGTTCTCCTGTGTATTATGTCATTCTTCTCTAGATACACAAGACCACCTTTTCTTCCGGTACAGATTTTCTTTATGAATTTAAGACTCTCTCTCGATAAGGACCTCTATTGCTTGGCCTTCGATTTCTTGGTTTCCCCTCCTACAGTGGGCTTCCGTCTATCTTCATTGGAGGAAGGATTTCAGACACATAGCCTCATAGTTAGTCCTTTCTGCCACAGTTTACTTTCCATGGTATGAGAGGAATAACCAAATCTTTAATAGATGACACAGATTGCCCACCGACGTTGTGTAGGACATCTGAAAGCTTATCCATTGTCAGCTTCTAGGCCTCGAGTCTCGTTTCTAGATGCCTATCTCTAGCAACATATCTAGAAACTCCTCACATAGTGATCTTTGTATTTGTTTTTTTAGGCCTACTGTAGCCCATTTATCTTTTCTTTGTACATATTTTTTTGAATGCCTCTTTTGGCCTCTTTCTTTGATGTTTTGAACCTTTTCCCTCTATTAATATATATGTTACTTTCTTCAAAAAAGGTTTTAAAAAATAATTATTTGTGTATTGTGTGCTTGTTTTTCCCATTTAATGTTTAGAGATGCATGATCATTAAATGAACTTGATCGGGATTAGAAATGTATAATATGAGTGAATGAGTATACTAGGATGCTTAGACTAATTAACTAGTATTTTTGTTAAAAGGACATTAGCTTGTTGTGATATATGAATGACACGATTCATTTGTTAAGAATTTAAGCCTTTTTGAACTATTAAACACCAAACTCAAGTATTCTTTATTGAAAATGTTCTTTCGTGATTGAGGAACTCCAGAACTTACTTGTAAATACTAGTTGAGATCACATAATCTTATGTAAATGTTAAAATTATGAAAGCAATTAGGATTTAACACTTTTGTTTAGAAGGGCACCACTATGTTACCTTCGATGAACTCCCTTTGAGCTTAACATGAAACATTTTCTTTCTTTAAACCCAAAATATAAGCCTTGACCTTAATTATTTATCCTCTTCGTTGTACCTATATAAGGCAAGTTGAGCATTTGAATGTGTATGATTAGGTTTAGGGAATAATTGTTTGAATAAGTGTGGGGGAATCATATGATATAGTTGGTTATTGCATTAGGAATGAGTATAGTTGTAGTAATTATCTCTCCTCTATGTTTTCTTCTTTTGATTTCCTTGTTTTAATCAAATAAATAACAAAAAGAGAGAAACAAATTAAAAAAGAGAAAAAGAAAAGAAAAGAAAAGGAAGAAAGAGAAGATATAAAAAAGGAAGGAAAGAGGAGAGACATAAAAAGGGGTGTGCTAATCTTGCTTACTTGAAAGGAAAGAATTAAGTGTTTTATGCTTCATTGTGTATATGGCTTTAAATGCTCAATTTGATTTGTGGTTTTAAATGACGAGATTACTTTTTCCTACCCTTATCTCAGCCCCATTACAACCAAAATAAAAACCTTCAGATTAATGTTTGTGTTTGATATGAGAGGTAAAGATTGGATTAGTAAGCAAGCTTATGGTAAATGCCTTACATGAAATGAATGATTAGTGAATATACTCTACCTTTGAATGCTTGAAAGGATGGAGAGTGGAGTGAGTCTCTATTGCACTTATTAATGGTTCGTTGAATTGAAGTACTTGTTGATTTTAGCTAAATATGCAAAGAATAGCGTGTTCATGATGTATTATGAGTTTCAAGTTCTTAGGTTGTTGTCTCCCTTGTTTGATCTTTTATAGTCTAGTGTTCTTTAATATGTTTCAGGACAAACATAGTTTAAGTGTGGGAGAATTGTTGTGTCTAGTTTCTATTTCTTTTAATTGCTTTCATATCTTGATTTTACTTATAAATCCATGAGTGAAATTGGTGTGGACGTTACATGAATCTTAATCGGATTATTTTGTGAATGTGGCATGAACTAAACAAGAAGAATTGTGTATGTAAGTCATACTTACATGCATAGTTGTGCATTTGTAAGTCACAACCCTGACTTATACATGTCACAGTCGTGACTTAGATATGGCTGTAGAGACCCCCTTCAGATATTTCTCTTATAATTTTTTTAGTTATTACGTGGCAGCTGCAAAGGTTGAGGGCACAAAACTCTAGACTTAGGAGCATACTACAAAAGGAAAGGGAGGGTGGTGGCTGATATTTATTCAAGATACTATCATTCTATAAATAGTCATACACATTTAGGAAGACAGGGATAGAGAGAAAGAAAGGGAAAAGAGAGGAGAAAGTAAAGAGAGTCGATGAAGAACAAGAGCAACAGAGGCTAAGGCAATGGGAGCATTCAATTGTATTTGTGAACATCAAACAAAAGCAAAAGGCGAAAGTTAATGTAGAAGGATTGAGAGTTGCAGGAGACCGCTGTGACTCATTCATATGACAACCTTTGTTTACTTACTTTGTTCCTTATTTTTTGCATTGTTCTCTATTGTTTATTGGATTTCTTTTTTTGTTACCTTAATTGAACCCATACTCTGTAGCTTTTAAAAATTTATCTTAGTTATTTACTTGGTTTACTACTTAAATGCTTCACTTATACTGACAAAGATGGGATTTAAGTGTTTAATAATGATGAATCTTGTGACATTTGTAATAAGCTAATCTCTTTTCTAGAGAATTAATGTAGCTATTTTAGTCGATTATGCATGATTGAGTTACAATTTTATTGTCTTATTGTTGTGGTTTCTAAGCTTAATGGATGTAATAAGATGGCCAAACTTTGCATTATTATAGTTTTAAATAAAGGACGAGAGGAGAAGTTTAATATGGAACTAGAAAATGTAGACGCTTAGATTATGAATTAGAAATATATTAACTTAAATGGTA
>JAOSBO010000009.1:10293081-10308440 GCA_027563915.1 Erythroxylum rotundifolium | reverse complement strand
ATTGATAAATTTTGTTTCATAAAAGAAAGTTTAATGAGTAAGAAAGTAGTTTTAAAAAAGAAAAAGGAGACTAACAACTAAGGACTTAAGCTCATTTAGGAACCTAAAATACTTCAATTAGGTTGTTTTGTAATTCTTTAATAAAAGGAAGAACATATTGTACATAGATAGTGGATCCTCAAGGTATATGACTAGTTATGACAATGACAAGGGTAAGATAATCAACATTGGAAAAGATGGTTAGGAAGATCATAATAACATTGACAATTTACTTTTAGTTGATAAATTGAAGCATAAGTTGTTAAATTTGGACTAAGTATATGAAAAAGGCTATAAAGTATGTTTTGATGAAGATCATGTATTGCATATAGATTAGTTAACAATACCATTGTAATTTTTATTAAAAAAAAGGGAAAAAACACACACACACACAATTGACCGTCATTATTTCTTAAACCAAAATATGAAGTGCCTAATGTCTTTTAGCAAAGATGTATGGATTTGGCATAGGAGCCTTAGACATGTAAGTAAGGACCTCATCTCAAATCTTAGCTCTAAGAAACCTTTTAATGAACTTCCAACAGTAAATTTTGAGAAATAAAAGACTTATAAAGCTTGCGAAATGGGGAAAAAAACAAAGAGCTTATTCAAGAGAAAAAAAGTTGGCAATTTCCACTAAACTTTTGTAATTACTTCATATGGAATTGTTTGGCATAAGTAAAGATGCAAGTCTAGTTGGTAAATTTTATGCTTTTGTCATAGATGATGACTCTAGTACATTTATATTGATCTTTTTTTTAACTAACAAAGATAAATGTTATAAGATATTTTGCAAATTTGTAAAGAGATTTCAAAATGAAAAATACCTCTTTATTGCATCTATTATGAGTGACTATAAGAATTAAAGCCTTTTATGAAGATAATGGTATCTTTCACAACTTTTATACTATAAATACCCCTAAAAATGGATTTGTTGAGATAAAGAATAGGAAATTTAAGAAATGACTAGGACCATAATAAATGAGCATAAACTTCTTAAGCATTTTTGGTAGAATTCATAGCTATTGCATGTCACATATCTAATAGAGTCTAAATAAGATGAATTTTAGATAAAACTCTTTATGATATATAGTATGATAAAAGGTCAAAATTAGTTATTTCAATGTTTTTAGTTGTAAGTGCTAAATTTTGAATACTAAACATAACTTGGAGAAGTTTGATTCCAAAGAGGATGAATGAATTTTTTGGCTATTCCTAAATTAGCAAAGCATATAAGGTGTTTAATAAGAAGAATCTTATTATTAAGTAGTCTATATATGTTATCCTTGATAAATCTAGCCCTATTATATGCAGGACAGATCTTTAAGAAGATAAAGTATATCCAAGGAATTAGGGAAGTTAGTCCTTGAATAAAATAATAGTAATAATTAACACCACTTACATAAACACTTTGGCATAACAAGCTAAGGAGATAATAAGGAGGAGCTTCTAAATGATTAGAAATTCAGGTAGAATCATCCTCTATAACAAATTATAGGTAATATTCAAGAAGGTTTAATCAGTAGATATCTTCTTAGAGACTTATCTCATATTGCTTTAATTTCTTAAATTGAACCTAAGATTATAGAAGAAGCTCTTATTGATGAAAGTTAGGTTCTTACTATGAATGAAGAGTTAAAACAATTTAAGAGAAGCAAGGTATGAAATTTACTATGTGAGCTGGAAATCACCAAATCTTTGGTTCAATGTGGGTTTTTAAAAACAAATTAGAACCATATACCATTGTAAAAAAATAAAGATAGATTGATGGTAAAAGGGTATAATCAATAGATTAGTGTTGAAAGGGTATAATCAACATGAGGTTATAGACTTCAAGGTAAATTTTATATTAGTAGCTAAATTAGAAGATATTAGGTTATTAATTACATTTATATCATATATAAACTTCAAATTGTTTTAAATGGATATTAAAAGAAACTTAGAAAATGGTTTTATTTAAGAAGTTTATGTTGATTAACCTCCTAACTTTGAAAATCATGATATAATTAACCATGTTTACAAACTCTTTAAGACCTTATATGATTTTTAAAAAGTTTGTAAAGCTTGGTAGTATTTATTTTAGAAAATGAGTACTCTAAAGGCAAGTTTGATTCTACACATTTTATTAAAAAGCATAAACATGATATTTTAATTAAGCAATTATATTAATGACAATATCTTTTATCTCACTATTGAAAGCGTATATAAAAAAATTTCAAGTTTATGAATAAGGAATTGAGATGAGCATGATGGTAGAACTCAACTTCTTTCTTAGACTCAAAATCAAGAAAGTAAAGGATGGTATTTTTATTAATCAAAGAAAATAGTACAAAGAACTACTCAAATGCTTCGCAATGGATCAAGTCAAACCATTAGGGATACATATAAGGATCACAACAAAGTTGAATAAGAATAAAGAAGGTAAGTCATTTTATGTAAATCTCTATCATGATATGATTGGTAGTTTGGTTTATCTTACCTCAATGTAACCGGATATTTAGGTACAAGAATTCTAACTGACAAAGGTATAGAGACAAACTAATATGAGTTGACTATGTAATTTTTCTTAGACTTGGAACCTTTAACTCTAAGCATATTAAAGTTCTAAAAAAAATCAATTAGACAAGATTTTCCTTATAGCTTTAATTTTTTTCTCTTTAACTTTTACCACTTCCTGAATTGTTTGTATATTTGCATGATGGAAGTCCTTTATTTTATACCTTTCCTCTTTGAAGATTCCATTGTCCTTTTCCCTCCATAGATTCTAAACCAGCAAGCCAAAGCTATTTAAAGTAGTTTAACTACATCCCTTTTTAAGCTAGGTAGGTTGTTGATCCAAACCACCACCTAAGACCATTTCGGACATGTAGTTTCACATCTACTAAGTATATCTCACCTTATTTTCCTAAAGAAAACAAAATTAAAAATAAATGAGTTGTTAATTCTTGACATATCAAGTATAACCTACATTTTTGGGAAACCAAGTTTAGATTGGTTTTGAAGAGCCTATTAAAGGTTAATAGCCTATTCTAAACCATAAGCCACATTACAAATGAGACTTTAGCTGATGTCGTGTTGCTCCAAACTAAATAGTACCAATGAATCGCAAGAGTTACTGGTCTTAGGGATTCTCTATAGGATTTTTTTTCTTAGATACACTAGAATTATACTTTATCCACTATACTAAGTCCCTTCTCAGGAGCTTGTGGTTATTGGGAGGGAGCCAAATATGTAGGATGCTTAAAACTCTACTAGTATAATTTCAGCTTACATTAGTGATCAAGTAGCTCACTGTTGCACTCATTAATAACCTCAAAGATTTGAATTTAGGGTGTAAATATAGTGCTCGTATAGGGAACCAATTTTCTTTCCAATAAGAGGTATCTAATCCATTTCCAACTTCCACTTGTATGGACTGTTAGATGAAGTCTTGAGTTTTCAAGATTCAAAACATGTATAACCTTTCATTGATTCTCCTTATACTTCTTCCCAATAGATAAAGCACATGAACTCACTTCACCTACAAGGATTCCTTTTCAGTTAATATTCTCCTTATGTTTTTTGCTATAATAACTTTGTTTACTAGTTAGAGTGATAAAATGACAAGTCACCTTTTTTTATAGGTAAATAGGCTCTTTTCTAATTAACTTTCACTTTTTATTTCTAATTTAAGCCTCTTTTCCAAAGGTAATTTTTTTAGTAGCTTCTTTAGTTAGCTTCTTTGGCAATGTAGGGTGAGAGGACCCAAAGGTTGTAAAATTACTTAGCATAAAATTTACAAGATGAAGCATCCTATAAATAAGTGGCATCTGAATGACAATGAGTTCACTCTTCTTTCAATCTTAACAAAAAGTTCTAAGCAGTTTAGGTCTATGATTTTCTAGATAATCACCCTAAGGTATACAAAGGGGAAAAGGCTTACACTTATTCCTGTTAACACCTCCCAATCTTATAAATCAAACTCACAATCTTTTAAGGCAATAAGGAAGCTTTTCTCCTTATTTATTAGGAGGCCAGAAAGTGAACTAAAATTTTCTATTAATGGTATTAGGTATAGAATGGAGGACCTATTAGCTATACAGAACAATAGAACATCATACATGAAAGTAAGGTGAGTGAAGTATAGAATTGTCCCTTTCTTATTAAACTTGAAGACACATTCCCCACTAATGTTCCTATTGAGAATACTTGATTTGCATTCCAAGTATATTGTAACAAGATATTAGGACAAAGGATCCCGCTTCGAGTACCACTTGTTCTCGAAATAGTTCTAAAGTTTCTCCATCAAATACAACCTTATAGATTGGTGTATTAATGCACTAGCTAATTCATTCCACAAACTTATTCAGGAACCTATTATACTTTATAAATTTTAGGATGAAGCTCGATTGCAATGTGTTAGATGCCTTGTCAATATCTCTTGGGTGAGTAATATATTGTCTTTGATACATCTCCCTTAGATGAAGGCTACTTAGACGTGATAGATAATGTCAAGTAAGATTAGCTTTAACATGTTCACCAAGATTTTGGAAATGACCTTATAGAATAGTTTGCAATATACAATGTGCCCGTAATCCTTTACAAAAAAGCCAAGTTTGTTTTTGGAACTAAACAAGTAAGTGCCCTATTCTATATCCTCAGCGATTTGGAGATGATAAAGGACTCCATCACCACTTCAAATACATCCTTCTTTATGCATCTCCATACTTTACAATAAAAAATTATTAAATCCTTTATCTTAGAAGGATTTATAATGATTAATATTGAAAACAACACCTCCTATTTCCTCATCTATGACTACTTTAGTTAGTATCTATCTTTGATGAAGGGGTATTTGATCTGGGAATAGCTCATTTATTCCCCCTATTTCAGATATTAAAGTGGAGGTCCAAGAATATTTTGAAAATATCCTTTAGTGTGGATCAGAAGGTCCCTTTGGCTATTCACTTCTACTTTGTTTTTAGTTTTCGGTGTGAAGATGCTATTATTGTTACTTCTTGTAAGTAAGAATTTATAGAAAGTATATTTTGATTCATCATAACATAATCAATCTATTCTAGATTTCTGAGCTATTGTGGAATTGTAATCTTATAGGGCATTAATATATTCATTCAAGGCTTGTTTTTCCAAGATTTTCAAGTATGATTCACCCGAATTTATATAGTCTTCCTTTTAGGTAAGTTAAAGCTTAGCTCCTTTTATAGTTTCCTTTGACCTAATTTGGTGTAACTAGTTGAGTTTCTTAAGCTCATATTTTGATGATTGAAGCTTCTCATGAAATATAAGCAAATCATACCCATCTACATTTCCAATCTACATTCCTAGCACACTATCTAGTTTCCTTTAAATGTTCTATGGTTGTTGTTGCCTATTGCTCCATATGAAATGGAAGCCAACCTATTTTATGTCAGTTACCTCAAGTTTGGACATATAGGTAAGCAACTCCTTACAAAGGTTTAGATTGCAATGATTTCCTTATGATTTTGAACCAATTAAAATCCCTTAAAAGTAACCACATGCTTGAAATCTTTTTTTTAATTTCTTTAAACTCCTTCCACAAGGGATCTCTCTAGAAAGCTATGTTTAAGACATAAATAAAGTTAATCCAGATTGTTCCTGTGTCCTTCATATCCACCATTATAGGGTTGAAACCTACTAGAATGCATCATATATGGTGATGAGAATGGTTTGTGATCAAGCTCCATGTATTTGTCAGGAAACTGAATTTTAAATAGGATGAAGACTTCAAATTTATCTCCTATAGCCTAAAAATCATCATTTTATTTTTGTTTATATAGTCAGCCACCAATAGTTGCCTCTTTAAGTTATTTAACCCCCTTACTTTCTAAGTAAATTGGAATTATTTAATCATTAAAAACTCTTAGATTTTCAACTCAACTTACATCTTTCTACTATGATAAAGCCCTCTTAAAGCTTCGATAAGAAGTAGAATTACATAGAATTCTTCCCCTTGAATGCCCCCAATGTCTAACTTAGAGGATTGAGTCTCTTTTCGATTATTCTCCTGTATCTTCAATCCACTGATCCTCCCTTTTTAGTGGCCGTATGTTAGGGAACTTAAATCCCTATTTAGTTAAGGAACATCAACTTGCTTATTTAAGACTAGATGAACTGCTTATAAACTAGCAGGCTAACACACTATAGTCTTGTCCTAGTCAACAATTTATGTCTCCTAGTTCTTCCATGGCACAATCAATTCTTCATAATTGCCTCTAGTGAAAATATTTCACATTAAACACCATATTTTTCCTTGTAAAGTTGTAAGTACCATTGGTAGGAAACTTTCATCGTGTTTTTAATGAGTTGGTCATTTTCCCTTTAGCCTGAGAGGTGGGATTTCTTCTAAGAGCTCATGCTTTAGGTCTATTCCAACATAAATGTATGCATACCCAATCCTCCACCTTATTGATGTTGTCACATCCATACACAACGATTTACTTATATAGCTCTTATGAGAACTCGAGCCACTATTTGTTCAATATTCAAGAGGAACATTATGGAAATTTACTCATAATGGCACTTGCTTCTAATGGATGTCCTGTAATCTATTGCTTGATTTTCATATTTGAAGGAAAATAGGACCACTATTTATATTCCAAGGGCCTCCCTCTTTAATTTCCTGTGCCAGGCTTTTATTAGCAAATTTAAGTAAAAATAATGAGTCATCATTTAGTATAACCACTTATAGACCACAATATTTCCACTGTTTATAAGCCTCTTTACCTCACTAAAGGAAAATCTAGCCTTTCCCTAATATTAAAAAAAAAAATCGTCGTGGTTAACTAGGAGCTCACACTTTATTTAAGAACATCTATAGGGAGAGACAATCACTATATCATCTTACCATAGGCAATTAAAAGGGTAGCTTTAAGTGAGATGGTTCTCTTATGAAATATTTCCATAGAACATATTTTGGGTTTCCATCATGTGGAAGGATTTGTTTTAAGGCTTGGTCTTGAGAGGGTTCAAGTGAAGCTAAATTAAGTTAATGTAAGGGGTACCAAGCTTGGTGGTAAGGAAAGGGGCAGGCTTTTAAGTGCAAAGAAGGAAATTCATATAAGTGGCACTACATGATGTCTACAATTTGTCTATGCATAGCTATGCAGAGCAAAAAACAAAACTAGAGGAAAGTTGTTTCAGAAGATTGGTTCCCAAAAAAGAAAAGGTAGATGTAAAAGAAAATTAAAATTCCAATTGTACCCTTATATTAACAAAGGACTACTATTAGTAGAAGCTATGAAGGAGAACGAGTGGAAAATAAGGAGAGCAAAATCCTCAAAATTAAGGGAGGAAGCAAGGAGTGGTGAGGTAGAAATTAAATAGAGTAGGATGGATAGAGAGGACTGGAGAAGCCTTCTTACTCTACATCCTCATTTCCAATTTTCCCTCTCTAATTAATAATTAATTTGTTTTATTTACATAATTTTAAATATATTTATAATTTTGATTTCATGAAATTTCCTTTATAATGAATCCAATTGAGATCTAGGTGAGTTATAGTTTCAAAATTCAATATTCTTCAATTCCTATGTATTTTAGGTATTCTTTCATATTGGTGGTTTATTAGTAAACATGAAGGGAAAATTTCATATTTTTAACCCTCAATTACATCAGATGTATTCAATCTTATTAAATTTGAGTTTTGGTACTTCACTTAATAAAATTTAGGAATTTTTTACCTCACATGAATTTTTGCAATCAGTTGTGAATTTGATGATCTACTAATTCAGTCAAAAGATGTTTTTGAGCTTTTTCAACGATTAATTTTATAGAAAAAATTTCAATTCATATTCCATTAAAAGATATTAACTTTGACATCCATAAAGAAATTAGGATTTCGTTTAGTTATGGTTCATTTGTTGGAGTTATGTAAATATATTGCCTTGGAAAGAAAGTGTATTTACTTATGACGTAACTTTCTTCTAGTAACAGTTTTGTAATGAAACAATTTATTATTAATAAAAATAAAAGAGTTTGGTTTTTATGAGCATTATAAATCTAGTCACGAGGTACCTAGGTTCTTTTGTAAGTAATATACATATACATAGAGATGTATGGGAAACATGTATATTATAAGAATCTAAAATATTGGATTCACAGTTGAATAATCAAGTTGGTCACTTGATTATGGTTTAGACCGTAGTGTTGTGATTTATCTCCATATAAGTAAAGGAGTTTACTTCGAAGGAATGATGGGTTTCATATTATGATAGTAGTTGACTATTGATAATGGCACTATTAAATGAATCTGGAATCAAGTATGTTTTAAGAACAAAGTGGGTCATTACTTTAATCTTAAAACATACAACTTGAGCATTCGTTTATTATCGACCACAATCTTGATGAGTAGTGAACTCATATGTGTTTCATTATAATTCTTGATATGATCAGAATGGATTTTGACAGAGTATTAATCTAGTGTCTGCATGATGAAATTATTAATTGAAACATATATCAGGGAACATTCACTCAAATAAAGAGTTTATAGTGATATCATCACTTCTAGATGTTTTATGGAAATTGGTGATTAAACTGGCACCAGCAGTTTAATGAACTAGCTACCCATCAAGTCTTAACACTAAGATGAGATCTTGTGTGTTAATCACAATATAGAGTAAAAACGGGATATCTAAAAGGAAAAACCAATATAAGGGCAAAACGGTAAGTTTATCCTTTATTGTGTGGATGGCTATAGTAAGGTTCATAATAGGGTTTGCAACTGGACATCTTATTTGAAATATGTGTTCTCATAATATTTAATAATTCAAAAGTTCAACTAAGTGTCTTTAGTGGAATGACATTTAGTTAATAAGCTAAAATTAATTTTGATGAGATTAAATTAATTCTAGGCTTATTAGAGCTTGAATTATTTAAGTCCAATAAGATTCCCCACTTCGCTTCTAGGAGGGTCAAGTAAAGTAAGAAATACAAATAGAGATTTTAGAGCCTATGATTGAATCTTGGGCTTATACTAATTAATTGTTAATTAGAAGCCCAATTGAACATTTAGAAATGGGTTAGGCTTTGGTTTAATTTGATTAATTAGATTAATTAAATTAAAACAAAGTTATTTAAGATAAATGGAGGTAGAATTTCATTTTTAGTGGACTAAATGTGCAGCTGCACATTTAGTATTGATTTGCTATATTAAAGATGGTTTTAGCATGTTTTATTTTCATTAAGTGGAGTAATGACCTTATCATTAAATGGATTAATGGTGGTGTTTTAATGATAGCATGTAACCTATTAGCATTTATTAGATTAAATAAGAAAGAGGGGCATTATGATGGACCATCTTCCTTCTTTTATCACAAAACCGAAATTGATATGTCTCATTTAGGTTAATTGTCTTTTCATATAGCCATCTTAAAGACAAATGATTAAAGAATGAAGAAAACCAAAATTGAGAAGGAGTATGAAGGTGTTCTTGCATCTTTTACTCTCTCTCTCTCTCTCTTATCTTGCATGGTATAGACGAAAATTGCATGAGAAGTGTCTTAAAAAATTGGCTTCTTTCTTGTAAGGAAAAGAATCTCTTCAAGTTTTCTTCTCCTTTCCCACTAAAGGATCTTGTTAACCAAGTTGTCCAAAAGAACAAGTGGTAGATCGAATTAGTCGAGTATATAATATCGAGAAGAGGATACAATAAAGAAAAGAGGATATATCTCCTAGAAGAGGATACATTGCCGAGGATAGGATAGCACAGTGAGGAGTTAAAGTTGTAGTAAAGGAGTCGGTAATATAATTTCTACCACCTTGTTCTTATGTTTATTATCCTTCTACCGTATCATGTATGGCTATGCATGTTGATTTGGTTATGTTGCTTCCACTGCAATTTTGATTTCTAACAAGTTTTGAAATCTACCGTTTTATCCAAATCATGCATACTTTATTTTTCCGATCCAACATCATTCTCATAACAATGAAGCCATCTTGTTTTTATGCAATTGTACCTTTCAAATCATATTTTTTTGCCTTGTTTTTACTTCTTCAAAATACTTTGATTTTGACTAATTATCAACTTTTCATACTTCATAATTCATATTGCATCTTACTTGTTGCGGTGTTTAGAGAACTAACATTGGTGTAATTAAATTTATGGAATTTTTTTTCCTGCAGATGACCATACACCATTAGTACTTATACCCTCTTTGAACCTTTCTTATCTATCTAACTTTAGTGTAATTAAATTTATGGAAGTGTCTTTCCTACAGATGGCCATACACCATTAGTTCTTATACCCTCTTTGAACCTTTCTTGTCTATCTATATAATCTTTATCCTTTGTTCTTAATCTAACCCTATAGTAAGAACTAAAGGGAACCATAATTTTATGTCTAAGACATTGACTTGAGGTAGAGGTAACCTCACTCCTTATAAGATTTGGTGGACTCAAGAGTCATCCCCAAAAATCACTTGAGATGAATATATGGAGTCAATAATCATCTCACTTATGATCTTACAATTGAGATAATAAGAATCTATATTACCAAAAATCTTGCCTATTATATTTTTTGTACCTAATATAAAATGTGACCTTAATCTATGACTAATACAGTTAACATTATCTTTGAGCAAGGAAATAGTATAAAGGTCATTACAAAACCCAAAAATGTTTATAACCTCAATGTCATTCTTCAATTTCATCATCTTTCTAATAAGTTTAATTTTGATTCTGTTAGTGTTCATTTTACATTTCTAAGTCATGATAACCTTTGATTCCTCTCTACAATTATGTTAGGAGAAACCATTAATCTTTCTCTCTCTAGTTTGCTCAATATAGTGAATTTCCATCAAAACACGAAAGAGAAGCAAAACATTCCTTATGGTCTGATACTTCTCTCATCTTCTAGCATTTTCACATTCCTTCTACTGTTGAAGACATTGATTTTGATTTCTTTTGTCACTTTGACACTCTTAATCATATGAATTACTATTTAATTGATAGCCAAATGGCTCACAAACACTAGCAATAGCAGCTCAAACCGTAGTAGCCTTCAATAGTACATAAGGCCTCTCCATATAGCATTGGCTCTGATAATCCTCTACTGAGTCATACTATGAGCTACTTGCAGATGTTATTGGTCTCTATCTAATGCTCATCTAGCAGTTATTAAGTATCAACTCACTATCTCTAACCCTAGTAGCCTTCAATAGTATATGAGGCTCCTTCACATGGAATTGGCTCTGATAATCCTCTGCTAAGTCATACCATTGAATTACTTGCAAATGATAAGGCTACTCCCTTTTGGCCTTTCTCTGATGCTGGTCAAAAAACTATTGAGAAGGAATTCACTATACTATTAGGTGAACTTGACTCCTTCTGAGACATCATAATTTTCTTGTCATGATGACCCATATCATTTCATTGAGTCCTACTTTCCTCCTCCAAATAATTGATTTTTAATGGTTTTTAAAAGAGGGTGAGCAATTTAGTGATATTAGATTCAAGGGAAGTGTGAATTTTGTAAAGAGGTAACCTTTTAAATTTATTTTATATGTGGATATTTCTTTTATATGATATTGAAATTATTTTTTTCTTATTGATATTTCATTTACTTCATAATGAATATCCATTTTATTTTTGACATTGAATTATGTTTCATGTATGAATTAAGCGGGAACTAATCATTATCTTAATATAGATATTTGCATATGTGCTTAATATTATTACTGCTCTCTAATATCAAAAATATTTTTTCCTCATGAAAAAGGGATAATTTGTAAACTAAAGGAAGTTCCAATCAATGTTTTAATGATAACAATCACAAATCCTACTAATGAGTTTGTTATATTGGTGAGAAGCTATATAATAACAAGATAAAACCATACATAATTTAAGAAGATACTTCCTAAAGTTCATAAAAGGAAGATGAAGTTTAGAACCTTCAAAATGAAGATGTCAAGTCAAGCACAAAAGAAGATCAAGGCATACTAAGGTATTTAGAAAAAAGGAAAATTGAAAACTTGCAATCCAAAATCCAAAAAGCTGAAAACAATAAAGCGTCTTAAGGATTAGAAACTAGTATTCTAGAATTCGATACTCTTTATTCTAGCACTAAAAATATTAAGGCTTCAACCAAGCATATTAGTTAAACATTCTGAGAAATTTTCATCTCATCACTCAACTAGAATTTGTTTCCTTTTGCTAGAATAACCTACTTTTATCCAATTCCCAAAATTTATAGAAAGGCTATCAGTGTCAATTTGTTAGGGATGGTAGTTTTGGCCCACGCTGAGCCTTAGGCCTTATTCTTTGGGCCCGTTGTGTAACAACAAAATAACTTCATTGCGAAATTTTTCTAAAAAAATAGTAAATTGATTCAGGCTGAGCTCAGATTAGGCAGCCTCTCTAGGGCCCATGCTAGACCCGAGCTATTTCCATCCCTACAAGTTGCACTTGTTGGAAGACTCTCAAGTTCCTTTCTCTCCATTTTTTATAAATGTAGTAGTTGAAGGAAATCCTTAAAAGTTTCAAGTCCCCTTTAGAATTATATCTAACTTCGTTTGCCCATTGGGTGATATTTCGTTCTCTTTCAATGTAAACCTACTTACAATAGTGCTTAACCTATCCCTAAATAATTAAAGAGTATGAGCATTAGAAAAATAAGTGATTTATGGATTCTTATCCCCATTGATAATGTAACACCCCACCCTCTCGGGACCTGTACCCGACATCGTGAGTGATATCCGAGTCTGAGCCCCGCAAAGGTGGCATGCTATAGCACTCAATCAATCAAATCTCATTATAAAAATCTTTTTCCCCTTTTTGATTTTTAAAAAGGTGCACACTTTTGTGAAAAATCAATAATCAATTCGGGCCCGTTTCGATTATAAACTTTTTCAATCACATATCTAATAATTGCACCCAAAATCAATTTCATTTACAATTCTTTCCATTTTTGAAAAGTTATCACAAAACAGAAATATTCGAATACACAAATTACAATAATTACAGAAGACTCAATTTGGTACAAAATAAAGAAAGATACAAATGCAGACGCGAACTGATCCCGACCTGTATCTTTTACTTGAATGCGGTATCTATACTCCCGTTAGCCTGACGTGGTAACTCTTTTGAGCCTGAAAAAATATTGCAAAATTTTGGGTGAGGTTTTGCAAACTCAGTGAGTGACCATCCTCGATGGCTCACCCAGTCACATAACACATAATTGACATCATTTATTTAATTATCACATTGGATCACATACACTTAATCAATCATTTCACATTTTACATTCAACACATTATAATCATTCACATCATGCATATGCAGTGCACATGAGA
Source organism: Erythroxylum rotundifolium (assembly GCA_027563915.1). Taxonomy (NCBI): domain Eukaryota; kingdom Viridiplantae; phylum Streptophyta; class Magnoliopsida; order Malpighiales; family Erythroxylaceae; genus Erythroxylum; species Erythroxylum rotundifolium. The sequence goes on along the minus strand of JAOSBO010000009.1, from coordinate 10,295,094 downwards.
CCCGCTTTCCATTTATTACTTTCGTTGTGACCAAGTGTCTTTTTATCTAGCCTATATCCCTTAGTAGATATCGGGCTGTGTCAGATGATGTCCCATATCCCTTAGTAGATACCAGGTACATTTACAACCGAGCCGGAGGCTCTTATCATAGTTTCTATGCTTTAAGCTCTTTTCGGTGGCTTCTCTGGTTACAACTGCCTTTATCTTTCATGTATTCATGAAATGCAATGCATCAATCACATTTGCACAATCCCATTCAATCATGTTCATATATCATTGGACCTTAGTCCAGCACTCAACATTAAGTTGAGAGTCACATTTCACTTACATGCAAATGCTCATCCAAAACACATTTATCATCAAATTATATACACTTAGTTCATCTCATTCACATCCAAGCAACACTTCAATATCTCAACCAAGCATCACAATTATCGGAGCTCCTGTCTGGAAATCAACACAATTGATCACATTTATACAAGCATTCAGTAGTTAATCAATACCAAAATTCACACAAAATAAACAATAAAATGAGACCATCTAGATCTACTCACAGTACACTCTAGATTAGCAATTGCTTCCAAGATCCAGAAATGTCTAAATGTGTACATTTATCCTACACATCATAATTATGCAATACACACATTGCACACATACATTAATAACTTTGCACAATTATAAGCATTCAATTATGCACAATGTGTATGTGGAATATGTAAAATACATGCTCAATGACAATCCCAGGTATCTTTCCCTTATTTTCGTCGCATTATTAGTCTTATATCAAAACTCACCTAAGTAAAATTTGTACTTAGGGTTTACACCTCAAATAAACACTTTGAATTTAATTTCATAACCCAATGAATCATTCCAGATTTTTCTCCAAACACTAACTTTCAGGTCCACTATTTTTGATCGTTTAAACAATAAAAATAAAGAAATTTTGTAACACTTTCTTTTTAAGAATAGTCATTCTATCTCATAAGTTTCTAATGACACCAAAATCAATCAATTTCGTTCAGTAGTGTAAAAGTTATAATCCAAACATTTTCGGACTGCTTTTATTTTGAGACAGTGCCCTATACTCAAATTCCCCAGAAATTGAAATTCTTAAATCTCATTAAGAATTTTATTTCTACGGATAATTTGTAGTCCTGTGTCTTTAGTTTACTCAAAATCAAAAATCATCTCAATTGGATAACTATAGGTCAAGATATCATCAAAATACCAAAGCATATTCAGTGCTGAAAAGTTCGCCGTGGCGACCTAGAAAAGTTCGCGTGAAATCTTAAAAGCTAGCTGCAGTGAACTCCTGAGTTGGCCACAATGAACTTATCCTTCAAATTGGCCTTAGCAAACCAAGGAGAGTTGGCTGCGATGAATTTTGACAAAGCATACTCAACATGTTTCATTTTCCAGCTTTTCCCAACATATCTAGTTCAAACCTCCATAACTTTTGATCCAGAACTCCAAAAATTACAAATTTTATATCAACAGAAAGATAAAAAAAACATCTACATCTTTCATGAAGGCTAATTTGTTAAAATACATCTAGATCAGTATGATAAATTCGTGTAAATTTCAGATCAAAATTGTAACTCTCTTATTATTCATTCCAAGAAATCCTCATACTTCATATCAATTTTTGAGACTCTTAACGATGGAATTAAAATTTGGTGTCTCCATGAAAAATATAGCCATATATCTCTAGTTTAATCAAAATTAAGAACCATCTCAATTGAACAACTCTAGAAGAAGTTATGGCCAAAACACTGAAGCATATGCAGTGAACATTTTCCAGATTTTCTAACTTCCAACATTTACATCTAACTCATCTTATACCTAGATTATCTCTTCTATTTCATTTCCTCATCATCCTCTACCGAATTTAACTCAATAAATCACTCACAAAAAAAGCATATTTTTCATCACCCACGACACATACATAAACATTGCATAACCAAGTCATGAAATCTCAATTTACTCATCATTCTAGCATAATTTAACCATACC
>JAOSBO010000009.1:10247168-10261306 GCA_027563915.1 Erythroxylum rotundifolium | reverse complement strand
AATTGTTTTTTAACTCAGCCTGATCAACCCGAATAATACACCCTCTGTATACTTCTCTCATCACTGTATTACTATTAATACTCATCTCTCTCCCTGACAATGCAGTTTAGATGCCAGATGTGGGGTAATGAATGAATGTGTAGATCCTGGATCTAATAATGAAAATGCCTCAATATTAAAGACATGTAACACACCTGCAACAACATCTAGAGAATTATGTGCCTCCTCTCTCGTAATAGCAAAGATCCTATCCTAGTACTGTAATTGGTTACTCTGTACCTCAGTCCTAACACTAAGACCTACTGAATTAGTTTTACCCTTACCACTGCCTCTCTATCTTGATCCACTAGCTCTGCTCTATTGGATAGTCATTTTTGTCATTAATCCTCCTCTCACTCTAGCCTGTGCTCCTAAAGTTATAGGACAGTCTCTAATTTGATGCTTAAAAGAGCCACAACGCAAACAAACTCCCGATACCTTCTAGCATACCCCACCATGTCTTTTCCCACAATGTTCAAAACTGGGAATCTATTATGATTGCCTGCCATATGTTTGTCCTCCAAATGCCTGACCTATACAACTACAAGAATAAACAAAATCACCTATAGGTCTAAACCCTGACTGCCTCGATTTGGATCGTGATTGTGATGATTTATTTTCGCGTTTACTAGATTTCCTACAATAATTAATTTGAGACTCACTATGCCTCTTAATCATAAACTCCTATCTATATGCTCCTTATTTATCTTTTAATAACTACTCAATCCGAATTCAAGCAGCTCTCAGCTCAGTAAAAACTATTCAAATTGGTAATGGCCAACCTCGTCTTGATCTCCATATTCAATCCATCCTTAAACTACCTACATTTATCTTTCTCGGTCAGAATCAGAGTAGTAGGATACCCCAATAGTTCATTAAACTGCATCTTATACTTAGCTACAGTGAGATTTCCTTGTTTCAGATCTTAGAATTTCTTCATCTTTCTATCCAAATAAATATTTGGCATATAATTCTCCTTAAAGACCTTCAGGATGTCCCTCTATGTCAGACTGTAGGGTTGGGCAGAACTAACTAGAACTATCTTCGACCATTGATAGGCTGGACCTTGAAGTAAAGAGATTTCATAATCAAACCTCTCATCAAGCACACAATCCATTTGATCAAATATTCTCTCTATTCTCTCCAGCCAACCTTCTACCTTAATAGGGTTTGTACTTTCATAAAAGTCTGCAGCCCCCTACTTCCTAAGTTTATCATACGTCATTTCTCTCCTCTTAGAAACTTTCTGAGGCATTTGTTTATACTGGGGTATGGGGACTCTATATTAGCTCCTACTAACTCAAGATCAGCTGATTCTGCAACTCAGTCTCCTATAGCAGATGACATATAACAAACAACAATTGTGATCACTGTATGTATCTTTTACTAGATGCCATGTCATGTAACCTAGCTCTGATACTAAGAATGTAGCATACCATTTCCATATAGCATATACATGAACATACCAGAGGATATTAGATAATATACCCTACGAGAATGGCAGGTTAGAGCTCACATTAACTTATTTAAGGCATCACATATATCACAAGCATTCAAAAAGATCAATTCTTCCCATTTCATTCACCAAAAATAAACTTACATAGTGTCATTACATCTTATAATCTATGTATATACATTACATAACATTTGAGAGTTTAATACTCCACAGAAAATGTTTAACATAAAATGGGATGCTAAATTAAAACATTCTAACTAGACTCCTCAGATTCAACTGATCAAACCTTTAAGTCATTCTCATGCCTAAAATGCGAGTGCTAGACTTCTACTATAACACCTTAGTAGTTAGAACTCCTCTGAACCTGAAAAACAATGATGCAATTTTGATGAGTTTACAAACTTAATGAGTGAACCATCATTGATGTGTTCACTCAAGTCCGAATACCAAGATAAGTTATAAACCAATTCAACAAGTATATCACATCATCCAATATTGGATAACACATCACATTTTATCATATTTCAATAGGTACAACATGTACATAAGCATTGCATATCCCTATTTCAAAACAATTCAATAATTCATCTCAGTCATTCATATGATACATGTAAAGTTGTATATATATGACTTCATTCTTATTTTGCTTTGTTATGATCGAGCACCTTTCAAACCAATTTGTTGTCCTGTATTAGTTATAGATACCAAGCTCAATTCTGACCCGAATCCGTTGTGGATTCTGAGTCCATGTTATCTGAGCATGAGACTCCTTTCATCATTATAAACTTAAAGCTCTTTTCTCACATTAGTCACTCTGGTCACAACTCTTTTAACTGATCACGAATGTCAAATACAATGATATGAATCATCTCACACATCATTTGCTTTCATCAATGTAACTGATGATTTAGATTTCACATTAAATTTGAATCAAATAAGCATTTCATGGATAATCACATAATCAGCAATTGACATTCAATTTAAAAACACTTCCATATACAATCCCAAAATATCAAACTCAGACTAACAATATCTAAAATTATAACAATCATATAAATAACAATTCAATAACTAAAATTTAACCAAAAATAAATCAATCATAGTGAGAAACACCTAGGTTAACTCACTGTATGCTCCAGAAAAGCTATTTCCTTGATGATCTGATAATGTCTAGATTTTGACGAGCGCCTTATACGTATATCATCATGCAATACACACATAATTCGCAAATCACTTAGTTATTTAGTCAAATGAATATACAAGCATACACTTGTATATGTTTCATGTTTCAATGCATACTCAATTGACTTTCTGGGTATGTATTCTTATGCATAGATCTTAACTATTCAATTTGTGCTTATATACCCTAAGACCTTTCAAACATTATATCTTGTCTACTACCATTTAACAATCAAGTTTAAACCTTTAAGTTAGCATGATTTACTCCAAATTAATTAACCATAATTTACATTATCCTTGAACATGTTCATGATCAAAAAGCCTTTTATAAGACACACACAATTGTTACTTTAAATCTGGAATTTCAGCAAGCTAGATCTATATATTCACTAAACTTTTCCCAGCATATATATTCATACATTTACCCAATTCTCATTCATAATTACCTCATGTTCTTAATTGCTTATTCATCCATACCTTATACACATTACTGGTATCATTAAAATCATGTTTGTATTAAAATAACTCATTTATTCCTTTAACAAATCACAATTTCCAAATTTGAACTCAACCACATCAAAACAGTTCATTCTGTAGGTTATGATATCAACTAACTATATAAACTTATCAAGCTCTTAACCAATTAATCAAACAATAATCTAGGCTCATTCCTAGCCTTAATCAACTCCAAATATGCCAATTTAGAGTGAAATTTCTCAGCTGGTTTGACATGTACACAAGGCTGAAAGTAAAATTCTGGAATTTGTCATCAACATCACTAATGTGTGTAACTTTACTACCTCCAATACTTCATGAATTTTACACATTGAGAGACTTTACTAACACCTTAAATTTTCCAGATTTCATGTCCTTTAAGGTTACTTCATTTCAGGTTAATTTAATTGCCATATTAGTTACACTAAGGCTTACAAAATTCTACTTACTTATGTCGTTAACAGTCACTTTTTTACAAACACACCTACAGCTCTAATTTTCCATATTCAAAAACACCTTAATAACACCTATCTTTAGCATGAATTCCTCATCAATTATACTTTAATCCCAACATAAATCATCTATACAATAGCCCATAAACTACTTTTTTCGTACATGCAAAAATAGAATAGAAAAGTACACATTCATTCTCCTCTTTCCAGCACATCTTCAACACCAATTCCACATTCAATCTTTCCCTATTCAGTCATGCTAAAAATTCTGCTAATATATACCAAAATAGGTCAGCATTTCACCTACATGATTAGATTGAATGCCGCCTCCAAATTTCAAGCTTGCTTAGCCTCACATGCTTGCAAAAGCATTTTAAGAACATTTGAGGGAGTATGATGGTTCAACCATGACCAAAAAAAAAAAAAAGAAGAAGCAGTATGTCACAACGTTCTGCCTCTATAGTTATCTTTATAAAGGATTTGGCATGGGTTTTGTCTGGTTATGTATAGAACAAGGGAAGAAACTCAAAGATGTGGATTATGGGTGGGTTTCAGCAATGAGAGGAAGAGGATGGAGAGATTATACAGTAGAAACATGACAAAAGAAGCTGAATGTGTTGGTCACATGGTGTAGGATGAGTGTTCTTTCTTTAAAGACACTTGTCATATATTTAAGCAAGACACATGTCCTCCTTCTTGGCTGCCAAATGTCACTAAATTCCTAAACCATTTGTCACTTAATTCTCCGAGCCATTTGTCACCTATTTTGTAGGCTTAGTCGTCCTAACTTTTCACATGTCAACCTGTCTTGCTATTTGAAAATTTTCCTAGTCTAAATGTACATTTTAATCCATCAATCTTCCAATTGTGACAAATAAACTCCAAATTCCTAATTTTAATCCATCAATTCTTTTTATTTGTAAATCAAAATACAAGACATTAGAAATGCACAATCATGTCACAATTATTTTGAAACTTTAAAACCGCTGAGCATGTCAATTGAGTGCACATACCATTTTTGCAATGTTTTTCGAAATCATAAATCATGTTTGTATGTTGTTATTATGCACATGAATAAAATCATGTTCTAAATATACCAAATAAATTTTATGATCATACAACTTATGAGGCTCAGTAATCTAATATTTTAATCACTCAGTATGGAAATCGGTTATTATATATGCTATTTAAGATTTGGTTTACACTTTACTTACATTATAATTAGTGACTTGGGATAAATTACTTTAGATTTTTGTATAATCTTGCTTTTGAAATTTCCTTTATGTTGATTAATCTAAAATATATATTTTTCCATATCTTACTAAAATTTCATCAAACCTTAACTTAAAGATCTCTTAACTTTTTCCTTTAGTTTATTTTATAGTTGTGGAAGTGTGATGTATTAGCAAATTTGTGGTCGAAATTCCTATCTTGTATTGCTGTGAGAGTTCCATTGAAGATCAGCCTAAGTGCGAGGGAATTGAGTGAATCTTTCATACGAGGGTATTAGATCCTATGACACTTGCTTAAGAGAGGTTTAAAGGTATTAGATCCTATGACACTTGCTTAAAAGAGGTTACCAAAATGTCATAGGGTATTAGATCCTATGACACTTGCTTAAGAAAGGTTACCAAAATGTCATTTTTTGTTTGCTTGTGAAAATCTATATATGATTGTTTGATTTTAAATGTATTTTGATTTGATTCTTAAAGGCATGGCATTTGAAGTGTGAATATATAAGTTAAGATAGAGGAGGGATGATATATTTAAATTATTATTTGTTTAAGGTCAAGAAAATGTTTAATAATTTTTGCTTGTTTATTTGAACATTTTTATTGTTTCTGGCACTTAGTTATTAATATTTTGTTTTAGGATCTAATTTATTCATTCCGAGCCCAAGGAATGAATTCGGATAAGTTTAGAGCAATTTGGAGTTGGTTTGAATGAGTTATGGAGTTTATGACATTATATATCAACTTGTTGGAGATTTTAAAGGCTTATTGGGTGTTTTTTGCGGAGCACACCTATGGTGGCTGAGAATAAGCTTATGTTCAGTAGCAAGAATGATATGTTAAGGGTACACTTTGTGTCTGTGCACATGTTAGCTCCAAAAAGTGTTGCACATCTATTTGAAGAAAAGAGCCATGTCCCCGTATTAATGCTTATGTATTTCCTAGAATTTGAATTTTAGATTTCAAAAGCTAAGGTTGAGTAGCGAAAGTAAGAAAGAGGCTTGGGAAATAAAAGAAAACTTTAGAATGGCTGGAAGCAAGAAAAAAAAAACTTAGGGAACCCTTTTAAAGTGGACTTTCATCAATCTAAAGTGAAGATTGATGATTTTTATAGGGATTTCATCAAGTTATCCTTAATATCCAATTTTCATTTTAGTTTTTTATTTCAATAGATATGATTATAAACTAAATTCCTCTTGGAATCAGAATTATATGAACCTTAGAATTGACATTATAATGATTTTATTTTAATTTAATTCATTCTTAGCTTAATTGATATTAAATTATATTTTCTTAATTATTTTTGAATTAATATATCGATATGTTCATTCATATATGATTTCATGCAATTAAATTTAAGAAATCCTTTGTATGAATAGATCTAGTATACTTGAAATGAGTTAACTACAAAACTAGAGATAGATCGACATAAATCTTCTGTAGTAAGGTTAAACCTAATAGTAAAATTCATAAATCGATCTATGTGATTCTAACTGTTTTAATTAGAAAGAGGTTTCAATTAATAAACATAGAATTAGGAGTTAATAGTATTGAGAAAGACATTAACATCATTAAGTAATTTCCATGGTCCAACAAACTTCAATTTAAATTGATTAATGAAATTATGAGTGCACGAGAAGTCCTAAGGAGATTCGAATTCTAGGTACTCTTATTTATTAATTGATTTTTCATTTATTTTCTGTTCTAGTTTACTTGATTGCATTAGCTTATCCTTAGTTTATTTTATTATTTTAAATCTAATTAATCAACAATGTTTTATTTGTCAGTTAGATAATAAGATAAGAGTTATTACCAATAGTCATACTCTCTATGGGATTGACTCTTGGTACTAAGAGTTCAACACTTTACAATGAGAAGTGTACTTGCCTTAGAAAATCTATAAAGTAAAGGAATTGGGTTGTATATAATCATCATATGAGTCCATTACATTTTTAGAGTCACTTTCTTAGGATAAGATATTAGTAACACTTAATTCCTATTAATCTAGCAATTATTTTTCTACTACATTATTTTCTTTTCTTTTTATGTTTTATTTATTTATTCTTATAACTTTTTGTCTTGACCTTATATTTATGGCTTATTTGTAAGATTTGAGTATTCATTGTTCTATCCACTAACATAATGGAAGGACAAAAAGAATAGTATTTTCAGGGGGATTATGATATATTATCACTAATGACAATATTAGAAGTTTGAAACTTGAGGCATAATGACATATGTTTAGAAGCTTAACAGGTATGTATGATGCATTGTGACATTTATGGGGGGTAACTGCTGTTGATTGCAAAACAAACTATTAGTTTTACTCTCAAAACTGCAAGTATATATTTTGTAACATTTAGTAAAAAGAGGATATCAATCCCATAAGGTTACTCCTTGTTTAAGAAACAATTTCAATGAATATAAACTAAAAAATTAAAATAAATCAAACAACTAACGATGAACAAATGATAAAGCAAAAGTGTAGAAACTTCGAATTCAAGATTTAACAATTAGAGATGACTTTTTCCCTATCTTATCTCCCTCTTACCTTGTTAATTGAATTTTTCCTCACCTAAGATATCCTAATGTATTAACTACCCTCTCTCAAGGTGTAATTAATTGTCCCTAGCTAAATTAAATGGAGATGATTAAGAAATCTCTCAATCTACAAAAATTAGTCCATCAATTTAACTAGTTATGAAGTTATCCTATAGGTAATCAACTGATTAGTCAAGATCTCCCTCTATCTAATCAATTAACTTGATGAATGTAGTCTATAAAGTACCAATTCTCATTGTACAAACCTACACAATTTACCCAACTCAATTTCTCAATATATTGTAAGGTATTAGCTCAATATTCATCAAAAGCATCATTCATCAAATCAACAAAATACGAGTTAAAGAAGTAGTTCAAAAGTAATCTATACAAATAACTCAACTACTTAGAATGTCATCAACATCCCCAAAAACCAAACAATCTGTAATAAAGATGCTAGAAGAGAAAAACGAAATAAGAACTACATAAAGTAAGCCTCTCCTCTTCTTTATCCAAAGTTGGAAAATCTAGAGTTGGTGTGCTCTTAAACCAATTTGGAAATGAAACCTTAATTTTCTACCTATCTCTGGGCTCTAAATCTAGATTTTAGCTTAAGGAGGCAAGTTCTGATGATACTCTCTTAGGTCCTAGGGATTTGTGCCTTTATATAGTCACAAAAACCTAAAAATAAGTGAAACCCTCGTGTCTCTTCGGGCCAGGGATCCCATGATCGTGGGAATTAGCATGAATCCCATGATCGTGGGTTCTTGTCTTACAATTCCTCCGTTTCTCTTCTCCTTTCTTGGTCCCTAGCTCAACCACAAAGGTGGCCACCCTCCATTCCTACATCAAAATGATCAACTCTTACCCTAAATCAATATCAAACATAAAAAAACAACCACGAAGATCAAACTAAATAAAAACATACAAAATAAGTCCTAAAACACAATAACAATAACTTAATATGCAAGAAACACATGCCAAATACTTAGAAAAACAAACACTAATGCATAACTATCAACTTCTCCACACACTAAATCTTTGCTTGTCCTCAAGCAAAATCAAACACAACTAATCAATTATATCACTTCATTTCGCAAAGATCAAAACATGCAATCCCTTAAAGTTTGGCTAACCCAAATGTCAAGCTGCAACACATATCACGACTACTTTTCATTAGTGTACATAAACAAACTCAACTTATGGCACCGTCACTCAAAGATAAGCATAAACATAAAATGAATTTTCCTCACAGTTTCACTCATCTCTATCAAATGTTTGATGGTTAGTGTTTCGCTCAAGTTCCCTATAGGAAATTACACTACCATAGTCTTGCTAATACACCAATTCTCCTTTATAATGACTACATGCATAAATAGATCAAAAGGACTTGCTTCGAGTTATAATGTGGTAAGGGTTACGGTGGGTGAAAAGGGGAAAAGGGTTTAACATAAGCATTCATAAAGTAATAAGTGAATAAAGGGATAACAAAACATATTTCTGAGATACACAAATGTAAATATACTACTGCTCTGCACTTATTGATGCTATTAAAATGTTCTTCCTTTTTCTTTTCTTTTCTTTTTCTCTTTTTTTCAAAAAATTGAAGAAACAATGAACAAAATACCATCTAAATGCAATATGATCCGATAGCAAAAGTATCACTCAGCTCATCTAAGAAAACAAATGTAGTGAAAATCCCAAACTACTTTATGAATTAATACTCTACTAAGCTTGTGAATATGTAGGCTAATAGGGTTTTGGGTTTTTAAATGTGGGATGTTTTTAAGAAACAAAAGGCTTAAGGCTCAATGGGGGTAGCAAGGGATAATAAAAGGTGGGTCATTTGATCCAAAGGTTAACACAAAAAGGGACTTAATCATCTTTATTAATCATGCATCTAGTAGACTTAAACTGATTACTCAAACCAATTCAAAGCAAGTTCTAAAGGTAATAACTGTAGGGTTAGCCATGGTTGCATGCATATGCAGCGGAAGTTTCAAAATCAAGATTCTGACACTATGACAACCCGAAAACCATAAAACCATACATGCATGCAAGGATATGTAAAGAACATGAAATAACAAAAACTTTTTACCTTTTGTTTCTCCTCCTTTCTTGTTTCTTCTCCTTGTTTGGGTTGTTGCAAACACCAAACCCTTCCTTGATCACCGAGAACACACAAAGATAGAAAATGAAACAATGTATAAGGGTGATTTGAGTACCAAACTAGATGAGTTCTATTAGGTGCTCAAGATGATGGAAGATTGATCAAGAATCTTGTTGCGTGCACTTTAATTCATGCAACAATTACATAAATTGCAAGAACAAGGTTCTTGATACCTCTCTCTCACTCTAGAACTCTTCTAGAGCCCTTATGCACTCACTTATGTGTGTAAGAAGTGATTAAGCCTTGTGTACATAAGTGAAGAACTCAGTTATGTACTGATTCGTGCCCTCTGTCAGGAACGTGGTCATTGAGGCCACAGTCGTGGATTTTTTAAAAAATGGGCTCGCTTTCGATCATAATTGTGGCCTACTTAAATTTAGTTATACATACTCTGTTTTTCATCAGATCTTTTATACATGTGACCCTTAAGTTCCTGGTTATATAAGGCACTTGAATTAACTTTTAATTCAATCAAATGGTTTCATGATTCCAATTTACTGGAATATGAGTGGATTAATGCACAAATTCTTTGATAGTTAATTATCCATCTTATGAACCTTTCCTTAGACAATTACCGTACAATTCCTCCTTTCACCATACTGTACTCCGCTTGGTTCGAAGTATAGTGGCTCTGTGTCAACTCCCACTATACTAACTACATCAGATCTAGTCCAAGTGATGTTAGTTCTTATTCTGGGCTCTCATTACTCTATTGTGTCATTGAAGCCCTCTTCATGACACATAACTGCTCTGGCCAGTAACTCCCAAGTAATGACCCTAATAAGAGGTCATGGGTATCATCTCCTTATATCATAAGTGGTGAATCTTTTATTGCCTACCCAATTACCTTTAAATGCCAATAGTTGTACCCAATCATCACCCTAAGAGCGACCTCTTCTTGAGGTAACAAGGAATGATGTCAAAGCACAGGTTCATTATCCAAGATATCCTTGAGTACCTCAAGTATAAGGATATTTGCGTCGTTGTTATGACGGGATTAATCATTGACATTCGATAGATCATCTATATGATAATCTCATAGCAAGTCATTTGATGTACTTACTACCCTTAATAAGCATCCACATGTTAACTCTAAACATCTGTTGTTTACAGTTTATGCTAGTTTGTCTGGATTAATAATGTCCTATCTTATTAATCCTATGACTAGGAATTTTTAGATACTAACATAATTACACATGATAGGAATCTTATTATCATAATCTCATTATAATTTCCTTTATTCTATGTTTTTTACCATGGACTTCATTAATTCGATATAAGACCAACATCAATTCATATATAAAAGAATATCAAATTAATGAAAAATACCTTTCATTTTATTAATCAAAATAAATTTTGTACAAAAGGGTTAAAGGTGATTGCCTTTAGAGCACTACTCTAATAATCTACGAAATGCACTAAATTTAATCGCCTTTGTACTACTACCATAGGTGAGTACGCAAGAATCAAATTTTGTTTGGGGAAGTGTCTCAGTCAAAGGATCAGCAACGCTCTGATTTGTAGGCACTCTCTTTATCTTCACATCATCTCTATCAATTATCTGCCTAATCAGGTGATATCTCCTAAGTACGTGCTTAGACCTCTGATGAGACCTCGATTCCTTGGCTTGAGCAATAGGGTCGTGTTGTCACAGTATAACTATATTGGGTCTATTATGCTAGGAACCACTCTAATTTCCATAATGAACTTTTTGATCTGAATAGCTCCTTTCGCCACTTCTGCAACTGTATTGTACTCTAACTCAGTTGTCGAATCTACAGTCATCTCTTGTTTGGAACTCTTCCAACTGACTGCTCCACCATTCAGTGTGAAAACATAACCTGACTGGGATTTGGAGTCATCCTAATCAAATTGAAAACTGGCATCTATATGCCCGCTCACTATAAGATCTCCATTTCCATATATCAAGAATACATCATTTGTCCTTCTCAAGTACTTTAAGATATTCTTAATAATTGCCTAATGACCCTCACCAGGATCTGATTGATATCTATTCATAACACTTAGAGCATATAATATATTAGGTATTATACATAACATAGCATACACGATTGATCCTACTGTAGAAACATATGGGACTATAATCATGTGTGTCCTCTCATTTTATGTCTTAGGACATATAGATTTTGAGAGTTTTATCCTATGAGTCATGGGAAGAAAACCTCTCTTAGACTACTCCATGCCAAACCTATTTAGCACTTTGTCTATGTATGTTGACTTTGAAAGACCTAGCAACTTCCTTGATCTATCTTTATAGATCATTATTCCCAATATATAAGTTGCTTCTCTAAGGTCTTTTAAGGAAAAATTCTGGGACAACCAAACTTTGACTGATTGCAAACTTAAGACATCATTTCCTATTAATAATATGCCATCTACATATAAAACAAGGAATATCATAGCACTCCCACTAACCTTCTTGTACACACAAGGTTCATCAGAATTTTGTGAGAAACCAAACTCTTTGATTGTCTCATCAAATCAGATGTTCCAACTCCTAGATGTTTCCTTCAATGCATAAATAGAATTTTGAAACTTGCATACCTTTCTGCCATCTTTAGACATAAAGCCCTCAAGTTGTATCATATATACTTCCTAAACCAAGTTTTCATTCAAGAAAGTTATATTATCATCCATTTTCTATATTTCATAATCATAATAAGCAACAATGGATAGGAGTATTCTAATGGATTTAAGCATACGAGGCTAAATGTCTGGTCATAATTAACTTCTTATCTTTGATGATAACCTTTAGTGACTAGCCTCGCTTTATTGGTAATCACATTACCTTCTATATCAATTTTCTTCCTAAAAATCCATTTGCACCCTATAGGTTTTAACCTTTCAGTGGGTCAATCAAAGTCCATACTCTATCTTCATACATGGAATCCATTTCGGACTTCATGGCTTGAAGCCATTTTTTAGATTTTGAACTCTTCAAAGCCTCTTTATAGGTTGTAGGTTTATCATCCTTTATGAGCAATACGTTATTTTTTTTGCTTATGAGAAATCCTTATCTCTTTGGAACATCGCATATCCTACTTGACCTATGAACAATTTTTGTGTTAAAAGGTTCAACTGTTGCCTCATCTCCATGAACAACAATTTTGGGTTCAGGTAGTTGATCTGTGTCTAGTTGAGCATCATGAATTTCATCAAGTTCAACTTTGCTTCCACTGTCTTCTCTTAGAAGAAACTCTTTCTCTAAAAAGACATCATGCTTTGAGAAAAAAACCTTTTTCTCTAAAGAATTATAGATTTGATATCCAATCGTTTTCTTAGGATGTCCTAAAAGCAGACATTTATCATATTTCGCTTCAAGCTTGTCTGATTGAATTCGCTTTACATAAGTCAAACAATCCCAGACATTCATTTGAGAAAGATAAGGCCTTTTGCTAATCTAGATCTTATATGGAGTAACTTCAACTACCTTAGAAGGGACTCTATTTGTCACATAAATAGCAATTTTGAGTGTATAACCCCAAAAAGATTTCGATAAATCTACTAAACTCATCATAGACCTTACAATGTCCAACAAGGTTTGGTTTCTCCTTTCAGTGACACCATTATGTTGCAGTGTGTAAGGTGGAGTCCATTAGGATACTATCCCATTAACTCCGAGATAAGTTAGAAATTCCTTCTTTAAGTATTCACCACCTCGACGTGATCGAAGTGTCTTAATACTTCTACTGAGTTGCTTCTCTGCTTCATTTCTAAATTGTTTGAACATTTCAAATTCTTCACACTTGTATCTCATTAGATACACATACCCATATCGTGAGTAATCATCGATAAAATTAATGAAGAACACAAAACCACCTCTAGCATGAATGGACATCGGACCACATACATCAGAATATATTAGGTATAATAACCCATTCATTCATTCACCTTTTCCTTTAAAAGGTAATTTGGTCATCTTACCTAACGGACAAGATTCACGTGTGTCATATGATTCATAATCAAATGACCCCAGGCTACTATTCTTGTCTAGCTTAATCATGCGTTTCTCACTTATATAGCCAAGTCGACAATGTCATAAATAAGATGATTTTAGGTTATCTCATTTTTGTCTTTTATTATCATTGATATTTAAAATTGGACATATAATATGTAAATTCCATTGCACAATGTAGCAATACCATATAACATTTGATTTAACTTAATTGAACAACAATTTCTTGAAAAAGTTAAATGAAATCCCATTTTATTAAGACATGAAACAGATAATATTTTTAAAGTCACAACAGGTATATAATAGCAATTTTTCAAAACTAACTCTAGCCCATTAGGAAGATACAAAATATATGCCCCTACAGCTAATGCAGTAAGTCTTGCTCCATTTCCTACTCATAGGTCCATCTCTCCCTTCTTGAGTAGTCTAATATCCCTGAGATCCTGAATATCAACACATATATGTGAGCCACATCTAGTATCTAATTGTTGGACCCCGAATTTTTTTATTTTTATTGTTTATTATTATTTATTCTTGATTTAATTGTTTTATTATTTTTAGAGTTGAGTCAGTAAATTAGCAAGTATGAATAGAAATT
>JAOSBO010000009.1:10220836-10233639 GCA_027563915.1 Erythroxylum rotundifolium | reverse complement strand
CATGAGAGGTAGTTTCAGTAGCCTTGGTTCAACTTCATTATTATAATTGAAATTAAGTGAATGATGGATCTGCTAATGGTATACATAGGTCAAATGAGCTTAATGGTTTAAACTTTTTATTTGTGTTAACTTAAAAATGAAGTTGTTGGCATGTGTCTATTTGGTACATTTTTTGCTCTTCTCAACTCAGTTTTCTTGGTAACCAACTAGCCCCATTATAACCCATTAAAAGACCTAACTGACTAGTGTGGGTTTTAAACCCGAGATAGTGGTAGAGATTTGAATCCATGTCAATCTTATGGAAAGAACAGGTTTGTGTTGGATTTTTTAGAGAAACACCAACATCCAAATTTCACATGAGAGAATGAGTGAAACATTGCGAGAGTGTAGATGTTATTACTTTTTACTTGGGCACTTCTGAAGCGGTTAACATTCCTAATTAATTAGGAGATTGACTTTCATGGGTTTGTTTGTCTAATTCTAGATTGCATACATTAACTTAAGAAGTGACAAGTGCGGTTGAAAGAATTGTGATAAGATGTTGAAGTGTTTTGATAATTTGAGTTGATAAAATACTTGAGGGCAAGTATTGTTCAAGTGTGGGGAGTTTTGATAACTTGCATTTTATGCATGTTAATTGTGTGTGTTTTATGTTCTTTTGATATGTTTATGTGATATTTTGCTTATGTTTCTATGGTAATTCATGTCTTTGTATGCTCTAGGTGATGAAATACCAAAGTGATGTGATTTGGAGTGAATTTGGCTAATTTAGAACTAGACGGAATTCATGTCTTGGTTATTGTAAAAAAGTAAACATAGACTATAAATAGCTTCATTTTAGGAAATTAGGGGGCGATTTTTACAATCAGAATTAGAATTTAGAAGATGGCAGCAACTCTTGTGTGTGAAAACCAAAAAACTCTTCTCTAAGAACAATGTCTTTTGCCATTGTTACACATGGCTAACTTTTCATCTAGACAAGGTATCTAACGTTTGATTAATGTACTTCATGAGACTCTTTGGGTTTGATTGCTCTTGTTTATCTTTTATGTTTATTTGATCTCTGCACTTTAATTGATTTATTATCACCATGTTTGATGATTAATAAGGCTTATTAATTGATTGACTTGGTGATAAATTGCCGAATAGATTAGTAAATTCGAGATTTCTGTCTATCGAAGTAGCAAATTAATTTCAATTAAGAAATTAGTGAGATTAAATAATTTAGTCTAAATAGATTGCAGATTCTCTGATTTTGTTGGCTAAGATAAAGGTCCATTAGAGTCCACTGCTGCCATAGATTATATTCTGCAAAGCTTTACTCAGGAATAGTCTAATTGGTTAGGGTAATAATCTGTGAAGCTTTACTCGGGGTTATCAAATAGTTACAAATGGATTGGTTGATATATGCTGTTCATTGTCTGCTATAACTTTGTCTATAAGAATGAACTGAATTTATATTTTTGAGTCTATGATCGGATTACAGTATTGAATGGAAGAGTACCTTGGCTAGGCCTTTCTTTATACTGTTTCCAATTTTTATTTTTAATTGCCTTTTATGTGATTTCGTGTTCTAAAATTAATCATTCCTAAATCAATTTTGTTTATTTGTATTGTTTCTCCATAAATAAACAATTACTATACTGGTCTTTATAGTTCATCCCTATTCACCACTTTTCTTGTTTAAGTGTTCTAGAGTAGGAATTTACTTTTGTTGGTTTGACATGCCATCACATACTCTAAATGCTCAAGTCAAAGATGATGATGTTAGTGAGTAATGATGCAATATTTTTTTTATAAAATATGTCACATCAATAATAAGATATATTTACTTATAGGAGTATTTTCATAAATATAACTTATACTATCTTCGTTGAAAAGCTGATCTTGCCTATCACAAACATACTAGGAAATATAAGTTTCAATGGTTAAGTGAATGCAATAATGTGAGGTAATAGGTGTTGATTTAATTCTTGATTTGAAGATAATATGATAAGGTGTTGTGTGATGTAGTGCCTATACATACATGTTATATTCTTTTAGAGAAACCTTGTGAATTTAATAGAAGGGCTATAAAAGATGGATTTATAAATAGTTATTCATTGTTCATGAACAATAAACCTATTACTTTTATACCATTTTCATTTAAAGAAGTAACTAATAATCAACTTAAGTTAAGAAAGAAAGATTTATACAAAGAATAGTGAGCCAAAATTAGGGATGAAAGATTAAAAAAGAATAATAAAATTAAATAAATAGTTTATTGAAAAAGTTAAAAAGAAGGAGAAAAACTAAGGGAAAATAAAAAGAAAATGTTAAAAGAAGAGTAAAAAATATGTTAGTTTTAATACTGGAGAGACTGAGATAAAAAGAACTTTTAATTTTAATTAGTCTATAATTATAATTTTATCCAAAGACTTGTTTTAATAGTAACAATCTTGATGTTTTGTTGTCTAATGTTTTTGGTTCTTTGTTACAATATTTTTAAGACGTATTTCCTTATGTTTTTAATGGCTTACTGCTAATAAGAGTAATGGAATATTAAATTAATTTCATATCTGAGCCCACCATTTCTAATTAATCAACCTACAATTCCTTCAAGCATATTAGAAAAAAGCATGAGTCTATGTGTTATTTTGGTCTTTGACTTTTTCCCACTAACTCCATTAGATTGGGTTCCTTTACCTATTAATGAGAAGAGGGGTTTGGGTAGTAAAAAGAAAGTTGAAATAGTGAAGAAACTACATGAAAATGTTTGATAACATATTGCTATAGAAAAATGAAGAATATGCATCCAAAGTTATTAATTAGAGAAGGAAAATTACCTTTGAGCTAGGTGATTAGATTTAGGTGTATACGAGGAAGGATAAGTTCCTAAATCAGAAAAGATCTACACTACCACTAAAAGTAGATGATTTATTTTAAGTTATTGAATGGGTTAATCAAAATGTTTATAAATTAGATCTTTGAGAGGAGTATAATGTGAGCATTGGTTTTTATGTTTCTAATTTAACTCTTTTTAATATAGGAAATGATTAGAAGACAAATCTTTTTTAAAGAATAGGGGAATGATATGAATTAAGTTGCCTTTTATCCTCTGAGTTTTCTAAGTGAACCAATTACGTAAACAATGAAGAAAAGGCTTCAAGATACACTTAATAATGTTGTAAGAGAAGTGGTTGCATATATGAAATCAAGTTAAATTGAAGGATAAGAATTAGTTAGCTTAATTCAATATAAGGTGGGAAACTTAGATTTAAAAACAACCTCTAACAAAACTGTGTACCAACCCATTTAACTTTCTAGACAGCTCATTTCTAATACAGTCTCAGACATGATTATATCCAAAATTATTTTCAATTTCATATAGTTATCATAGGATCAGTGGTTTTAGAAATAGGATTGTCCCATTTCATGTATAACTTTGTAAATTTACAAAGAGATTTATGATCTTTGACATAGGTGTGTCCTAGATTATGCCTACTAGCAAAAGAAAAAAAGGTTTATAACCAATAAGGTCTAATCCATAATCATACCAAAGTGAAACCTTAAATTTTCTTTTTATATTTAAGGCTTGTTTCATTATAGTAAAAGATGATTTTTAACTTCTTTGAGTATTGAGAGTTATTTGTGCTTCTTTTTTCTTGTTTTACATTAAACTCCAAACTTATCAAGGAACTCTTTCATTATGGCATTCAAATACCTTATATATTTTATTTTATTCTTAGTTCTTTATAATCAATGAACATATGATCTTTTTACATCTATTTTAGGTTTCTTGGATTCAATCAATTCATGGGTTTTATAAAAGCATATTCCTAGGTGGCTTCCTATTAAGTTGTAAGGAAATAATTTGATGAATATGTCAAAATGTTGTTGATTATCAAGCAACGGGGCAACACAAGAGGAACCAGATAATTGATTTCTTACTTCAGTGAAAGAACAAGCCTAAATTGAAAGTCACATAGGAGAAAGATATAACTTTGTGTCTTAAAGGTGAAAACAATGGCTACCTTCAATGTGTTTCGATGAGGGCATTATATTCATATTATAGGTATGGTTTGTTAGTCCTTAACATGTAGAAGACTATTTTATTATCCATTGATAAATCTTAGATAAGATTAGCATAAAGGAGGTATGATAAATAAACTGAGGAAATTACATTATATGAGATTATGCAGGTTCGAGATTGAGTTAGATATGATATATATAATATTGCATTGATTAACTTGGCTATGCTTAGACATATTGACTATAGGTGTGTTTGGATAGATCAAACACTAAAATATGCTCAAAGGATAGTCCATGTACTAATAGAGTAGATCATAAGTGTACATCAATTGAACTATGTGAAAATTGGCTTGAAACTTGACTAATTAGCATCTTTGAATGAAGATAATGGGTGACATGTAAAGACAATGGCTTGAAGCAAGCACAAAGTAGGAGGATATGATAAATACCATAGATAATTTAGCATCTTTTCTTTAATTTGTCAATTGATATGTTAACCACCCACTAAAGTAATTCTTAAGTAACCGAGAATTTCAACCACCATCTAAGTTAGTGGACTTAGCGTTCTTTTCCCACTTCCTTACATTCTTGTCCATCAAATCCCTATATTTTTATAAATAGCTCATTTGAATAAGGCTTTCAATATTGAAAGAGTTGGAGATATTGTGCACTTGTAACTATTATGAGAGTTACTAAAGGTTAATAATTTTGTTGTATTTTTAGTACTTTTATTCTCTTTTGCTACCTTTTTTGTTTATTAAAGTAAATAAACTTGTTTCCTTAAACTTGTATATGTAACACCGATTTGAGTTTGCAAAGACTTTGGTGTAGCTTAGGGAGTTTTGTTGATCTTATCAAAGTTTACATAACAATTAGTTAAGTGTCAAAAGCAAGGTTTTTTTTAATATTTATATTTTGAAGGCTTTGGATCGGAATCACCCTCTCTACCAATTAGGATTAAAATTGTGTGATACTGTACTTCTCCAAATCTCGCATATTAACGGAACTTTCACTGAGTTGTTGATGTTGTATATTTTGAAGATTAGTTTATCTTTGTTTTCTAATGCAGATAGTTAAAATGAAACCCCTTAAGAGATGGTCTAATAGAGGGATCCCCTAATAATTTATAGTATTTAAAGGTCATAAGATTTGAGTCTCTAAGTTGAGACCTTTAAAAGGGCTCCATACATATTCATTTATGGATTTTAGATAGTAAGTTAAATTTGCTATCAAGTTGTTAAATTAAATTCAATGTTAGATATCAGATCATTAACTTTTGAATTGACTTAGTCGACAAAAAGAATATTTTAAGTTTATCTAGTAAAAAAAAGTAATGACCAGAATTCCTCACTATAAAAAATTCAAAGAAAATTGCATCCAAAACAAATATTTCTTAACTACTCATTTGTCATAATTAATATTTCCTATAAATTTATAAAGAACAAATTTTTATTAATTCGTGAACTTTTAATATAAAATATATTACAATTTTTACCCTTTAATTTTTATTTATAAATTATAACTAAACACATCTTTAAATTTAGAGATGAGTAAACGATCTATTCAAGTATAATTTTTGTAAAAATTAAAGTTTGAGAATTTATATAGAGTTTATATTAATATTTATTGATGAGATTTAACAGCTTTGAGATGTAGGAAACAAATTGTTGATTAAATGATATGGATTGATTATATTAGAATTATTAGTTAAATTTATTATTATTCAAGTTAATTATCTTGATCATTTTATGATTTTATTTTATAGTTTAAATTATATTTATCAACTGAAATTTAACTTGTAAAATCTTTCTCTTTTTCTTTCATTATCTTTAATGTTTATAGAAAAAATAGTTAGATTATGATGACATGTAAAAAACAAGTGATGATATAATAATACCCCGGTACCTACCTGGGTATAGTTATTCTAGTTGATTGAAGTT
The DNA here is from genome assembly GCA_027563915.1 of Erythroxylum rotundifolium. Taxonomy (NCBI): domain Eukaryota; kingdom Viridiplantae; phylum Streptophyta; class Magnoliopsida; order Malpighiales; family Erythroxylaceae; genus Erythroxylum; species Erythroxylum rotundifolium. The sequence continues at coordinate 10,227,688 of JAOSBO010000009.1, read as the reverse complement.
TTATCACATGACCTTGTTTTAGTATCAATCCGAGTTGCTTCCAAGTTTGTTAAGTTCTCAACTCAACAAAATGAGCTACCATAATTTCATCAATTAATGTGGATAAAATAGTTAATTTTCATTATATTTATCTAATCCCGAAAATAAATCAAATTATTGTTTCTCTAATCTAATATTGAATTACAATTTCATTTATTTCTCTTTACATAAAAAATGTAAAATTTGTCATGCACTTAACATAAATAATGGCTAAAAAGAAGTTATCTTAATAAAATATTATATGTTCGAATAGTATTTATTTGAAATAATTTGCTTAAAGCAATTTCCAATCAAACAAAGAGATTGTGATAGAGTAAAACTGAATATTAAAGCATTTAAATGAATGCAATAAATTTACAAAATGAATTCAAATTTTAAGAATAAGTTCAAAATAATTTAAAGTCATATTTGATTTATATGAAAAATTAATTCGACTCAATACTCTTAATATTTATCTTTAATTTTTATTCTCATAATTTATAATATTTCGAATTTTCTATTTTTATAAACTTTTTTATTTTTCTTCTAATTTTTAAAACTTAATTATTATTCATCTTAGATTTTAAAAAGTTCAAAGATTAAATTATTTTCAAATATTAAATTATTCTTCTATTAGTTTCATTACTCATCAATAACACACATATATTTTAATAAAATAAGTAAATGAAATTAGATCTATGTTTATACTCGTTTTGGGAGTAAGTTAATCTCATATATTTGTATCTTTGATCTAATTTGAAATATATGTATATTATTTTAATTAGAATTAATTTCTTTTCAATTATTTTGATAAACCTTATTAGTCCCCTATTTCTTGTATTATTTCATGGCAGGCAAAAGGGTTAAATTAGACTTTAAAGTTTTCACCAAAGTTTAATTTAAAGCTTAATATTTAACACGGACAGAAAGAACTCTAATGATCTATAAATGTTAAAAAATGATCCTATTGTTTTACAAACATTTATTAAATTGAGCTATTAAAGCTCTTTCAAATACAAGGCCTCATTCACCAAACCGCACCGACAATGCAGAAATGATCTTCCAACTCAGGGCATTAGCCACGATATTTACCTTACCCAGATGGTAGTCTACTATACAATCATAGTCTTTATAGATTTCCAACCAACACCGTTGTCTCAGATTAAGTTCTTTCCAGGTAAGCAAATAGTTCAAACTCTTATGATTTATGAAAATTCTACATCCTTCACCATACAAGTAGTGTGGTCAAATTTTTAAGGCAAACACTACTGCTGCAAGCTCCAGATCATGTGTAGGGTAATTTTTTTTTCATGTGGCTTTAGTTGCCTAAAGGCATAAGCAACTTCCTTTCCATCTTGCATCAAAACACAACCTAAACCATTTCTAGATACATCACCAAACATAACATACTCCTTACTAAAAATAGCTTGAGCTAATACAAGAGCTTCAATAAGCATACTTTTCGGTTGACCAAAACTATTCTGACATCTATCAGACCATTCATACTTTACTCCTTTCTGTAACAGTTTAGTTAAAGGGGATGCTATCACTAAAAGCCCATTCACAAATCAGCGATAATAACCAGCCAAGTCCAAAAAATTTCTCACTTTTGTCACATTCCGTGGTGGCTTCCAGTTAACAATTGCTTTTATCTTACTAGGATCAACTCTATTCCCTTGAGAAGAGACAACATGTCTTAGAAAAGATGCCTCTAGAAGCTAGAAATCACACTTGCTTAGTTTAGTATACAACTGTTTTTCCCACAATGTCTGTAACATAATTCAGAGATGTTTAGTATGATCGTGTTAATTTTTAGAATAGACCAGAATGTCACCTATAAGCACTATAACAAACTGGTCTAAATAAGGCTTTAATACTCTATTTATCATATACATAAATGTCGTTGGAGCATTAGTTAACCCAAATGGCATTACCAAGAATTCATAATGTCCACAATAGTTTCTAAATGCAGTCTTCGATACATCCACATCCTTTACCCGAAGTTGACAGTACCCCAATCATAGATCTATCTTTGAGAACACTCCTAAATCTTTTAATTGATGAAGCAGGTCTTCAATCCTTAGCAACAGATACTTGTTCTTTATTGTGACTCTATTCAATTGCCTGTAATCGACACATATCCGTAATGTACCATCCTTTTTCTTAACAAACAAGACTGGTGCTCCCTATGGTGAGACACCATATCGAATGAACCCTTTATCTAGAAGTTCTTGCAACTGTACCTTCAATAGAAGGAGTCATTCTGTACGGTGCTTTAGATATAGTAGTAGTACTAGGCATGACTTCAATAAATAACTCCATTTCCCTTTTAGGAGGCATTCCAGGTAATTCCTCAAAAAACACATCCGAAAATTCATTCACCACTGGAATATCTATCAATTTAACACCCTCCTTCTTAGAATCAAATGCAAAAGCTAAATAAGCTTCACATCCCTTCTTGAGGAGCTTTCAGGCTTACATAACAGATACCATATTAACTAAAGAACTAGTGCGGATACCATGAAATACTATTTCAAGCTAATCAGGCTTCCTAAGCACAACTGTTTAGCATTACAATCAACAACTACCTGATGCTTGGACAACCAATCCATACCCAAAATTAAATCAAATTCATGAAAAGGTAATCTAATCAGATCTGCTATATATTCATTTCTTTAAATCATGATAGGACAATTCCTAAACACCTGATTAACTAACACACTACTACCCAAAGGACTGGTTACATGAATGTCATATTCTAACTGATCTATAAGCATCTCTTTATTAGGCATTTCTTCAACACAAATATAGGAATGAGTAGATCCAAGATCAATCAGTACATGCATTTCAGAATTAAATAGGGAAACAATACCAACAATGACTTTAGGTGTATCCTGTTCCTCCTAAGCTTTTAATGTATAAGCTTGAGCCGAAGTAGAAGGTACAACTGATTGATCAACAGTTTTTGGATGGGTACCCAGATTAGGTCTGTTTTGACAAGATCCGCTACAACCTCTACCTCGTCCTCTGATTCCAGTAGCTATATGAGAGACCTCCCTACTCGCTTGTGATGTCTGGGACTATCTCATAAGCAGTTAGCTATTTGATGCTGTTTGCTGCCACATTTGAAACATGCACCTGTAGCCTTTTAATGGGTACTCCAATGGTATTTGGAGCAATGAAAATACTCCAGAATACTAGAACCTTGGCCCATAGAGGAACCCCTACCAGAAGAAGTCGATGAGGGAAAGTTTTGTCTCCTTCCCCTAATTACAAATCTCTGAGTGAATTCCGATGTAGAGGAAACACCTTCATGACTCCGTTTGCTAGAGGAGGTCTTAAGGGTTGACCTCCTCTAGCAAAGCCCCTTTGATGGTAGCTTGCACCAGTTGATGGTAGTTCATTTGTTGCAGTAAGCGAATGCCGCAAGGTGCTCCTTGATCAAATCGTTCAACCCATCCTCAAACTGATGACACCGAAACTCCTCAGTAAGTACTGATTTGGGGCCATACTTGCTGAGTCGGTTAAACTCCCTATCGTACTCGGCAATAGTTAAGTTTCTCTACTTCAAATTTAAAAATTGTTTCCATTTCTCCTTTCTGTAAGCCTCTGTAACATACCTAGCTTTAAACTCTTAGGAAAAGAAATCCCAAGTCAGAGGCACCGGTAGTTGAGGATTCTACAAAACAAACTTCCACAACTCATAAGCTGCTCCCTGAAGAAGAGAGACAGCATTGCACCATCTGATCTAGCGGACAACTAATTTCATCTGATATCCTCTTTACTTTCTCTATCCAGAACTCAGCTTTTTCAGATTCCTTTAATGATATTCTCGTAAATTCCTCAGCTCCATACTTCCGCAGCTGATCAATCGGAGCCTTAGGAGCAGTCATACAATGCAGTAACGTCATCATATCTTGAGATAACTTAACTAAAGCCTCTACTGAACTGAAGGAGGAGGTGGCACCTCAGCTTCACCTTGGTTGACCCTAGAAGGTTCAAGCATCGATGGATGAAATTGTTGAGGATTATTACTCTTAGCAACCTTATGAATGGCTTCATAAGATCTTTCCATCTTTAATTCTGTAACCAAAATATGGGACAAAATGCATTAAGCTAAAACACAAAGTTTATACTCAAGTATAAGCAGTAGTTAAAAACTAGTTAAACCAAAATAGCCTAAACCATGCTCTGATACCAAACAATGTAACACCCACATACCCCTTAGAAGGATATGTAGATGTTATACACAACAGAACCAAAATAAAACAAAACATACCAAACAATCACTTACATGCATTTTCAGAAACTCATGCATTCATATATTATTGATCATTAGATATTAATTTATAAACAGAACATATTGTACACATTGTATATAAGTCATAAATTCAAAAGCCAACCTGTCTTAAGGTTATTACAAACTGTTGACATCAAAATACATTATGTTTCATTACTATTAATACAACCTAAAAATACATCTTGGCAAAACAAAACACATCCTTCTTTAGCCGTTGCGGTTGTCTTTATCCCAGTCTTCATACCCTTCTATCTGAACCTATATGAAGGTAAAACCACCATGCCAAGCATAAAGATTAGTAGGGAATAAATAAACAAGAGATCATTTTGGCGACTATTTATAGCAGTTGTCTAACATTCACATATAAAGAATCAAATCACAATTCAATCAATCTTTATTTGTGCATATAAAAGTATAACCTAAACAATACGTATCTTAGAACAAAATATGTCAAATCAAAACAGAATATATTTGCTTTAGATCAAAACTTATAGATATCAAAACAGAATATCAAAATTACAAAACTGAACTTTGAAAGTATCATAACAAAACTTGTCTGTATCAAAACAACATCTGATTTCAAATAGAATTTAGTTATTTCAGAACAGAGCTTGCTTATATCAAAACTAAGCATATAAAAAAATATAAAACTAGTTAGCCTGCTAATCCTTTTTACAAAAGTGAGTAATAGGATCAGAATAGAAGATACCATGTTTGATATCTGAAACCGAAGAGACTTAAGTCTTTAAAATGGAAGACACATAAGCATCTGAAATCAGAAGACATCTTAGTGTCTGGTTACAGAAGACACCTTAATGTCTAATTATAGAAGCAGCTGCTAACCCTTCTAGGCATGCCTAGTTACCTATAACTAGGACTCAGTAGTTTTAAAACAAATCATTTCCTGCATATCATATGAATTATTCCATTTCGCTCACAAAGGATCTAATCATTCACAATTAATCAAACTTAACACGCTTTATGAACATAAACATTTGTAATCATGCACCAATGAATTCACTAAGTAATTTCACATTGTATGAAATCACACAAGTTCCTAATTCACAAACATTCACAACTAACACATTACGCTTATTCTTTAAATCACATTAACATTCATTCATAAGTAGACTTCATTTCTTTAATACCTTATAAGCTCCAAAATTAGATACTTTGGTATCTAATAAAATTTTCCTTGAGTTATTAGTTTAATTACAAATCCAAATCTTATACAATCTTCATGGTAAAACCCTACCTACTATTCTTTTCCTGCATTTCTTTTCTAAACTTGCTCAAGCAGATTTTGAGTCTGATTTGTATGGCCATTTTGACCTAGAAACTGACATTTTTAGACAATAAATTCTTCTAAATAAATATTCCTCTGTGTCTTAAGTTTCAAAAAAAACAAATTTCATTCAATTTGGTTCAATATTCCATGAGATATACCCAAAATACTACAGATTGTGCAGGTTCACAATTTTGGTTAGTGCATGATCATGCTTTTGTACGATCATGCACACCCATAATTAAAGGGTTAGTGCACGATCATGCTTGTACATGATCGTGCACACCCATAATTAAAGGGCTTGTGCACAATCGTGCACTCCCATGATTGAAGGGCTAGTGCGTGATCATGCTTGTGCACGATCATGCACCCTTATTGTGCACTCAAATTTGCAAGAAGCATAACTTTCAATTATGATGTCCAAAAGTTACATAATTTATACCAATAGAAAGCTAAGAGAATAATCTACAACTTTTACATAGAAAACCTTTTTTGATTCTACTTAGATCAATATAGTTTATTTGATAAAAACAGGACATAGTTTCTGTCAAGGATAGTATTGCAGCCTATGCCAGAACTCAACATCAAGCTAAATTTCAAAACTCTTAAAGATAGAATTCAAATTCGAATTCTTCATGAAAGTTGTATATAAAGAAATCCATTTTAATACTAACTTAAAATCATCGCATTTTGATGTCCACAGGTCCAAATATGGCTGAAAAATCAATGGCTATTCCCACACCTTCTAATGAGCATCCAACATGTATTAAATTTCTAACCACAATTCTTCATTAATTCAGTACACATGTTATCCACTTCAAACATCAACCAATACATGTTCATTCATAAAATCAAGTTTAGTACTCCCTTACCTCTTTAAATTTCAAAGAACAACTCCAAATCACTTCAAAGATCCAGCTACACTAATGCTTCCTAGCAATCAGCTTTTATCTAAGATTAAGGTGCAACTTTCAGCGTTAAAAAAATAATAGTACAGAAAATTAGTAGAACCTTTTCTTTTAGATTCAATAGCTTACCAAAAATTCAAGGGATGACAATCCAATGCCTAGCAAAAATTTCAGAAGTTAGAGAGAAAAGGGGAGTTTCAATGGAGAGAAGGAAAAGAAAACATAGCAGAAACTTTGCTTAGCCAAAATGCTAGGTGTCTTCAAATTCCTTAAACATGTGTCACTTTGCATGTAATGCCATGTATCAATGGATTAGGCTACCACTAATCCACACATTTAAT
>JAOSBO010000009.1:10202343-10220736 GCA_027563915.1 Erythroxylum rotundifolium | reverse complement strand
TGGCCAATCGTGTGCTAGGAACAACTGATTTAGCGACCCCCGTACCCTTGACGTTGGTACATAAAAGTCTAGTCCCATATTGACACTTTTCTATGGGACTTGCGGGTGATTCCACACCTAGGTTTGGACTCTTACGAGGTCATCACCTAGGGTTATGACGCTCTTGTCGACTGTAATCTAGACTCACCACGGATGAAGTCGAGCCAACACCAAGGATCGGTGGGTGTGCACGCTAGTTTGGCTGACTAGTGGTGTCACACATGATTGTTTTGGCCTACCCTAATATTTGTTTTTCTGACAAGATTTGATTTATACAAGTGATATTTTTATGCTTTCATGTATTGGAACTAGAACTTATATTCACCGAATGAGTGAATTAATAGGCTAGGCCTATATGGTTCCTAACCAGTATACGTTGAGTCATAGACTAGTCCTATATGTTTCTATGTGTTATATGTTCACCTTATGGGTTATCCATAACGTCTTGGTGTGTATGGAGTTCTATTTGAGATATATGTTTTTCCTGCTCATAGAGTACATAGTGTACTCACCCCCCTCCGCTTTCTAACCATGCGGGTTATTTTAGTAAGCTTAAAGTTCTGAGTAGATCGTGCAATCTTTTGACAGTTTCAAGATATTACTGCACATAGGTAGTTTCTATTTTGTACTTTAGTTACATAGTGGCTCATAAATTATTTTACCATATAACTGTTTACTATTTTATTAAAATGATTATGTTGATATACTTTAAAATTTTGTAAATCAACATTTGATTGTCTTGTGGTTTGTAAATAACTTTATTTATGATCAATTTGTATTGTCATTGAGATTGATATTCAGTTAACCTTGCATAACTGGGTTAAAGGTACCATGAGTATCCTTAGCCTGGGTATGCGGCAGTTTTCATATGCCCAATATGGTTCCAAATCATGACACGCCAACCAAAGGAGGCCTAGTAGTGTCAGAGAGTTTGATCAAGTGTATTTGTAAGTTGGGCATAAAATCATTTGATCAGAGTAGAGATATCGAAATTTCCCTAATTTGGTTAGATTGGGATAAGAATAATAAATTTAAATGGCTTGGTAACAAAAGGATAAGATGAGGAATATCATCTAGTTTGATGTTAGTCAGACCAACTATAGTGTCTAGAGACTCCTGAAACACTAAGAGCTCATTATTAAGTTGTAGCTGACGTGGAAAGAGAACACTTGCATAGCTTCGGGTAATTATAATAACCCAGCAAGATACTGAGGATACATCCGGTACTGTGATAGGTATCGGTAGTGATGAATATATTGAGATCAATCCCAGAACCATGCACTCGTATGTGCTAAAAGATTTCATTAAGTAGATTAGTATGAAGTTGGAGCTTTTAGAGTGCCATTTGATAATGACTACTTTCACTAAAACTACTCCAATAGCGTAGAACATTCATAAAGGTAGTTACATAGTAAGACTTAAAAGCTCTCTAATAAGTTGATCTTATTAGATATCTATGACTATGAAGTCATACTAGGGAGGAAATTGACTAATAGTATATTATGTTGATGTGAATTGCATCTAAAGGAAGTTAGGATTGATACACAAGGGACGTTAGATATAGTATTCAACAGGAAATATAGAATGCTCCCATCTCCTAGCACATCATCCATAATAGCTAGAAATGTACTAAGAGATTACTATGCAAGTTATTCAGTTCTATGACCCAATAATTACAAAATTTTATTAGGTTATTCAACATTTTAATATTGGAGAAGTAATTTTTGAATATATCTGGAGGATAAATATGCTTGTTATAGTTGAATTCATTAAGGATTAATTATTCATACAAATAATCAGAGATAATGAGAAAGGAAATGTTTACTATTCAGAAATATATATGAGCAATTGATTTGTGAGAACCCTAATCAAAAGTTTCATTAGTAGTAATCGAAGTAGATTGGAACCTTGATAGTGTTAAATGGATGGTTTGTTCTATGGTTAAATTAGCAAGGTTGTAACTAAATTAATTGTTAGTGAGCAATGATTTAGAAAAAGAAGTTTCATGTGGAGAAAAGTACCCAATTTTGAGGGCAATTTATTTAGAAATAATGTTACATTAATGCTAGGTCAGGAATGGTGCGTATTAGACATGGTTGCACTCAAGAAAGAAATTCTAGATTAAGTCACTCACCATTATATGTTATGCATCTGAGGAACCCAAAGAGGCAATTACCTTGAAAGTGCTTTATAATCGAAAAGATATGAAAAGGGCAATAGTAAAGTATATGTTTAAATGCTTGTTAAATGAAGTCATCAAGGCTGAGAGCCAAAGAACCAACAAAAAAATGCTTAGCCACTCCCGATTCGGGAATGGAAAAGGAAGCATATTACAAAGGATTTGATGGTAGCAATTTCACGAAATCTAAGTAAATATGATAGTATATGAGAGATAAAGGATCAAATTACAAAATCAGCCCATTTCCTAACTATCTAATGTATGTATTCTCTTTGTAAATTAATCTATAAGTAACTAGAAGTATATAGTTACACAGAGTGTTGGTATATGAGGATAAGATAGATGAAAGAAAATTAGTTGGACTGAACTGGTTCAGATAACCACAAATAAGATCAAAATGGTTTGTGTCAAAGTGATAGTATCTAAAATCGATAGTACAACTAGGTGTAGAATGGAGGAAGCATGTCGAGTTTAAAACAATAAAAACAAAGAATTTTTGCGAATATCATCTTGGAAAGGAATAGTTTGTTTTAAATGATGTGATGAGTTAAGTCCACAATATGTTGTCCCCTATAAAGTGAATGGCAAAGTGGAAGTACAAGGAGTGGATGTGAATTCTATACCCATATTTTTTAGATGAGTAAGTTTGTTTAAAATTTCAAAGACGAAATTTTTATGAGGGGAAAATTTGTAATATTCTAGTTCAATGATTATACTGTATAACGTGTTGCATATGCATTTTATAGAGTATGCTTTATTTATGGTGTGCTAAAGTAATTTAAGCCTTTAAATGTATTATTCATATTATAACGAATATCTCAGATAGACCAGAGATTGTTCTAGACTCGACTGAAATTTTCCCGAAAATTTTTTGACAACTTAAAAAAACTATAGGTTGAGCTCGAGCGAGCTTTAAAGGTGCAAAATATGCTTTGGAGATTTAGGTGATACTTTTGAATGAAATCTGGACGATTTCAGTGACATTTAGCGATTTCTATATTCAATCCAAAAATTTTGTTAGGCAACTGAAATGTTACCGAATAATTTCAAAATATGATGAAAAGCTCTAGAGTTAGGATTGGAATCCATAGGAACTAAAACGAGTCAAAATGGAGGCTGTTTGAATAGAATTTAGGTTATCTGAAATTATTGGACTAAAATGCCCTTTATGGAAAATAATGAGTATTGATGATTTTAAACCCATTCTAAATTTTTAAAAGCATCCATCCAAGAAATAACTATTGACCTTAATAAGATTATTTCATGGTCTTTGAAAATAAGATGGTTATGAAATGTTTTCATGATTTAATTTGATTAGTTGGCCAATTAAATTCATTAAAGGGCAATTTGGTCTTTTGACATAATATTAGTGGATTGATGAGTCATTAAAGATGACCAATGAGATGATGAAATGTGTTTGATGAGTCATTAGTGATGACAAATAGGAAGGAGACATGTTTAATCCATTAAATGAGTATAAAAAGCAAAATGTATGACATTTTGCTTCTTTATTTCAACATAAACGTGAGAGTGATGAGAGAGTAACGTGAGAGACAAAAAAAGAAAGGGAAAAGAAGAGAAGCCAAGGGTGAACATCGACCAAGGAGAGAAGAAGAAGAGTGTAGTCATTTTTTATGGAATTTGATGGTGATTTGGAGAAATCTTGAAGTATTCATCAAATACTCAAAAGATTGGAGGAAAAAGTGGTAAGTTTTCTAGCCTAAATTTCTAATTTTTATTTGTTTTCTTAAGTGAGATGGATGTGATCAAGATCAATGTTGTCTTGGTATTACTTTAATGTTTCTTTGCCTAGAATTAGTTAAATATGACAAAAGAGTTATGTTTAGTGAAATTTTGTCTTTGATTCTCAGATCACTTGAACTGACCCTATTGTGTTGACCATAACTCTAGCTACAGACCTCCGTATTGAGTGATTCTATTTGGAGCTAAAACCTAAGACACGTTACCAAAACACTTTAGAAGATATCTAGACCTAATTTGGGATGAATGATATTGAAATTTGAGATCAAAAGTGTATTCAAACAACTTATGATATTTAGTAAATTTTTCATGATTTAGAAGTTGAAATGGCATGATTTTTAATGATATAGAAACTAAAGATAGAGTGGAAAAAATGTCTAGAAGACCTCAAAACCTAATTAAAACATTGATGATGTGAAAATTAAGGAATAGGTGGAGGTATGGATTCTGGACATAGGTCATAACCGTGACTCATCATTCATGATTGTGATAAGGTGAATTAAATTGGGTGAGATTGTGTTTTGAACGAATTGGTAACTTAGAATGGATAAAATATGGTATTTAAGTGACTTTTGAAGTTAGATTTGGAAACTTTGCCGATAGGTTAACTTACAAAAGTAAGCAGAAATATGATTAGCATGCATGTTACACGATTAGATACAAATCTCAAATTTGATTAAACCGAATATATAGTTTTAATGCCTAAAAGAAATGCATTTTGTATAGGTAAAGGAGAGTAACTGAATGCATGAGTGTGCCTGGCGATAAATGTGCAAAACTGTGAGTGTGTTTTTATTTGTTTATATGACTAAATTCTTTACAAAAGAATTGATGACATTTGAATGTATTTTATTTGTTTTACATGACTAAATTCTTTACAAAAGAATTAATGACATGTGAGTGTATTTCATTTATTTTATACAACTAAATTCTTTACAAAAGAATTAATGACATGTGAGTGTATTTTAATTTTTTATATGACTAAATTCTTTGCAAAAGAATTAATGACATGTGAGTATTCTTTAAATTGATTTTATGCAAATGGTTTTTATTTAATCATGAAATGAATATTTATGCTTAGTTTTTTACAAATGATACTGGTATATTTATAGTGGTTAACCTATTACAGGTAAGTAATGTAGAACTAGCTCTGTAAATAGTAATTAACTAGTTACAGGTAAGCGATGCAGAACTAGCTCCATGACTTGTTAGGAGTAAGCGATGCAGAACTAGATCTGTAACTACCAGTTTATAGTTGTTAACTAGCTATGAGATAAGCAACGCAAAGCCAGCTCCATAAATAGTGGTTAAGTAATAGCAGGTAAGCGATACAGAACCAGCTCCGTGACCTTATGCCTAGTGTATATGGTACAGAAACTAGTGATGGGCTAAGCTAAGTAAGGAAAGTCATGAAGATATTAATTCTTCCACCCTTTATGTTAAAAGTGACTTGATAGGTATCGTATTGTACCAATTCTAGTGCTTGGCTTGTTTTTCAGTATTAAAGTTTTAAGAAAACTTATTGCCACTATTATTTATTGTTTAACAAAAAAGGAAAATGGAAAATTGAAACTTTTATATTATAAGTTTAATTTGGAAATAGTATTTCATAAAATTGAAATTGTGTTTTACGAAAAGTTATGTTATTATCATATTTGATGATGCACGGATAAATTGTTATGGAAAATATTTTACAATAAGTTTTATAATTGTATGGAATATTTTAGTTATATTGTTATAAACAATGTTAACTTTTAGTAAACTTATTACACTCACTAAGCTCGTTTAGTTCACTATTATTTTTATGATTTAAAAAAAAAACACTCTAGCTTTGCGTACAGGTGCCGTAGTAATTGGGACTTCATCATAACATTATCTGTATCGTTGGGTGCTATTGTGCTTGTGTCATTTTGATGTTAACATTTCTGTAAAGAATGAATGTTTATAAAGGCTTTTAAATGAAATGCATGAATATGTCTTAGCTTTTTAAAGTTTATTGTAGTGATTATTGATAATTATTTGTTTGGGTTTGCTTGTGAGGGGACTTGAAGTCCATAATTTGTAGTTGAGAAATTTGCGTGAATATAGAAGTATTTTAAAATGTGTTATGTAGTTTTTTGAAATTTGGGAATCTTCGAAAAGCAGTCACTATGCTGCCGAAATTTTTAATAAAACGTTTTGGGAAAAATGAAGTTCCTTCTATTTTCCATACTTGTAAAAGTTAAAGTATATAAGGTTTTTAATAGTTGAATGACTTGACTTTATGGGAACCCTTCGGCCGAGTTAGATATCAATTGGAGGTCTTCTATATGGTCACAAAGAGGGATCCACTCATGTTCTGAAAGCAAAACTCTGCGATGGGTCCTTTCATTTCCCCTCTCTATTGGGTTTATCCTTTCTTTTATTTAAACACTCCTTCTCATGGCTCATTGCAACCAACAAATCATAAATTATTATGGTACATTTCCTTTGTTGAGTGATCCTCTCTTTCTTCTTGATCCTTCATGACCAAGGAATTCATTTGCTCTTTACTTGCCTTCTATTTTGTGCATTCACGAGCAAAACATGACCATTCACAAATGAAATAAGCAATATCTTGTTTTGCTTATTTCTTTGACTAGCATTGAAAAAATTCACATACCTTTTCTTTCCTTTCTTTGAGTCATTTCATGTCCCACCATTCTTTTTGCCATCATTTCAATTTCAATTTGGTGGTGGCATTCAGAGATCTAGCAAGCCATTTGTAGCCATTATTATGCTAGGGAGGTCTTTTATGTCAACCTTTAAAACTCCATTTTTGCACAACCTTGCAAGCCACATATGAAGTTGAATAACTTGTCTTCCACATATATGTTCTGAACGTCCAACGTCAAAGATGTGAATTTCGTTACATACTCTTGCCAAGTGTTGTTGGGGAGAAATTAGTTTGCTAGCTCCTTCTTCGTGTTCTGCCAAGTGTCAATGAGAGGTCTAATTGCATTCATATTGATAGAGATATTTTTCTATCTCCATCCAGAAAAATTGCCAAAGCATTCACCTTTTCTATGTTCGACACCTTAGCAGCTGCAAAATACTTCTCCATATCCCACAAGAAGTTCTCAAGTTCCTTAACATTCCAAATGCCATTGAAAGCTTTTGGTTCACACATCTTTGACATGGTGCTTTCAGTGTGTCCCATTTTTTGAGTTGCAATTGCATGTTTGAGGATGATCATCTCAAATGCAACACCCTCTCTTACTTTGAACAAGTCACCTACTTGATCTTACAATTTTTAGATCCTCCCCTCCAAGACTTCAAAACGAGATGCATAATAAGGGACTTCATCTTCACCTAAAGGTAAAGGACCAATGAGTGCTTCCACCCTCGTAACACACTCGGTAAAATTGCTACCACCCGCCATTGAATCACTAACATAATTCCAATACCAACTGTTATAAAGACTTTGTAAGGAGCTCCAACTTTGCATACAAATTGAGTCAAAGTCTAAGTATAGTAGTTGAGCTCTCATAATTCAACTTAAACTAACCAAGTTGGTATTGGCAACAACACATGGATTTTACTCTCATAATTCAACCCATGGATTTTACTAAACTAACACAAAAGAATTGGCAACAACGAGAAGAGAAAGAAGCACCAAGTTTTGCACGCTTATATTAATCTCAACTGATGCAAAGGATAGAAAAACTCCTCCTCTTTCTTTAATGAATGAAATCTTTGCTCAAATGAGCTATTAATAGGAATTTGGAAATTTATTAGGCAAGAATACAAGAAATTAGCCTAAAGGCCACTAAGCCACTAACATAGTTAGTGGTTGACATCCCCAGTGACTTTAGGCATTACTTTAGAGGGTTGTTTACATAACTTACCCCTAACCCACTAGAAAGTAAAAGAAACATATATAAAATGCTTTAAATACACCTCATTCATGTTCTTTTCCATATCCTCCCACTTACCTGATGATTCATCCTACTAACTTTTCCATGTCACCTATGATCTTCATCTAAAGGTGAAAGTTAGCCAAACTCCTAGTCAATTCACGCATGGTCTAACCAATATGCACCTATAGTCTAGTTCGCTCATCCATGGTCGATCATTTGGGCACCATTTTATCCTTAGTCTTACCAAAGATGTCTTAGGAAAATCCAGCTTGCTCTAGCCTAGCCAATCAATGCCCCACAGTCTATCAAAGCTAGTCACAGTTCGACCCATGCTTGATCTTACTTAGTTAAGATACCTTGAGCCTTTGTATGCCACCGTTACACATATGATCTAGCTAATTGTCACGAACTGAAACCACATTGGACACATGACAACCACCACATACTTAGGCTAAAGATACTCACGGTACCCTTAACTTGACTATAGTAGGCTAACTGAATATCTTTAAAAACATTTGGATAACACAAAAAAATCACACATAAGGTTATTTACAAACCACAAGGAAATCAATAGTTAATTTAAAAAATTTTAAAGCATAACTAAACACATTTTTATCCAAGAATGTTAGGCTATTATTCATCAATCTAAACAAAAATTCAAGCTTACTCTAAGTATACATGAAAGCCTCTTTCCAATGCATACCATCAAGATCCTTAAAGCTTAAGCTAAGTTCATTTAGGCTTTTTATCAAACACCTAAAGGTATAACTTGAAAGCCTCCTTCTAATGTACGTCTTCCTTATTTTCATCATCAATTCACATTATACATACATAATTAACATCATAGAATTCATTTAAACCACCAATTTCAAAAGATATTCACAAGTTCACCAACTTTCACTAAAGAGAGACTATTTTGGTTCTGGCCTAAAGAAACTTCTCTATGACTCATTTCATTCATCTAAACCATGTCTCATGCATAGTCAAGCATAGAGAACAACATATCTTAACACCAAACTCAAAATCGTAATGTAGAGAAAGATGAAACAAAATTTACCTAAACTTTCCTTTAGTGATATCTTGAAATCCTTTGAAAATTTCTCAAATATAATGATATATTTGAGTTCCTTGGCCTCAAATTAACTTAGAACACCTTGGTTTGGATTGGAGAATCAAAAAAATGGTGGAATTCTGATGATGACTGGAAATTCTTCTTCTCCTCTCTTCTCCTTTCTTCTCCTTTCTTTTAATTAAAACAAAGTGTTTTTAATATCATATGGTGGGATGCATGGCCATAACAAGAAGAAGGGTCTAGAATTTGACTCTTCTTTGAACAAACATAGTGAATTTACCCTTTTGCCCTTAGCTTAAGTGAAATTATCATTATACCCTCCAAACTTTTCGAAATTTGCAATTAAACCCAAAATTTAAGAATGATCAAAACTTTTATTTTCATTTGTGTCCTCAGACTTTTGAAAATTATAAGCAAATCCCTTAAATTTGTAAAATTGCATATTGGACCTCCAAAAATTGAAAAAATTACATTTAAGTCCCTTATGTACATCAACTTTTTAAATTAAATTTTCTAAGTGTCCAATAAGTCTATAAATTATGTTTAATCACCTCTAAGGCATTAGAATACCTTTATCTCAGCCACTATGGCCATATCCATCCAATGGAACCGATTTTACACACTTAGACATGTCAGAAATCTCTAAGATTTTGCAAACCGATGAACTCTAAGCTTATGTAAGGGAATATAACATTATATATCACTGATATATATACCGAAAGGGTTCAAATACATTTTTGAACTTATATACAACCATGTATATATCACTATAACATAGTATCTCAAAGTACAGACCAATACAAAATGGCTCAAATAGTCCAGTGTTACAATTCCTCCCTCCCTCAAAAGAGTTTCGTCCTCGCAACTCCTAAGTCGGGGATACAAATAAATGGGGGTACTGACGTCTCATAGCATTCTCAGGCTCCCATATCATTTCCTCAACTCTGTCACTTTTCCAAAGAACTTTGACTATGGGAACTTCCTTGCTACATAACCTCTTTATCTGCTAATAAAAATCTGGACTAGTTTCACCTCAAAACTTAGGTCTTCTCTTAGTTCCACTAGAGGTGTCTCCAAAATATGAGACAGGTCTGATATATATTTCTTAAGCATCGAGACATGGAACATATTATAGATACTATCTAAGTCTGGTGGCAATTCCAACAGATACACTACAGTCTTAATGCGCTCCAAGATATGGAAAGGTTTAATATATCGAGGTTTCAACTTCCCTCGTCTCTAAAATCAGATTATACCTTGATAGGGTGATATCTGAAGAAAAACCATATCACTAATTGCAAACTCTAATGGTCATCGCCTCTTATCCGCATAACTCTTTTGATGATCCTGGGTCGCTTTCATTTTCTCCAAGATGATCTTTACTTTTTAAGTGGTAATTTATATTAATTCGACTTCTTCGAATTTAGTTGTACCAACCTCATGCTAGCATAGAGGTTTCATGCACTTTCTCCCATAAAGTACTTCATATGGTGTCATCCTGATACTTGTCTAATAACTATTATTATAAGCAAATTCTATCAAAGGTAAGTACCAATCTCAGCTTCCTTGGCACTCCATCACACATACTCTCAGCATATCCTCTAGTGTCTAAATTGTCCTCTCCGACTGACCATCAGTCTGGGGATTAAAGGCAATACTAAAATTTAATTTATTCCCCAAGGATTCCTGGAATTTCAGCCAAAATTGAGAGGTGAATCTTGGATCCCTATCATATATTATAGAAACCGATACCCTATGCAACTTCACAATCTCATCAATATACAACTTTGCCAACCTCTCCAACGAGTAGGTTGTGTGGATAGGCAGAAAAAGAGTAGAAATCTATCCATAATAACTAAAATAACATCGTGACCTTTCGACGTACGAGGTAGACCAAATATAAAATCCATTGTCATATGCTCCTACTTCCATTCTGGAATAGGCAAAGACTGTAACATACTCGTTGGCTTCTGATGCTTTGCCTTTATCTTTTGACAAAGAAGGCATATGTTCATAAATTCGGCTATCTCTCTCTTCATCCCTTGCCACCAATAGCTCTCCCTATGAGTTCGATACATCTTGGTACTACCAGGATGCATAGCATAAGCCAAACTATGAGCTTCTTCCAAGATAGCTCGCCTAAGACCCTAGTCATTTGGGACATAGACTCTATCTCTAAAGACTAACAACCCATCTTCTCTCAATCGAAACCCTTTATTCTCTTCAAAAGACAATTTCTCTCAAATAATCTTTAACTCGGATCATCAACCTGTACTCTTCTGTTCTCATCAAATAGTGTTGGCTGAACTTCAAACCGTGCTAGCAGTGTTCCATTATCCTCAGCCACTGAAAGTCTATCCCCAAGGCTCCGTATACTCATCAAATAAGTCATATAAGAGTTTTGCCTAACAGTTACTGCTGAACAAGACTTACGACTTAGTGCATCGGCTACCACATTTGCTTTTCCTAAGTGATAATCAATCACTGAGTTATAATCCTTAATCAACTATAACCATCTCCTTTGTCAGAGGTTTATTTTTTTATGTCATTAGGTACTTCAGAATCTTGTGGTTGGTATACATATGACAAGTCTCCCCATAAAGATAGTGTCTCCAAATCTTAAGTACAAACACCACCATCACGAGCTCTAAATCATGAGTAGGATAGTTTAATTTGTGATTCTTCAGCTATCCAGAAGCATACACGATCACTTAGTCAGCCTACATAAGTACACAGCTAAGTCCCTAATGATTGGCATCATTGTATACATCATACTCGACCCCTAGGAAGGTAGAGCAAGCACTAGTGCAGAAGTCGATCATATCTTCAGTTCCTGAAAACTCGCCTCGCATTTCTCATCCCATTAAAATTTTACCCCCTTCTGAGTAAGTCTTGATAAAAGGGCTATAAGTACTGAGAAGCCCTCAAAAAATATCTAATAATAACTAGCTAACTGTAAAAAGTTGTGCACTTCTGTCACATTCTTAGCTTGTTTCCACTCAAGTATAGCTTCCACTTTTTTTTGGTCCACACAAATATCTTCTCCTGATACTACATACCCAAGGAATCCTATCTCCTTTAGCTAAAATTCACAATTTGAAAACTTTGCATACAACTGTCTTTTGCGAAATGTTTGCAATACAATCTAGAGATGTCTTGCATACTCCTCCCCATCCTTAGAATAAACCAAAAGGTCATCAATGAAGACTATGAAAAATTGATCTAAATAAGGATGAAACATCCTGCTCATGAGATCTATAAATGCTGCAAGTGCATTTGTCAATCCGATTGTGCACTTGTCAATCTGATTGTGCACATCACTTTCAGCAATCTTCAATTGATGGTACCCAGGCCTCAGATCTATCTTTAAGAATACTATAGCTCCTCTCAACTGATCAAACAAGTCATCAATCCTACGGAGTGGATATTTATTATTAATGGTAACCTTGTTTACCTATCGACAATCAACACATAAGGGGAGGCTCCCATCCTTCTTGTTGATAAACAATATTGGTGCTCCCCATGGTGAATGACTTAGTCTGATGAAGCCCTTGTCTAATAACTCTTGCAATTGAACCTTCATCTCTTTCAATTTAGCTGGTGACATGCGATATGGTGGTAAAGATATCAGTGTTGTCCCTGGGATCAATTCAATAGCAAGATCAAACTCTTAATCAGGTGGCATTCCAAGTAACTCCTCTGGAAAGAAATCAGGGAACTCGCATACAATAGGAATATCTCCAGGTTCGATCCTCTATGCTGAAGTGTTAATCATATGTGTGAGGTATGCCTAGCATTCTCGACGAATCAACTTCTTAGCCTTGACCATCAATATCAAACAACTCGGAAATATCCGTCAGTCACTAATAAATTTTATCGGGACTCTGCCATGAGTATCAAACTCCACCTTTTTCTTATACATGAGTATCAAACTCCACCTTTTTCTCATAACAATCAACCTTGGCATGTTGCCTCTCTAACCAGTCCATCCCTAATATTATATCAAAATCCTAGAGATCGAGGGGAATAAGATCTACCTCTAACATAGCATCATCGACCTTTATCTTATAAGCCGTATTCATCACAAACCGCTTGCCCTCTAAGAGGAGTGACTATAATGAGAGGGGGATCTAACAGCTTCAGGGGACAATTAATGTCCGCGATGAAGGTCACACTAAAAAAGGACCTTTGTGCACTAGTGTCGATCAAAACTCTATCATCTCTACTGAGAACACACATAATACCTAATGACACTATGTGTTAGCTTCTACTGATTCTGTGACTGCTTCAATGCTATGTTCCTCTAGCTTGAGTCACAAATATCTAACCTTGTAACGACTTCTCCTTCCTTATCCAACCATGCTATCACTTTAAAATTAAAGATAAAGATGATGTTTAATAAAATAGATTGGACTAAGCCTAGCTTATTTGATGTCCTTTACACCCTAAGGAATGTCAACAAGTACTCTTACTGAGGTCGAAATCATTTGACCATTAAGGACATCAACTTAACGATCCGAGACTCTTCTCGACCAAAGACAATCGATACCCAAATTCAAATCCTAAGGCTCATTAATCTTTTGAAAATGGTAATAACACTTTTGAAAACATAAAAACCTTGCTCTGATACCAATTTAATTGTCACGACCCAGAAGCACATCGTGCACATGAGAACTGTCGTATACCCGAGCTAAGGACACTTTCGGTACCCTTAACCGATTATGTAAGGCTAACTAAATATCTTTAAAAATATTTGGATAACACAAAAAATTCACATATGAGGTTAATTAAAAATCACAAGAAAATCAGGAGTCAATTTACAAAATTTTAAAGTATAGCTAAACACATTTTTATCCAAAAACACTAAGCCGCTATTCATCAATCTAAGCAAAAATTCAAGTTTATTCTAAGTATACATGAAATGCTCTTTCCAATGCACACCATCAAGATCCTTAAATCCTAAGCCAAGTTCACTTACGCATTTTATCAAACATCTAAAGGCATAAACTTGAAAGCCTCCTTCTAATGTACTTCCTCATTTTCATCATCAATTCACATTATACGTACACAATTAACATCTTAAAATTCATTTAAACCATCAATTTCAAAAGATATTCACAATTTCACCAACTTTCATTAAAGAGAGACCACTTCGGTTTTGGCCTAAAGAAACTTCTCCATGACTCATTTCATTCATCTAAACCATGTCTCATGTATAGTCAAGTATGGAGAACAATATATCTTAACACCAAACTCAAAATCATAATGCAGAGAGAGATGAGACAAAATTTACCTAAATTTTCCTTTATGATATCTTAAATTCCTTTGAGAATTTCTCAAATATAATGATAGATTTGAGTTCCTTGATCCCAAATTACCTTAGTACACCTTGGTTTGGGTTGGAGAATCAAAAAATGGTAGAATTTTATGATGACTGAAAATTCTTCTTCTTCTCCTCTCTTCTCCTTTCTTCTCCTTTCTTTTAATTAAAACAAAGTGTTTTTAATGTCATATGGTGAGATGCATGGCCATAACAAGGAGAACAGTCTAGAATTTGACTTTTCTTTGACCAAAGATAATGAATTTACCCTTTTGTCCTAAGCTTATGTGAAATTACCATTATACCCTCCAAACTTTCCTAAATTTGCATTTAAGCCCAAAATTTAAGATGATCAAAACTTTTATTTTCATTTGGTCCTCGGGCTTTTTTAAATTATAAATAAACCCCTTAACTTTGTAAAATTGCATATTGGTCCTCCAAAAATTGAAAAATTACATTTAAGTCCCTTATGTATATCAACTTTTTAAATTAAGCTTTCTAAGTATCCAATAAGTCTATAAATTATGTTTAATAACCTCTAAGGCATTATAATAAATTTAACTTGGCCACCAGGGCCATATCCATCCAATGGAATCAATTTTGCTCACTTAGAAGGTTATATGTCAAAAATCTCCAAGATTTCGCATACTGATAAACTATAAGTTCATATAAAGGCATATAACATTATATATCACTGACATATATACCGAAAGGGTTCGAATACATTTTTTAACTCATCTAAAACCATGTATATATCAATATAAAATAGTATCTCCAAGTACAAACCAACACAAAAGGGCTCAAAGAGTCCGATGTTACATTAACCTTCAAGTCAAGGCCTCTTTCTTTTCATTTTTTGATTCCGCAATTTGAATCTTAAATTTTGTTAAGGATTTTTGCCAATGTGCACCAATGCATGTCAATGGGTTGATAATGCCTATTTTTCTTACTTACTCATAAGTCTTTACCTTGTTTAACCCTCCCGAGTGCCAAACACTGGCCAAGGCTCAACAACGCTTATACAATTCCACAATTTAGACTTTAAAGTTCTACCAGTAGACTCCTACAATGTGTGCCATTAATGGATGAGACATTAATCAAGTTAGAGCTTATATCTTATTCCAGGAATTAGTAATATTAAGTTAGAAACTGAAAAAGGCTTGTGATACCTATTATAAAACAGAAAAAAAAAAACATGCTTTTCTTTTCTCATTAGTAATAATACTGTAGATGATTGTTTTGATTTGATGCATTATAATAATGTAGATGATTATTTTGATTTGATGCATTCTCATTTGAAGGGTTCTTATCAAGAAGCTTCATCTTATAATGCTCATTATTTCCTTACAATTGTAGATGATTATAATTACATTAATTAAATTTTTATATTAAAAAAAGAGTAAGGCCAATAAATGTTTAATAGATTTTTGTATGATAGTCATAACTCAATTTAGAAAAACTATAAAAGAATTTAGGGTGAAAATGGGTTAGATTTTGAATTTGGACCAATATAAAACTTCTACAAAGACAAAGGAATAGTTTATGAGATTTGTTTTATTGACACATTATAGCAAAATAGGAGACTAGAGCCAAAATATAGACATGTCTTAGAGGTGGCTAAAGTACTTTATTTTAAAGGTTAATTACCAATCAAGATTATAATTTAAATTAAGCCACCATGTGGACACATTATGATTTTTGGGTTTCTTTACTATGATCACAACAATCATAAATAGAAAGACAATTTAGAGTTAGGAATAGGCATTTTTATAGGTGGTTAGAAATTATATGACTTTGAGAAGAACATTTCCTTTTCTTTACAAGACATGAGGATATATTTCCTTTTGTACATAATATTAGATAGGTTGTACGGATAGTAAGAGACACACTAGTTACTTGGGAACATTCATTTGACATGGGTCAAAATCTTGATTAAAATGGTGTTAAATCACAATTTTAAGAAGGAAAAAATGACACTATGCTAGAGGAAAAGGTGGATACAAAATGAGGGCATGGATAAATTGTTCAAAGGAATGATTTGGAATATTATGGTAGGCAAAAAAGAATGACCAGACTGCTAGTACATCTAGATGATTGTATTATATAAACAACTTATGTGCATCAAAAGTTATATAAAAAATGCTTCTATATCAAATACTTGGGGCATTTAATTATTTCATTATAAGAAAATAACACATTACCAATGAAACATTACCGGCAGAAAACATTTCGTAGTAAATTAGCAATGGAAATGGATTATCCATGCGTAAAATTTTTATTGCGATGGACAAAACATCTGTCGGTAAACGTGGAGGGAAAATATTCCCACGTGTTTCCCAACAAAATATAGCAATGGAACAGTAAAATCCATCGTAAAAGTAGGCAATAACAGATTGTAGAAAAATAAACATACTAAATATCGACGGAATCACAATTCTATCGGTAAAATACAAACGAAACAACATTTCTGTTGGTAGCTATCAAATTGTTGATAAAATAAAACGACATCATTTGGTTTTAATTCAAACAACATCGTTTTATTTATAGACTTAACAAACCCAAAGCCACCCTTCTCCCTCCCCTCTGTTATTTTCTCTCTTCTTCCTACCATTAATGTCGTTGGTCCTCTTCCCCCCAAGCTTCCAACATCGATTTTTGCTTTGTTTTTGGTCCATCCTGTATCATTTTAAGGTAACAAAACTATTGGGTTTATTTTGTCTCTAAAAAATGAAGGTGTTAAATGCTTATATACATGAATGTGGGTAGGTGGGTGTGTTTTGTTTGGATTGTTGTTTTTTGCATTTTTACGTTGACTTGTTAGTTTATTTATGGTTTAAATGTGCTGTTATTGGTACATAATGAGAAAAAATGTAGTTGTTTTGTTATTAGTTAGATATAATTTGGGTTGCTTGTGAATTGTTCAATGAAATGTTTATTAGGGGTATATCAGTTGAATTAGAAACAAATCAAATTAGAGTTATTGTATGGTTGAATTAATTTGATTTTATTGGTGATAAAGATGTAAACTTATCTTGCTCTTTTGTATTGTTTGGCTTATCCTTAATCTTGGCATTAGTAATCGAAAATGGAGAAATTAAAATTTCAAGACAATTAAAGTAAATGTTAGAATATGAAACAATTATTTTGCTTTGTTATGATTAATATTTCAAAAATAATTGATTGATTTATGTATTTATAAAGAGAGAAGATGCTTATAAGAAGTTGTATATCTTCTTTCATATACAAATATGTATCATATCACCAATAACCACAAATAAGAAAGCAAATTATCACATGATTTTAATAAATGATGAACCAGTGGAACAAATGGAACAAGATTGGAATTAATGAAGATAAAATCCCAAATCCAAATTTTAAGGCTTATTAATTATGTTGATATAATACATCATTAATTGTTGTCATAATTAATCATATATGATGATATAAAGATCTTTTTCTAGCCGTTATATCTCCTTGGATCATTCTATTATTTATAGGAAAATAAGAAAATAAAATACAATTTCATGGTCCTCCATAGAGGTTTAGTACATAAGCATAGCAACCATAACTTATGAACTTCTATAGCTTAACTAATTTCTTCAAGATTTACAAATTCATATATAGCTTATAGGAACCGTCCTTTGTGATAACAAAGCTACATAATAAATGCGACAAATCCTTGTTATTATGAATGAATAAAATAACTTGATATTGATTGTAATTTCACCAGAGATAAGGTACAAAAAGTTTTTTTTATATACTTCCTACATCCCTTTACATTTACAACTTATAGATATAATGGCTGAAGCCCTAAATCAAGTGCAACATCAATTTCAAGTTAGGTTTTATAGAGGCTCTAACTTAAGGCAGATGTGAAATATATAATAACATATTGTGATTAATTTATAATTTTTCACATGTACAATTAATTATAGCTTTTTATAAATTTCTTTAAGAGATAATAAGGAGGTTTTACTTGTATATATGTATGATATAGCTATATTAATTGATGATGAGTTTTATATTCTATCTTTCTCTCTCTCTTTTTATTTCTTTTGTGAATTCTTTTGATTTCATATGGTCCCTAAATTCGTTTAACACATGAAACTTAAAAACAAATAGATTAAAAGCAAAACCATAGTAA